>JAHHFK020005772.1:0-494964 GCA_024533555.2 Aedes koreicus | reverse complement strand
ATGTACTTTTTTTTATAATTAGCATTGAGTATAATGCAAAAAAACAGATGTATACCCATCAATACACATTTATTTTCATAAGACGGTGTAATCTTTTCAATTAGGTTTACAGTCAATCGCAAAATTGAGTATACACCCAAAGGCAAATTAGTTTTTCTATTATTTTTAGGGGAACTATTCAATTTATGAAATGTTTGTTAATGTGGTTTATTAAGCTTATTAAGCTTGGCACCGAGCTTGGGACCGATGTGCTAGTACTGACTGAGCCAAGAAAAAAATCGTATTTGTTCGAGACCTACTGGTCTTAGAGTTAGTCTATGGTTGTACTCCTTTAGTCTAGTACGTGTTTTTGTGTACTGGATTAAAGTATTTGACAGTTCGTACAACGGTCAGCGTTGTATGTCTGTCATAAGTATTAGTGTGCATTTTTTGATTTCCGCTGTGTTTTTTGTCAAAATGGCATCGAAAAGGAAAGAAACTGATATCGCTACGCGAACCCAGGTGATCAGTATGTGTTGCCGCGGAAAGTCGCTGCGGGAAATAGCAGCACCCATCGGAATATCACATTACACAGTACAGAAAATAGTTAATAAGTGGAAAGATGAAGGAACACTGAAGAACCTGCTGGCAGAGGACGAAAACGGATTTTATCGGCAGGCGATGAACGACAAATAGTGCGCACAATTAGAAAGGATCCTAAAACAAGTGTTCCGAAACTGGCCAAGGATATTTCTAACACCATAGGGAGACCCATCAGTGCTGACACAATCCGGAGGATTGCACACAGGAACAATCTGCGCGGTCGGGTTGCTCGAAAGAAGCCTCTCCTTTCGAAAACGAATATCAAAAAGCGACTGGAATTTGCAAAGGAGTACATCGGAAAGCCACAGGACTTTTGGAACAACGTGATGTTCACGGATGAGACCAAAATTAACCTGTTTGGGTCTGACGGAAGGCAAATGGTATGGAGGAAACCTGGTTCGGTGCTGGAAACCCAAGATTTGTCTCCAACAGTCAAGCACGGTGGAGGTAGTGTTATGCTATGGGGTTCAATGGCAGCTAATGGAGCCGACACTATGGAGTTCATCGGCACCACCATGGACAAAATGGGTTATTTGAACATCCTTAAACATAACCTAAAACCTGCCGTGGAGAAATTGCAATTACCTCGTGATTTCTACTTCCAACAGGACAATGATCCTACGCACACCTCGTACGTAGTACGAGAGTGGTTGCTGTACAACGTCCCAAAGCAGCTTAAGACACTTCCTCAATCTCCCGACTTAAACCCCATTGAGCATTGATGGTAGAAGGTGAAGCACCAGCTAAATAGCAGTGACCGCAGGAAACCTAAAAACAACAAAGAACTGAAAACAGCAGTACAGGAGATATGGAACAGTATTCCGTCCACGGTGACCAAGAAGCTTGTGGAATCGATGCCCCGCCGATTGCAAGGATGCCAAAGGTGGTCATACAAAATACTGAATGATGTTTTTTTTTTATTTGACTTGATTTTTTTTTTTTTATTAAGAAAAAAAAAAGAACGACCATTTCCCCCACAAAAAAATAGCTGCTTTTTGTTTTTTAAATTTATTTTTTAATTAAATAAAGGATTCCACTGAACCGTTTAACATCCCAAAACCAAAAAAAAAAAAGAAATTTACAGGGGAGAAAATTTGTATTGATTTACTTTAGTATTACTCCAGAAATATTGAAAACAATGAAAACATTATAAGTGTACGCTCAATTTTGCGATTGACTGTAAGTGGAGTTATCGGTTTCCCTACAACACACTACAACAAAACGGATCAGTATACGAGTAATTCTTGTTCTCGATACTAAAATTTCAAGGATAGGTTAGCTAAATCGGAAATTAATTAACAATCCATCTTTGTTATGATGTGAGTACATACATTTGTTGAATTTAGATTTATGTTGTGATGTTAAAGTCAACTGGTCAACTCCTCCTTTCCCTTTCAAGTAACATTTGGATTGTAGGATGGCATCCATGGTGTCCATGTTCAGGCGGTTACGGATTTTGGTTTTATTTAGATTATATTGCGAGAAAGCTCGCTCTACCGCTGCCGAAAAATGCGGAATGAGAAGAAAGTTCGCGATGAACTTTCTTAGCAAAGGAAAAGCCAGCTTCCCATCTGCTCGTTTGAAACACAGCAGTTTTCTCCAACAAGTTTCCAAGTCATCCGATTCTTCCACCTCGGTGTCCTTGCAGATCATTGCCGTCCTCAGGTCACGAAACTCATTTTCAATGGTCTGTTCCTCACCGCTTTCAAAGAAGTTCGGATATTGTTTAAGAATCGAATCGAACTCCTTCAAAGTGTGTAACTTTTTGGGGTCCACGCTCGATGCAGTAGTCAGTACTGGATCGTTCAGATCAAAGCGCTTAGTGATCTGTCTTACCAACTCGGTATAGAAAGCACAGCAGATCGAGTAGAAAGCCTCCTTCCTGATATCATCTAGCGTTCCGGATCTAAGCATATCTCCTGCTGCTACCCCGATATATATCTCCGACTTCTTACGTAAATGTTGCTCGAAATTAGAAACTCCGAAATCCGTCAGGTGTTTAAGGTAATCATCCTCACAGATATTTGCAACGAGAACCATTAGCAAAGACTTCAGCTGATCGCACATGTTCGGAAACTCTGGAGCTTCTGACTGGAAGATACGGTTCGCTTCAATTCAGTTCAAACTGTCATCTGGTCAGTCAATATGGACAAACAGATTTGTGCCATAAAGGGAAATGTTCACTTTTGCTTCATGGGCAAGAAACAGCACACAGAAAAAGTACACAGGTAAACACTTGGATCCTAAAATGTACTATAAAATGATTTCGATGTTTTCGAGTAGACTATCAATGGCCAAACGTCTTAAAAATCTTGGTTTATCTCAAAAATCTGTAATCTTTACCTACAGATATCTGTATGAAAAAAATGAAAAAAATCTGTGTCAATCTAGATAAATCTGTGCATGTGGCAACCCTGACCGCATGTCTTAGTGTTTCGTTGCGTGTGCTAACGTTTGGTTTGCACTGTCGCGCTGCGCCATCCAGCATACCTAATAAGTAGCTGTGTAGAAGCGGAACTAGTTGAAAAGCCTCAAATCTGGATCATAAAGCTATTGGATCGTCGGCTGTGATTTCTGGTCAAAGTAATGCTTCGTGTTTCAGGTGACCCACCGAAATCGCGGTAGCATCGACAGGTCACAGAGCAGTCACAGCAGCAGTCCGGCAGCAACTTTCTAACGGTGGACAAGAAGGAACGCCAGGTAACAATGTGTGAAACGCAACCGAGCCTTGCCTGCGGTGATGGCCCAGCACCAGTAGTACATAGGAACGTGGCCCCATGGTATAGGCGCCAAAAACACATCCTCTCTTTTCAGAAAGCGAGTAATGGCGCTCTTACCATAAACCATAAAAGGCTAGGGCAGGAGTTAGTGCTCATGTCCCAACCGACAAACAAGCTCTCACGCAAGAAAACGCCCGACACTCTTGGCTTTGGAGCCTGGATATGAGTAGGAAACGCTTGCGTTCCAGCGGACAACAAAGGAGTGCATTAACTCTCACTCCCAACGACCTATATACATATGCTTTCTCGCCAAGAGAAGAATCCCGCACAATCCCCTCCAATTTCCGACTCCAGATGTCTATGAAGGTAGCATGAGTTCTCAGCATCTTCCTAATCTAATCGACACTTCCCTCCCATCCCTTGCTGATCATAAGGACCTGGCCAGATGTTGTGCAAAGAGATCGATCCTGTCATACCCAAGGCAGCTCTTCTGGCGCTTATATCGTCTCTACAACAGCTAACCCAGGATTGTGTATGGTCGGAAAATGCTATGCTATACAATGGCTTGAAAATAGTTGCTTCAATATTTTTCCTATTCGTGATCATTCAATCTCATCATAACATTCACTGCTAAATTTCCAGAACGAGACAAATTAGCTATAGATCTGTAATGAATATTTTTATTGATTTATTTGGCTTTATTTATTTATTTATCATTTATTTCGTCCATAAATCACTCTTAAGTGGCGGCCGTAGAATATATTGATTCATATAACGATAACAAGAAATAAACAATGATACATACAGTTGTATGTTAAAGGAACGCAATGTAGTTGCTGCCATCCAAGAAATCTGACAAATTCTCTTTCACCACCCGTTCTTATATTGTCAGACATTCTTCTCTTTTCAGAGAGTGAGTAATGGCGCTATAACCATAAGCCATAGGGAGCTAGGACTATAGTTAATGCTTGAGTCCCAACCGTTTGAAGAAAATTGGAGCATCACTTAACCTTCTTAGACTAGATGCTCCCGACGACAATTTTTAAATAAATTTTTGTTCTGTACACCAAACAGGGCATTCTGTTCAACTATTCTCTCCGACTATTCATTTCTTTTTCCGTTGATATCCACTGAAGGCTACGTGGGTTCCCCGTCTTCTTAAGGTCGATATCATATCCTCCCTATCACCAACGGCATGGACGTGGCCAGGTGAGCGATCGAGAATTATTGTGTGAAGAAACGTATCAGCAACTGGTTTCGTTTCATGGTGGCATGTAGAACCGTAGAAAGTCTGTATGAAAGTGACCAAACAGATGGGAAAAGCTGTTGTAGAAAACTTAATGGTTGTAGTCAAGACAAAGGTACGAGCATTTGAAATGGAAAAATAAGTCGAGTGAAATACTACCTTGATCAAAAAGTTCCCGAAATTCATTCAGGAAATTCAAAACACATGATTGTACTTCAAAATCAATAACTCCCCATCGACTGCAACGCTCTTATGCCATCACTTGGGGTATGGCCATCAGAGCCATCTACGATTTTTCCATGATCTCATCTCGGGTGTTGAAACGCGTTCCGCGGGGCGGTTTCTTGGGTCGCCCGAATAGGAAAAAGTCGCAAGGAGCCAAATCAGGTGAATTCGGTGGTTGCTGATTGGTATTCGTTTCGTTTTCAGCTAAGTGTTCACGGATAAAGACTGCATTGTGTGATGGTGTGTTATCGTGGTGCAAGATCCACGAGTTGTTTGCCCACAAATCCGGTCTTTTTTGGCGAATTGCTTCACGCAAACGTCTCATAATGCCCAAATAATGCTCCTTGTTGGTGGTCTGGCTATGTGGAAGGAATTCATGAGCATCGCCTTATGTTTCGACTGAAAACGACGTGGTTTTCTCGGTCGCGGCTCATTCGGTGCACGCCATTTACTCGCTTGAGCCTTTGGAAATCATGTCTTTTGCGACGTCAACGCGGTCCCTTTTTTGCATGAAATTCAGCTCTTTTGGTAGCAGCTTTGCAGCGACACGTCTGAGGCCCAAATCATTAACCAAAATGTCTTGAATGGATCCAAATGCAATGGCTTATCACTTCTTTCATCATCGTTCATGAACTCACGACCTCTTCTGAAACGTTCGTGTCACTGATCAACCCCTTTTTTCCTCAGTCGTTCGTCGTCGCACTATTGAAACCGTTTTTAACGCAAAATTTAACAACAAACTCGTTGTTGCAAATGCAATTCCTTTAAGTTAATTGTACGTAATCGAGCACACCCAATCGCAGATGTACTCAATACGGCGTAACTTTTACAAATATTAAGGGCTATCAAGCCAAACATTTCATAAAATGTCAATGACAAATGTGGCAACCTAAAAATAAAAGAAAACTCAAATCGGGCGATTCCGAGAACTTTTTGATCAAGGTAGTAAGTCGAGGCGCCCACTGGTGTGACGGATGTGTAACATCTGCTAGCATGTCAGAACATCTTGTCAACGTTTGCCTCACGCCACAAGACTTTAATTCGATGTTTTGACCTGCTACACAACCGCTACAAATGTGTGAGAGCAATAAACGTTTTTTTTTGTTACGCTGCTCTGAGGTCTTTGCTAATCCCTGGAGAAAAGTATCAACACAGTGCCACCATCATGGCCAACTTGCATCGCCGCTTCGAATTTCTATAATCCCTTTTCTGCTGATCTGTACTATAAAGGGTGTACGGAATCAAATTGCGACAAACACAAATATTCGGCAAAATTCGCCCGTTCAACCAATCATCTTCAAACTGTCAGGGAGCAAAATAAAACATGTAAGGAATATTTTTCCATGTTTGTTTTATTCTATTTCAACTCCATATCCAAATGCACGAACTTTCTTCTTTACACTACTCATAAGGTCCTGTACAACATTTGAACCAACTTTTTTTGCGTGGCAATCCATTTTTTCTTCATATCTTCCTCCGATTTCACTTCCTTAGGATGCTTCCGAAATGCCTGCTTCATGATGGCCCAGTACTTTTCAATTGGCCGCAGTTCCGGTGCGTTCGGGGGGTTGAGAAGCTTCGACACGAAATTGACCTCCTTAGTCTTGTCCAAATCCTCTTTCGAGTAATGGCACGAGGCTAAATCCAGCCAGAAGATCGTAGGACCATCGTGGGATCTCAGAAGAGGAAGTATGTGCTTTTGGAGGTATTCCTTTAGGTACACCTGCCCATTGACCGTTCCAGTTGTCACGAATGGGGTGCTCCGCTTTCCACACGAGCAAATTACTTGCCAAATCATATATATTTTTGGCAAACTTTGACATCTTCTGCTATCTAACGTCCTCAAGGACATCGAATTTATGATGAGCAGGGAAAAACTGGAGCCCCGGAAGTCTGCTTTTACATACGTCTCATCATCCATAACGAGGCAATGTGGTTTCGTCAACATCTGGGTGTAGAGCTTCCGTGCACCTGTTTTACCTACCGTATTCTGCCGTTGATCGCGATAAGGCGCCTTTTGGACTTTGTACGTGTGTAGTCCTTCACGTTTTTTCGCATCTTGCACGAAAGTTTCTTCGCCACATCTCAAACTGAACTGTTGGGATTCATCTTGAAAGCTTGAACTACCCGCTTGTGATCCTTAACACAATACGGAGATCATTTTTTGCCACTTTTTTCTTTCCGATCGATGGTCAAACGTTCGAGGTACCGATTTAAAACACGAGACACCGTAGAATGGTGTCGCAGCATTCCCAGCTTCTTGCGGATGGCACGATGAGAAAGATCCGGATTTTCGAGGTACGTGCGCAAAATTTATTTGCGCCGCTGCTGTTCTTCCGACTCCATCTTCGCAAAGATTGCACATCTGCTAGTGAAACTTACACAGCGTAAACAAATACACATTGAACTAATTCCACCCAAAATATCAATGAAAAATAACTAATGGGTAAAAAGTTACAGCCATTTAAAAGTGGTGCAATTTGATTCCGTACAACCTTTACGAGGCATCTGTTGGACAGCTCGGTGCAACACAAGAATCAACCGGGACCGGGACAGAAGAAAATAGAGTCACCGTCAGCCATGTCCAAACACTACACTGCACGCCGGGCTATTTTTTACCACACTAGTGCGTGTATTGAATTCACCACTTTGACTTCGTGCTTCCAGACTTACACGCCACGCGGTTGGTACAACACCAATGCCAGTGCTCGTATTTTGGCTTCAGACACCGTGTATGATGATTCGGCAAACACCACAGCCGAGTGTTTCCGATTGTGTCCGATTGCGGAATACACGCGTGGTTAATTTATTTTATTTCTACTTATGCCGTGCTTGTTATACTCAATCAACTTATGCGCCCGTCATCCAACGGCCAAGAAAACAAACCTATAAGTCAAATTATCTAATTTTTAGAATCATCCGACGAGCAATGCTCTATCCGTGGTAACCAGTGTCAAACTGGGTGTATGTTGTGAGCTTTCTTTTGATCTTAACCACTCGGCTCGGGTGTTTTCCCAAAACTCAAGACACGGTGTCTAAAGCAAAACACGAGCGTGTACACTCGTGTCGCGTCCTTTGCGTTGCGGGTTCATCTATAAGCACGAAACTGAAGTGGTATATTATTGCCACATGGTGGTGTGTTTGCAGTCAAGTTCGGCTGTCGTGCAGAATGGTTTGGTGTTTTCACCAAGGCTGGTCACCGTATGTGCTTCATCATCTTTCCCTTCGGTACGTCCACAATCAGCCTCTTAGTAATTGAAAACGAATTTTGCTGATATAGTCAAACCAATGCCTAGTCAACGTAGCAGATCATTTGACATTCAGTTAATCAAGATGATTTGCAAGGAATTTCACCTCTTCTGGCTAGTTGAAGATGCGGAATTCAAAAAAAATGTCGAATGGTTGTGTCCTTCCTCAAAACATTCTCAGCAGAAAAACGCTCACAAATAGCCTGCTACCGACAGTTTACAATGATCTATTATCATCAGTGCAAAAGCAGTTAATCGATGCTCCTGCTGTTTGTATTACATGTGATGGTTGGACTAGTATCACAAACACAAGCACTGCTCATTTTTTCGACTCAAAGACGATGCTCAAATCTGTTTTGTTAGCGTGTTCGGAATTTTCCGACAAACAAACGGAGGAAAATATTTCTACATTGATAACGGCAGTTTTGACACGGTTTTCATTAAATTTCAAAATAACAGCTCTCGTAACTGACAATGCAGCAAATATGAAGTTAGCCACCACACTACTTATGGTACGTCATTTAGGGTGTTTTGCACATTCGTTTAACCTAGTCGTCTAAACAGTCATTCCCATATCTATCATTGTCGATAAATCCAAAGCGATTGTTCAGTACTTTAAACAAAGCAGCCAAACTCCGAGCAAGCTCCGAGAAATGCAACGGAAATTGAACATGCCCGAATTAAAGTTGAAACAAGACGTTCAAACTAGTTGGAATGCCACTTATGATATGCTGGATCGATTACTACTCAATAAGCAGGCTGTTGTATCTACTTTAGCACTCATGGATTCTAATCTGTCCTTGGAATCTCATGCTCTCAGCAATCGAACATTCAGTGAAGATTTTAAAAGTGTTCTTCAACGCTGTACTAAAACTTAAACTGCTGTACTTTCGCGATTGATGATTCGACATGTATGTAGAGCGAGAAAAATCAATTCCAGAAATCATTGGAAAACTCTGTGATCGACTCACTGCGGGTTTGGCGAAGCGATTTTCTGGACTAGAGTCAAATGAACTAGTAGCTCAATCGATTTTACTAGATCCTCGATTCAAAAAGCAAGGGTTCGGAGACGACAGCAAATACAACCATGCATATCAGGCGTTAGTAAGGAAGCTGAGAATGACTTCAATAGAACAGACATCTGTGGAACAACAAGATAAATCCGTTAACGATGAAAAACGATCGTCCGTATGGGATGAGCTTGACGCGCTTGTTGGGAAACTGCAAGCTTCGCATGATCCGTCAGTTGCTGCTATTATAGAGATTGACAAATACTTAGCCGAACTACAAATTGCTATGGTGGGACGAAAGGAGAGCCGTATATCCCAGGCTCTATCAAATAGACGGACATGGAGAAAATAATGTTTGTAAATCAAAATTTGCTTTAAGCGTATATGTAATAGGAATATATCAGAGAAAAACCAATAAAGTAATGTATTTCTGTAGCCATCAACAATTGTGTGAATGATTCTTGAATCATGAAAAACCACTGCGTGACAGAGTTATACATTGTCTTCGTTTCACGTAACGTTCACACGCTTCTTTTTAACTATCTTACAAAGAAGTGCTTGGAAATCCGATTTTCGATACTAGGCACGGCTCTCACCGCAAAACCAGCACGGGGTGGGGTGGGGTGCTATGAAACAACTGCCAAGTGACAACTGCCTACTGAATTTAATTGAAATTAATATACTAGTTCCGGAGATATCACCGGAACATGTTTCGGTAAATATGGGTTGTGAGTCTAAAATCGGGCAAAACCCTAGGAGCGTCGCACTTTAAGGTCATACCATGTCATAATATGAGAACTCAAATATAACTGCAATGGTGATAAAATCAAGTGCCCAGGATCAAACTGGCTTCGTCTGGGTTTGTGTTCGGATACTCCCAAGGAAGTGTAAGAAGGGTTAGAGCTCACCGTAGGTGGATCAATTTTTTTTAAGACCCATTAAGCCGCACATATAAGCCGGTTCATTCAAATGAGCACATGGCTCTGAGCCGCTCATTCAAATGAACCGTTTTGCCCATTTCTATATCAAGCTATCAAGCTTAAAATAAAAAAAAAAAAAAAAAAAAAAAAAAAAAAAAACAAAACCCCCACCCCCAACTAAAAGCCCCCCCCCCCTGCCCTCCATTTTTTTTTTTTTTCCCCCCCCCCCCCCCCCCAAAAATTTTTTTTTTTCCCCCCCCTCCCCCCCCCCAAAAAACCACACCCCCCCCCCCCCCACCCCCCCCCCCCCCCCCCCCCTTTTTTTTTCCCCCCCCGGGCCTTTTTGCCTCCCCCTTTTTTCACCAGTCGAAACTAATTCTTCAACAAAAATGGTAGTAAATTATCAGAAACAGACTAACTAATAAAATGACGCTGGATTACAAAACAAAATAAACATAACTAAGCAATGGGAATGATGCGCCAAATAGCCAATTGAGTTGCCTTCGTGTTGCCTGAAAAGTGTACTAGTGGATCTATGAGTGCTGCGTGGCAGAGTATTGCACTTGTGTTGGTGTATGTGTTTTTGTTGTGCTACAAAGTGACTTATAGAATTTTCAGTTCTATCGTTAGATCATGCGCTAGCGTGATTCGGGTCCTTGTACTTTTTTTTTCCGAGTCCATTGTTGTTGCTCGCACTTACACATACATACGGTCTTCGAACGATTGTTTGCTGGAAGAGAGAATCAGTTGCTTTTGTTGGTTTGCTATTCTGTTTGCAGATTGAATCTGTATTTTTTGTTTTTGAATGTCACTTGACACATTGCTAGAATATACATATAGAGATTTTGAATTAGAAACATACAGAAATTGAGTTTGCTTGTTGGAAATCATTTGGGTAAATTTTGAATGACACTTAAAGAACATCAATTTGGATTCGGCATGAGCAAACACACGGTTGTGATTGAAGTTGGAAAATGTTTGACTGGATGCATGGATGTGTGAGAGAAACAACCAACGAAATGATGGACGACGGGCGGTGAAAATGGTATGATGTTCGATGGAGAATACAGCAAGCATTCACTGAAGCGTTGTAACAGTTCAGAGCTCAACGAGACTCACCTGGACCTTCGAATTTTGTAGTCGCCAGCGACGTTTGCAGGGTGTAGGGAAACGCCCCGCAGCTGACTTCTTCTGTAGGATGAGGCGTTAGTTTCTTCACCACTGTAGCTGGAGCTGGACGAACTTCGACTGGAGGTGCGCATGTAGCCTTCGTCGTACCGTCTTTCCAGGGTACTGCTGCGTGATCCGGAACTTTGTCGTGATACGAGTGATGACTGCGAGCTATTCGTTTCACCTTTGCTGCGGGGTTTGGTTCGGTCATCCGGTGTTCGAGAACGCTTCTCTGGAGTCAATGAACGTTGTTTCTTCAGATTTCGCATACTACCGTACTCTTCGTTGTCGTACAGTCGTTCCGGTGTCAGTGATCGTTGGGGTTTCAGAGCACTGTGAGCAGTAAGGGTGTTTCCAGATCCAGAACTTCCGAACATGGACCGGCCCTTCATCTGGTTCAAGTAGGAGGTGGTTGATTTGTAGCTGAGTGCCAGAGATGATGACTGATCATCGCTTGCATTCTCTTCGTCGTCGTCGTCGTCGTCATCTTCGACGCCGTCGTTTGAATAATCTGAAAGAGATTGACTTTGGTTACACAACATTGTTTGAATTCCACCTGTATAAACCTTACCTGATCGAGCTCCACTATCACAGGAATTGAGCCGGGCGTTGCCAACCGAGTCGGAACGGAATCCATACGAAGGCAGGCCGAGCGTTGAATTGGCCTTGGTGGAAAACTGGGACCGTCGGGAGCGATGTGCTGGGGTCGTTGTTATATTGGAAGACATCATCTGTGTGTCGAGTGATTTGTTTTTATCGCCAAATCGCTTCAGAGATTCGTAGCCGGAACTGGTGACACTGCTTCCAGGGATCGCTTTCGGAAAAATGGGTGATTTATCGTTGGCACCAGGCTGAGGATTACCGGGTTTCTCCTTTTTCGTCAGATAGTTTGGAGAATTTCCAGTTAAGGTTGAGAAAGCGGGCGTGGGAGATTTGATACGTCGAAGGAAGGGTTGATCGGTAGTTTTGGGCATCGGGGATATAAGGCTGGCATCAAAGTCGAAACTCTTGGAGAAGTTACTCGAATATGCTTGATTCAGGGAACGTTGCTGGGAGGCAGCTATTGGGGTGGTGTAACGTCGGTTGTCATACTCGAAACTCCTCGAGAAGACCATTCCCTTGGGATTGTGGTTTTCATTATCTACCACCGAAAGAAATATCCTCGTTCCAGGTTTGATCTCGCTAAGGCGGGTCTTCTGTTTCGTATCTTGGAAAGCCGGAGGTGGAGACAGAATCGGAGTCACCGGAGGTGGCGTGTTGTTCGCCAGATTTCGTTTTATCGGAAGACATATTGGACGGCCTCCGGACGATAGTTGTGGATCTATTTTCAAGATTGTCACATTGTCCTGTCGTTGTATTTTTTGAATCTGGTTTCGACGGGCCTCGTTTCGATTGATCAGATCTTCCAACTTGCTGCCCTTGCCGTATCGATTCTCATCATACTCGATGTATTTTCGGGAAACCCGTGGTCCAACCAGTTCTGATTGGAATGACTTGGCCCGAACATTCCGGTCGTTGGGATACTGAGGTGGCTGGCTGACCTGCACCCAGCCGGACTTGTTGAGGAAAATTTCATTCTTTTTCAGATTTTCACCGAATAAATAGGTCGGCTTATCGTTCGAGTTGCGGTAGTGCATCTCCTTACTTTCCGTTTCTGGCACTTGTTCGAGATTGTCCGTGTGTTCGTTGCTACTCTTTCGTTTCGCTAGCGCAGGGCCAACCTGGGCATCATCACCGTCTGTCGCCGTTAGGAAACTAGTATCCGACGAGGTGGGATCCTGCTTTATGGGAATCTCAGGCAGCGGAAAGTCAATGATATCACATTCATCGTTGGCAATTAGTTTAGTGACATTATCACCCTGGAGGTCCTGGGCTGGCGCAGAGTTGTTTACTGTCTCTCTCGCTTGAGCATTGTCCTCCTGGGGCGATGATTTATGCTCGTCGGTCTTGATATGCGACGGGGACGCGTCTGCCGATGGGGAGCTATTCTCTTGCCTGAAAAAAAGAAAAGGAAAGGAGAAGTGGTTAGTGATACGTGATGTCGTCTTAAAGCTTATAGCATGGATGAGAATAGCATATCTGCAATCAAATTGAAACTGAACTTCATTCGAACAGATTGCAATCACGAAAAATCGGCTATAATGCCGAGAACCACTTCATAGATGCTAACATTTTGATTGGTATTCGTCGCTTCCAACCAGAACTAACCGCTCAATTTTAAATAAAAATTCATCGAAATGAACTCGTGACGATAAGAAGATTGTGGGTTTTACGACTGCGGTCTTCTGCTTATAGCCGTGACCCATGTCGACGGAGGTTATTGAAAATTGGCTCCATCGGTGTCCGAAGCTTTAAAGAGTCGCTTAAAGTGAGGAGTGGGAAGCACGCTGTCAGCTAGGAAACTTTTCCGATCACATGCATGGCAAGGGGCATTAGCATAATCCGCTCTTTTCTAGGTCCTCGTAGCTTTTGTTGTTGTTATTTTACGGCATGAGGCAGTAAATGCATTAACATAATCTGCCCGAACGTACGGTGCCGGGAAAATGGCGATGATTGGGATTATGATCGTTAGGCAGTAAAGTTGAATTCTCGTCTTGGTTGCATCCTCCTTGTGAACAACACACAATTGAGCTCCGGTTTTACGATGCGAGTTATGACTTTGGTGGAGCAGTTTGGAGTTTGTGCAGATGAAAATTCAAAAACATAGGAGCAATCTTTGGGATTCACAAGTTTAAGGTTTATATATAATGACAGATGAAAAGCATTCTGGCAGTTGAAATTAGTTAATAGTAATATAAAAACAAAATTATATTGGTTGAATTTTCAACTTGATATTCCACCCACTATACCACAAAATATTGCGACTGGTTGAGCGAATTGGGCATAATAAAATCATTGAATAAAGGACCAAGCCTCCCCTGAATGGTACAAAACAGAAGAGCTTGGAAATCAATTGAAGTATGAAACGCTTCTAGAGACTCAAATTTCACCATATCGCCAGAACGTTCAACTTGAGTGATGCAGATTTTGATTCCAGTAGTACAATGGTTTGGAGAATGTAGTTGTACAAACTGAAAGTGTTTTCTCAATGAAAAACCATAGTCACACTTTGTGAGTGATCCCAAGAGCATTCATACTGTTGGTTCAAATCAGTACAAACCGGCTTTGAAGCGTAGCTTAAAAATTACACACATACACACACTGCTTGGGAGAGCACCATTCTTCATACAAAACAAGGAAACACGGCGTAGCTATTTTAGTGCTAGAGGTTGTCCTCAACAAAGGCTGTTATTCTGAAGTTGATCCTGCAACAGGAACCGCTCAAGGACCGAAACGTTTCAATTTGCTCAACATCATTTGCAACAAAATTCAACTGGAAAATTCCACCAGATTTCTTGGATAGTGGCCATCTACCTATTTTAATACTACCTATACTATAACTCAACCAAAATTTCGAGCAAAATAGATTGTCAAAAATACTAACCAGACACTCTACTAGCAGCCATTTTTCAAGTAAATGATTCACGTGAAATTGCGGACACTTTTCTTTCAGTGTAGATTTTGAATTATTTCACGGACCGCTGAAACGTTTCACTTTTATGACAGCTGGAACTATCCACTTCATTTCGTGGTACAACATGTTTAAATTATTGTTACATTCAGTAAAATGGCGTGGAATCAAGTGTAAGTGCGCAAACGCATTTTGTACGAACGGCAGCAAAATCCGAATTTATCGGTACGGGATCTTGCCAAGAAACTAAAACTACCGAAAAGTACCGTGTTTTGTGTTTGCAAATCATTTGACCAGCGCTTGGCTGTGGATCGTAAGGTTGGAAGTGGAACAAATCAAAAAGTATGCTCCCGACAAATGAACAAACTATTGAGGAAAATCCCAATCTTTCTGTGCGAAATGTTTCTCGCAAAATTGGGAAGTCAAAATCATACGTACAAAAAGTGATGCAGGGGCAAGGACTGAAGGCGTACAAATCGGGAAATGTGCCCAACCGTGATGACAAGCAAAATTTCACTGCAAAAAGTCGTGCTAAGGAGCTTTACACCTTTTTTATACAAACATTTTCTTGTACCATAATGGACGGCGAAACATACGAACTCGAAGACTTTGAACAGCTTCCGGGTCTGGTTTTTTTTGGCTATACCGCAATGCAAAGGAACGCCGTTGCCGAGCATTTCCAGACAAAGAAGGTATCAAAATTTCCGAAGAAGTGTTTGATTTGGAAAGCCATATGTAGTTGTGGTCGAAAATCTAAAAGTTTCGTCTCTACAGGAACTATCGTTTGCATTGAAAAATATGGACTTTTTTCGGATGCTGATAAAAAAAAGCTAAGACAGATAATTGCTTTTGATAAATTTCCCATGGAAGGTAATTATTTAAGCTTACTTGCAAAAAAAATTCTACACCGATGCGAGCGGCCTTTCGGCAGTTAACCGGAACATTCGCCATGGCGGACGAAAACATACGTGTAGGCATGTTTTTGAGTTCTTTCTTCATTTTATTTATCAATTCCTCCTCAGTTTTCGCAACAAAATTGTTGGAGTAGATCTTATGCTTCATATTGGAAAAGAAATTCTCGATGGGACGCAGCTGGGGGACGTTGGGTACCACATCAATATTCAGCCGCTCCATCTCCTCCAACGATTGCTTCGAGTAGTGGGCCGATGCCAAATCCGGCCAGTACACCGCGTAGGGCGTGGTCTCGATGAACGACGCAACTTCCGGCAGGCATTTCGTACTATAAATTTCTCCGTTCACGGCCAGTCCGGAGCGAAAGAAGAGCGGCTTTGTCATCCCCTTCTCGCTGATTGTCAGCCACAGCAGCACCTTCTTGGGGAACTTGGTGTGTGAAATGAACTTTACCTCGGAGCTCACTTCCTTCGTGGGGGAAGTAAAATACGAAGTGCCTATCGGATAAATGGAATAAAATCGGACTGGGATTGCTAACCAATATTGAAGATAACGTCTTAATTGAATGGTAGTTGAATGAGAAAAATGAACCAATATTTGATTGTTTCAATAAGCTTGATTCTTCGATGGTTGCTTTGATCAAGTCTTGAAGTGTTTCATCCACTAGAAGCGTTGCATCTGCTCAACACTCTTCCTCAACGCTGCTACTGTAGTCCACATGCCTTCCGAAGAACCTCCAATCGCACGCTTAATAAAGGCTTTGTCAAAAGATCAGCGGTCATCGATTCTGTAGGACAATACACATAATTGATGATCCCCTTCATTTTAAAATCTTTGACGTAATGAAATTTTCTAGATATATGCTTGGTCCGATTACTAAACTTTTCGGAGTCAAGCATCTTTAGGCAGCTTTGATTGTCCTCAAATAATGTCGTTGTTTCAGTTTTCTCCCCTACGTCCACCAGTAAACGTTTCAACCAGACTGCTTCTTGTGATGCTTCAGATAGGGATACAAATTCCGCCTCCGCTGTTGATAGTGAAACACACGTTTGCTTCCGAAAACCCCACGAGATTGTTCCTCCGCAATATTTGAAAATATGACCACTATTGGATTTGCGATCGTTGCGGCATTCAGCCCAATCTGCATCAGCGTAACCAGTCAGTCCAGATCGATCACTGCTACTGCTCAGCCTAAGCTCCAGGTTCATAGTCCCTTTTAGGTAGCGAACAATCCTCTTCAGCTCGTTCCAGTCTTGTTGGGTTGGACTGCTTACCTTGCGGCTCATGATTGAAATTGCTGCCGCAATGTCCGGTCTACTATTAACAGCAATATACAACAGCTGCCCTACTACCTTCTGGTACTGTTGATTGTTAGGTAGAAGGTCATCAACCTCTTCGATCTTCATATATCCAACGTCCAACGGAATAGCTGATACTTTCGCATCTTGAAGACCAACGGAATTAACAACTTCCTCAATGTATTTCCGCTGATTAATGTGAAAATCTCCGGCTTGGTCCCGTTTCACTTCGATTCCAAGGTAAAACCTGACATCACCAAGGCTGCTGACTTCAAAATTGCTGTCTAGAGCTCGCTCCAAATCGATGATCCTCCTCTCGTCTTCGCTTGCCATGATGAGATCGTCCACGTAAACAAGTACGTAGCACCATTTTCCGTTGAACTGCTTCCGGTAAAGGCAGGGATCTGCCTCACATCGCTGGAATCCATTTTCGACTAGCACCTCGTTGAGCCTTTGGTTCCATGATCGAGCAGCTTGCTTAAGCCCGTATAAGCTTCTATTCAAACGGCACACCTTGTTCTCCATACCATTGACGACAAATCCGGGAGGCTACTTCATGAATATCTCTTCCTCAAGGTTGCCGTTGAGGAATGTCGTTTTAACATCAAATTGCTTAACGGTCATTTTCCTCTTTGCTGCAACAGACAATAGGGTATGAAAAGTCGTTTGACGAACTACTGGTGCAAAAACTTGATCATAATCCATTCCAAAGCGCTGGCTGAATCCTTGAGCCACCAATCTGGCTTTATAGCGTACGATAATGCCTTTCTCGTTCCGTTTGTACTTATACACCCACTTGCATCCAATGGCTCGACGCCCCGCCGCCAAATCAATCAGGTCCCATGTCTCATTTGCTTCAATGGATCCAAGTTCTTCTTCCATAGCTTTCTTCCACTCCGCACTGTGTGGGCTGGCCAAAGCTTGCTTCAGCGTTTTCGGCTCTTCCTGCATTGAAATTTCTGCTGTACACGCATACCTTTCCGGGGCTTTGCCAAAATTCTCCCTTTTCGATCGTCGTGCCGTGCACGGTTCGTCCTCACAAGGTTCTGCAGGCTGGAGCTCTTTGTTGTCTTCACCAAAATCCTCTGGCAGACTCTCGTAATCCAGGTCATCATCGTCAAGCTGATCATCATCAGGGCCGGTTTCAATTGCTTCATCTGGTACCACAGGTTCCTCCCGATTGAAGTCAATAGATGGATATACCAAATCTTGATCTACTGGCTCCGGCTCGGGTCTGCAGGTAGCCAAAAATTCAACATCACGACTTATAGTTACCTTTCCTGTTGCTACGTCCAGCAAACGGTAAGCCTTGGACACCTCGCTATAACCGACGAACTTGAGCCTTATTGCCTTTTGATCGAGCTTACCACGCTTTTCACTTGGCACGTGACAATACGCGTCCACTCCGAACCGCTGCATGTGTCTTACATTTGGCTTCTTTCCGAACCACCGTTCATATGGTGTACCATTGATGGTCCTCGAAGGCAGTTGATTCTGCATATAATTCGCCGTCATTATTGCTTCTCCCCAAAAACGATTGTCCAGGTTCGCATCAATCAACATGCACCTGGCCATCTCCACCAGATACCGATTCTTCCGTTCGGCGCTCCCATTTTGCTGAGGGGTGTACGGAGCGGTGAACTGGCCAATAATACCGTGTCTCTTCAGGAATGCTTTCATTTTATTGCCAGTATATTCTCCGCCTCGATCGGACCGCAGAATCTTAGGTGTTTTCCCAAATTGCGTCTTCACCAGCAGGACGTACTCTTCCAATCTCTGGACCGCTTCAGACTTCTTTCGCAACAAATAGACGATCGTATATTTACTATAGTCATCTATGAACGTAATGAAATACCGCCTTCCAGCAAAAGTCTTCTTTTTTTGGGTCCACAAATACCCGTATGTACCAGATCCATTACATCAGATGATCCACTTTCCGATACTTTTGGGAACGGCTTCCGATGCATTTTACCCTGGATGCAAACTTCGCACTTTTCAGTGCAATGGCAGCTTCTAAGCTTCATACCTTCAGTCAGATCTTGCAGCTTCACGATAGCTTCGCAATCTCTATGACCTAATCGCCTATGCCACGTATGGACGCACTCGTTGCTAATTGTTGCCATAGATGCACTCTCATCGGTTTGACGCAGAACGAATAAACTTCCAGTAGGCTCCGCAACAGCACATACTTTTTCACCTTTCAAAATCCTGGCGCCACTCGCATCGAATGTTATGACGAATCCCTTTTGCACCAAGCGCTTCACAGACAGCAAGTTGGATTTCATCTCTGGAACGTACAATACACCTTCCATCGGAACATCATGCCTTCTCCCAGATCCATTGATGACGCTGATTCGACCTGTACCACGACCCTTAGAACGTACCTTTGTTCCGTTTGCGACCCAAACGTCCTACGTTATCGTCTCTTCCAGATGGTCGAAAAACTTCCGGTAATTAGCTATATGGAAGGTCGCTCCAGAATCCAGTATCCACTGTGCGTCAGCTTCTCTTGAATTGCCCATCAGGAACGCGTAGTTATCACCATCTTCATCGTCATTCTGCTTCACATGATTTGCCTTATGGTGCTTGCTTACGGGTTTACTGCCTTTTTCTCTTTTCCACGCCTTGAATTTTTCACAATCCGCTGTTTGATGTCCCGTTTTCTTGCAGAAGAAACACTTGCTTGGTCCAGCCTTGGAATCCACATAATGAACACCTTCGATATCATCATCATTTGGATTCCGCTGATTTATCTTTTGCCATTCGTCGATGAGCTTCCCTTTCACCATGTCCACGGTCAAATCTGCTTCCGGTCTTGCTTCAAGGGCAGTTACCAGCGTCTGATACTCTTCGGGTAGGCTACTGAATAATATGGCAACCAGCCACTGGTCGTCAAGAATCTTCTCCGGTTGCAGTGTGTTCAGCTTCTCGAATAATTCCACCATTTTTGATACGTGCGCCTCCATGTTGCAGTGCTTCTCCAAACGCAAACTGCAAATTCTCTGCATCACCGACACCTTCGTGGTTAACGTCTTCTTCACATGAAAGTTTTCGAGAGTCTTCCACGCTTCAGCTGCCGATTTGGCCTTCCGTATGTGAATCAATTGATTATCTTCAACGGCCAATCCTATCGTCGCCAGCGCTTGCTCATCCTTAGTCTTCCATGGTTCCGTCACCGGTTCTGGCTTTGCATCCGCTACAGCCTTCCAGTTGCCTTCCTTCGTCAGGAGCAGCTTCATCCTGAAACTCCAGTTGTCATAATTCGAGTTATTCAGCTTCGGGAATGACACCATCTTGTCCACCATCTTGATATATTTTAAATACGTTCTTTCTTCACCAGTTCCGATAACAATGTCCTGGGCCCATAACCAACATCGGATAAATGGAATAAAATCGGACTGGGATTGCTAACCAATATTGAAGATAACGTCTTAATTGAATGGTAGTTGAATGAGAAAAATGAACAAATATTTGATTGTTTCAATAAGCTTGATTCTTCGATGGTTGCTTTGATCAAGTCTTGAAGCGTTCCATCTGCTCAACAGTGCCCTGCCAGTCGTTGCCATCCAGGGTGAGATAGGTCTCGTCGTCCATCACCACCGCCAAGTCGCGATTCGCCGGGAAAATCGAGTTGACCATCTTATTCAGCCGCTGCCGCTGCGTCATTGCCTGCATCTCCGAAACCAGTGGACGCGACTTCCGCTTCCTGACATGTATGTTCATGTTCGCCAGGTACTTTTTCACTGTTTGGTCGGTTGAACCGACCTCCCGGCTGAGCGCACGCAGCGATGTAGCCACTTTTCCCTCGGTCTTCCTCTTCAGCATACATTGGATCTTCTTGTCGCTCAGGGTCGTCGGCCGTCTGGAACCGGGCTTTTTTTCGATGCTCTGATTGTTGTCTAATAGTGCCAAAATGTTGTAGACGCCGGAACGGGCGTATCCGGCGTCCACAAAGTGCCGCACAATGTCCGTTTTCGACGCGGCGGGGTGCCGTTCTTTGAACGCGCACAGTTCAGAACGGAGTTGCTTCACTGTTTTTGCCATCACGGTTAGAGTTCGACTGATAGAGCTGTCAAATTTTATCTGCTGACTCATGGGTTACTATGATTGATGTTGCATGGGTAGTTTTGTCAGTGCGGGTGAAGGTAGACCCATGTAAAATCGGCAATTTTTGTCCATTTTGTAAAAAATGCAATCGTTATCAATAAGGATGTGTACGACAAAGAATGTCTGCAAAAGCGGTTGCTACCAAGGGGGATGACTTTCAAAGATAATCCAAGATTTTAACCATAATCACATAATTCTTCGTTATCGGCTGTGTCCAATCCAAATCTGGATTATCTGGCTTAGCTACTCAACTAATCTTCTATAGAATTGCTTATCTGACAGAATCTTATTTAAAGCATTTTACAATTCTGCAGTAACATTTTAAAACGGCAGATCAGCATTGGTAGATACAACTGTGTTCATGTAAAACATACACGCTAAGACAAGAATACGGAAAAGTCGGTAAAAAATACCGAAAACCGCACAAAAGTTCACATACTGAAATTATCGGTAAACATGGATTACCGAAAATTCGGTATTGATGATGACAAGTGAAAAACGTTAAAAATTACGTATTTTAATCGTTTATTTTTTTTTACCGAAAATCAAGTTTTTTATTTCTGTTTTAGGTTTTTGGAATGCTATACAATAAATGTTTAAAGATTATAAATGGTTTCAAGCTATTTTTTCGGATTTTTTCCAACTTATCAGAAAAATGTGAATTCACAATAATATTCAAAACACAGCAGGTTTCACGTGAGATCAAATTTTTCCAAACTAAAATATATCGCAATCAAGATTTTGGTCCCGCATGATACATCATTGAAGATTTTTGGAACGATTTTGAAAAACTTGTCTTTTATACAGGCTTTGATTAGGTATTTTATATCCAACTCTTACGCACTACTCAACATTTAAAAAAACAAACAACAAATGAAAGGAGTAGTTAAGCAAAACACAGTTGTGTATCAGTTGAACTACAAAGTTCAACAAAAATCAACGGATTCCATTTCAGGCTTAACTTGCAATGACTTCCTCAGAGTCACCTGGTTCCTGGTCTGTCTCTTTAATTTTAATTCCCCCATATTTACAGTAATCTAGAATTGAAAAATCAAAACAATTTTTCATTGGAATTAAGGTCTGTATCCAAATAAATCCGGACACTTTCAAATCATTGTAACTTTTGAAATATTGCACGTAGGAACGAAAAATTTCACTGCGGTATAACTGAGAGTCTATGATGAAAAAGACTATGATTGATGTTTACATTTCATGTTTAGTATTCAAGATGGCGACGAAAGAAAAACAAGTGCGCGAGCGAACTTTGTACGGGCGTACGGCAAATCCTGACTTGTCAATACGGAACATTGCAAAAACATTGGATTTGCCTAAATCCACTGTTCACGATGTGCTCAAATCATTTTCGGAACGTTTGACGGTGGAGAGGAAACCGAGAGGTGACAAAAACATTGGACGCGCTGATCCTGTCATGGACCGAAAGGTGAAAAGGATATTAACGAAAAACCCAAATCTCTCCATTCGAACGGTGGCTCGTAAAATAGGGATGTCGCCTGGTTTTGTCCAAAAATCAAAACAACGTTTAGGACTATAAAGTAAAACAGTTCCAAATCGTATAAAGTAAAAACAGCTCCAAATCGCAACGACAAACAGAACTTGGCAGCAAAATCACGGCAGGGGCAAGCCGAGAGGGGGGGGGGGGGGGGGCGTTCCCCCCTAAATTTTGATTTTATTTTTAGATTTTAATGGTTGTTTCAATTTTTTATTATTTATTTTTAATGTTTGTGAGATTGTCCCTTTACCTCAATGAAAAAGGGCGAAGTCGCCTCGATTTTGTAATAAGTTGCAGCAAAAAAGCGCAAAAAGCGGACATTCATGAGATTTTTTTTTAAATAATTAACCCAACCTAGCTAACCTAGCGTATCTAAAAAAATATCTCTAGTAATGTTAACTATGATTCAAGCATTGATGGATTTTTTCTCGCTAGCTGAAAGTGGAAAAAGCTATGCTCAGTTCAATTTTCAGTTATTGGAAATAAAAAAAACGTAATATTTTAACCAATGTTATAGCTCTCGGAAGTCAAATAACACCAGATTGAGAAACATAATTCATAATTCATAGTTAGAAAGTGTATCAACGGAAAATGTATATTTGAACTATTCATGACATGGGCCAAACCGATCAATGTTACCCCGCTGATCAATAATATCCCGTTTTATGGTACTGTAGTTTCGTCTTATTGAGAATATCTTACAGTTTGATTTAGTATTTTGAAATATTTTTTCTGTATCCAAGAGATATTAATGGAGCACATGCTACGATATAATCCTGGTGTAACGAGACGAATCGTATCCGATTTTCAGACCAGTGATTTAATAATCGTTGTGAGAAAGCAAGACAACATGCTAATCAGTGCGAGAAGTTGCAGTGGTCTTATCCTATTCAAAGAGTTTATCCCTTTCTATGAGCATGACCAAGATAATGAGCAAGGTTGCTACTCCGTTGCTGCCAGATCAGCTGTTATAACACAGAGAACCTACAGATGATGATAGAGACTAGCATACATCCTCAATGTGTAAAAACTGGTCATCCCAAACTAAGGTAATACTGACGCCTGCTTCACCCGAATGCATGTCAAATAAGAAAAGGGTAGGAATGTGTCGACGTGATACTCGTTTTATTGAAAGCCGAGACCGCCTCCGCACTTTCACTGGGATGTTGGATAAGAGGATTGGGTGGCAGCAGGATTCTTTTTGGTAAACGATAAGCTGAATTCACGCGGCGTTTAGTGAAATATTTGAATTTAGTACCGATTTCTGATTTGAACCTATTTAAACCAACAGTGAGGATGCTATTGGGGCCACTCACAAAGTGTGGTGGTGGTAGTTTTTCATTGGAAAAACAAAAAGATTCTCTATAATGCTAGAAATCCGTTTTGAACCGATTTAAACCAATAGTAAGGATGGTATTGGAGCCACTCACAAAAAAGTATAGTGGCTTACTACCCCCACATCTCACCATGAAGCATTTTTGTAGTTTTTTTTTCTATGCTCACTCGATCACTCGCATTGCTCAATTATAGATAACCGAAACAATACGAGACGCGCAATGCCAGATAGCACAATTGTGCGTAATTAAGCATCGACACAACCTTTCACAGCCGATGCTCGAAGCATACTCTTTTTCATAAACATTACATTTTTACAACTCTATCAATCAAGCAGAGGCTTCTTAAGAACAATCTATTATAATCCATTTGTTGCGCAAGCAACCAGACAGCCCATGTAACATTGCCAAAACCATCCAGCTTTATTAGGTTTTATTAAAGTTTTATGAAAGCCACTTGAAATCAATTCGGCTTTATTATGGCAGCAAGAGATGCCAATAGGTTTCAAATTTTAGTCAGGTTTATAAGAACCTACACAGCTTTTTTACAACGATCTTAAAACCTTGACTTCTAAAATTCTTTTTACTCCTATCAAAGGTTTTATTTTGACTTTATTAACTCATAAAATGCTGTTTTGAAATGCCGTTTTAGGACTCATTCATATTATCTTATTATGGTCAGTTGAAAAAGCATTTTAAAACCATTTTGCCTCCAGTAAATGCATTAAACGGCTAACTGGCATTGAGGAAAGCTACCAAGCAACCAGATAGTTTTATAGTCATTGCTAAGATAAATTGGCTTTTTGGCAAAACTGTGATTTCTTGCAATCGCCATATTGCAATATATGAAATAATTGAAATGTGGAAAAATAAATACACCAAATTTTAAATGTAATACAATTGAACTGTAGATCTGAGACAAACTTCGGTATTCGTTTAGATAAACTTATTGAATTTCATCAATTTTCAGGAGTTTCATGATTAATTTACGGAATATATTTCTTTAAATTTTTTTTTCTGTTGTTGTAAACTCGCATATTTTCCAAGGCGCATTAATTTTCAGCTCTTATCGTGCCAATATTCACCATAAAATTAAATGCGCATATGATTTGGAGCATGATACGCTATAAAAAAAACTCAATTTGTTTTATATATTTTGCTATCAATCATAATTTCCCGCAACAGTAGAGCTTTTTTCTTAGCCATTATTTACTGTTGAATGAATCAGAAGAGCAACAAAGCAAAACAACAAAAAACAACCACGATATCGCCGTGAAGTTTGACAGCTGTGGCCATTCAGCTTTATGCTGGTTTTGATGGCGGCCAATAGGTTTTATGATGGTTCTCAAGTGGTCATAACATCTTTCACTAGAACATTTTCAAAATCTTTATGGTCTTATGAAGGTTTTATTAAGTTGCTTACACAACCGTCTATAGAGTGGGCCACTTTGTACACATTTCGGCTTTAAAGATGCATAGAGGAGGTGTTGGTGGACAGAACAGTTTTGAGTGTAGTGTCATCAACAAAGCCGGGATGAGTGCTATACGGCTGGAATAGAACTGAAATTGTTACTTGGGAGACTATTAGAAATAATATTCCGATTTCGTAACGTTTATTCTTGCAGGGCGTTATAAAATTCCTTTGGGAGAATGAATATATAATATGATTTAGGTTAGATTCTTATGTAGGTTTGTGCTTCGTATTATGCAGTGACAATTTTAATGTTTAGTATAACAATTGAACTAGTTCTAATTCGTAGGAATGCATGTCGGGTACTTACTTTTAGTGTTCTTCTTCTATCTATAAATCTGTCCGTACTTGCACAATCCGTACTATTAGTGTAATTACTGTGGGAAATCGTTTTAGAATTAGGTTAAATTTAGGTTTTTTTTTTAAAACATTCAGATCTACCTGTGTATATGTATATAGTAAAACTAACATGTATGTGGCATTATAAAGGCTGGCACTTATCGAAGCTAGAAACTGTATAACTGTTAACTAGATTTTAAGTAGAATAACAAATTATTTAATTCCAAAGGAAAGTTAAACAAAGTCTCACCTAATCACTTTTTTGCTTATCTATGCGCATTATATCACTCCGACCGTGTCAGCGGTTAACAGTTCTTAATCAACGGTCGTAGCTTCAAGGTATGCACCATCGCTGTGGTTGGAAGTGTGAAGCGAAGCAACGAGAAGTTGCGACACCATTTAAATTTGCGATTGAGGAATTTGGTAAAAATAAGAGTGCGTAGATGCATTTCATGCCTTCTGGCAACTTTATGCTTCTATTGATGTCCAGGCTCATCCGTTTAGCACCAACCGGGGGAGACTGGTTCCTATACCCAATGATTTCATTATCTCCAATCTGCTCAACCAATCCCAAGATATTGTGATATAGTGGACGGATCATTATAATTTGAAATAACTCAATGCAGACGTCTTCCAAATTTGGCAGATCGACAGGCAGTCCACCAGTGGAGACCCACCTGGTACCTCATAGCAAGATGCTTAGAGGCGGACCGGAAGATTCGAGAGCTACCCCCCCTTCAAAGAATTTTATCCGTTTCTATGGAAAAAAAAACGCGCTGAATTTATGTGCGATGGTTCGGCGCGTGTTCATAAATAGAAGAATGTTTGTAACAAAACGGATCACCGGATAGAATACATACATAAGCACTCGGTTAGCATTCGGTTTTAAAACAATACTAAGTTGAATAGGTTCATTGGTAGGAAATTCATCAATCAAATACATACCACAACAAGTTGAGAACACTCGCATGCACCCAGAAGAAAGCTACTTTTAAAGTCGATGTTCATTACTTCTCATTCTCGGAAAAGTGCTATGCTGGTGAGTGCACATTGTGTGAATTGCGCAATGATTTTTATAAATTATTAGCAGTTCTTTGATTTATTGTTATCTAGTAGTACCATAAATGTAATTAAAAGAACCAAACGAACAAAACTAAACACATGCCGCTGCAATAACCACGAAGAGAAAATTATGCAAAATGATGGTTTTTCTCGAATTTCAATAACATTTAATAATACACCGTTTTTGTTTTATACTACTCAGCTACACTCCACTTGATACGACGACACTATACCATCGACATTATACCGTTTCGACAGATCGTGTTTCACTTGGATCATATAAGATAAATCAGTTCAAATTTCAAAACGCAGTTGCACCAGTGTATCTGAACTATTTTAAAAATATTGAGGAGTAGCAGATAGAACGCATATGAGTTCCTTTTCGTCATTGATGAATAAAACTTCCTAAATTATTTCTTATTACTCGTGTATTAAGAATTCTAGAAGCAACAATTTATCACAAAAATCACAGCTTGCTTACAATCGCAACTTACGTCGGCTTGTAAAGTTATGCACGATTTTCCTGTTTAGATACAACAGAGTAAATAATTAAACTGAAGGTAAGTTAAGAGGACACAAACCATAAGCTATAAACCACCAAAATTCAAGATGTATGTATGTTAAAAGCTAACCACTTATTATTTGAACAACCATTAAAAAAAATTCTATTGAAACGGTGTGAGCACGGTGAGTAAAAAAACTATGTTTTTGCGGTGTTGTTTTGTCAGTATATGCACTGAAAATTTATTTTCGTGAATTGCTTTCCCTTGTTTCGTAAACATGGATTTTGTTCATAGAATAAGTTCCTCGTAATTTGTATGAAACATTCCTTATGCTTGTCATCTGGTGAAATGCTGTCATTACACCTTTTTGTACAATGCACGAAATGAATTTTGTGAAGATCAACCTATCACTGCTTTTCTTCAATCGTACTCATAGGTACATGTTGGTTTTGCTGCTTGAGTGGGCTGGAATCATTGATTTATCCCAAAATAAAAATTAAAGCGCTAACGAGAGTTATAAGTTCATACTCATTAATCAAGTAACTTCTAACGAGTCACCATGGCTTAGTGAGATCAACCACGGATTCAATAACAAGTCTTCCCAAAAATACAGGTTCGATTTTGAAACTTGGGAAAATCGAGAGTTTTTAAAATTTTTTTTTTCATTCCAGATCAATAGAATAGTTTAATCTTGTTGCCAAAATCGGACGGGTATTAAAAAATACTTTGGGTGAGAGCAGAAAAGTTAATCCACCCGTCGTTCAGGTGGATTGTCACAAAGTGAGGGTTCGATTCCCGCTCCAGCCGACGGAACTCGATAATGTTCCTACTATATGGGTCCACCGGGCGTTGTGTTGTCCGTTGTATAATGTTAAGTGTTCAGTCTGTGCAGCAACTGGTTGAAGATGGTGTAATTCTCTCTCTCTCTCTCTCTCTCTCTCTTTTTCTCTCTCTCTCTCTCTCTGTCTCTAAAAAAAACTAAGCTTGCCCCCCCCCCCCCTATTCGAAATCCTGGCTACGCCTATGAATCACGGGCTCGACGTTTGTACTGCGAATATTTGATGAAGTTTTCATGCGTTGTTATGGACGATACAATTTGTCCTGGAGGATTTCAGGCAGCTTCCAGGGCTGGCGTTTTATTCTGCTATGGCCAGAAATGCCACAGCTGAGCATTTCAGAACAAAGAAGGAATAGACATTTCCCAAAAAATACCTTGTGTGGCAAGCAATTTGCACGTGTGGCAAAAATAGTAAATCTTTCGTCACTACAGGCACAATCCACAAGGAGATCTATCAGAAAGAGTGTCTGCAGAAGCGATTGCTACCCTTCATCAAAAGTCACAAAGAAAAACCTTTGTTCTGGCCCGATTTGGCATCATGCCACCATGCTTAAACTGTGATGGAGTGGTACCAAGCAAATCAAGTGAAAATTGTACCAAAAACCTCAAACCCGCCAAATTGCCCAGAGCTACGTCCAATCGAGAGATATTGGGCTTTGATGAAGCGGAAGCTTTCTGGAAAGAAGCAAGCAATCAAAGACATCAAACACTTCCAGCAAATTTGGACAAAGACTGCTTCTACGATTTCTGAAGAGTCTGTACAAACCCTAATGGACGGAGTTAAGCGCAAAGTTCGAAAATTTAATGCAATTACCGAATAACTATGTTTTGTCTTCACGAATTGTTAAAACACATCCCATGAATCTGAAATAAACAACTACGACGGAAATATAATCCAAAATTTATGTTTCACTCAATTTTTGAGGTGTCCGGATTATTGCGGATACAGACCTTAGGTAAATATTTTAATTCTGGATAAATTTGCGAAGGTGGTTCTGCGTTTGAAACAAACATTCTAATCGTCGTTTTAAAAACAAATAGGACAATCTGGTAGAAAAACAGTTTCTCTATCGAATTGTTCTATCGGTGTCCTGAATTCACCTATAGCTTGCGAGAAATCGATTATTGAAATGTATGTTTACAAACACAGAACCGCCTTACAAATGTCTCCGGAATTTACTGGATCCGCGTATAGTAAATTGTTTTACTCACCCTTCTGGTTGGCCTTTGTCCCTAAAGCTTGTTTTCTCCATAATTTTTTTTATCAAAATACGCAAGTATTTAGCGAGGAGATAGCACAAGGAGCACAATACTTTGCAATGTCGATAGTGTTGGTTTTCAGTACAGTGCACAGTGATACAATTTTAAACTAGTTTTAGGTAAAAAATTACGTAAACATTTGTAAATTCACTTCACTTAGAAAATAAGTAAAATTAAACGTAATGTGTCGGTAAATTTTACCGAAAATTTCGGTTTTATTGCCAAAACCTAATTTTCGGTACAATTAAAACCTAATTTTCGGTAATCTTATTTTAGTATGTGGGGCACCCATGCAAACAAGAGAAATCACCGGTAAGGCGAAAAATTAACTGTATTTTAGTGGTGTTGGTTTGCGTGGGTGCCCTTAGTTTTATGGAGAAAGGTTTTACCCCGTTCTGCCAACTTTCGATGGTGAGAGCTGATAGGCCTTTATCAAATGTTAATACATGGATTTTGATGTCATTATCAAGTAAACTAGCGATGGAAATACTAAACATGAGAAATCTGAGAAAATTTCGGTTGAAAATTCGGAAAAAGTGGGGGATTTCGTGTGGACTGATTTAATCAGTCTACCCTAAGTCCTCCGTTTGCCTGATACTGACGGAGGTGGGGTTAGTTTTAATTCTATTTTTTAAATAATGGAGATAATGATGTTTACCGATGATATGCAATTCTTCGGAGCTAGACGATGCCATTAGAATGAAACTGACGAAGATTGAAATGACGTTTCATTTATTAGTATTGGTATGTGGTATGTGTTATTCTAACGGTATGTGTTAAAATTGAGACTAAATCCACTGAAACAAAGTATGTCGGTTAAAAACTGACGATATCTGATATTATCCGCGATAATCCGAGGTAATCGGATTTACGGCACCGAAATAGTTCAATTTCTCAGAAACGGATACAAACGGAAATATTTCGAGGATAATCGACGTAAATCAAAGCCCAGTGGATCACCCCCTCAGTTGCTACCATTTATCAGAAGCCATGACTCTCCAGCACTGTTTTGGCCTGATTTGGCCTCTTGTCACTATGCGAAATCCGTCCTGGAATGGTATGACACACTACCAAAATGTCATAGAAATTTCTGTCCTCTAAGACCGACACATGCACGCGTCCTTTTGTACATAAGAATAAGTTGAAAGAGATGAGAAAATTGATCCAATCAAACACTTCTTTCGTCGGATTGCGCTTCAGGAGTCATAATTTTACGCGAAATCTTTCTTTACAGAAAGTTCGAGAATTTTACAGAAAGAAGGATTAACATCTTAATCAACTGTCTCTAATGTGGATATAACTCTATTATAGTGTAATAATTAATCGATTTTGTTGATTTATATGTAATTTTTTTCTGCTATTATTTTAGTGTCCACAATTTAACGTGGAAAGGCTTTATTTAACGGCGAAGGTACCTCCCTTAAAGGACAAAACGGTCATTGCGGAAACGTAAATGCATGTACATGAAAAAAAAATATCTCTCTTATGTTTTGTGCATACTACAGCGTTGTAACATGATACAATGCTATTCTGATGACATTTTCCTTGAAAATACTTTTCAAAACACTCTTGTATTCACAGGACTGAAGCGGCTGTCATCCACCAACAACAATCGTGAGGCCGAAAACTTGGTGCTGCATGTGGTGCTAATTTGACAGCTTGGCTTTCTTGAAGGCTATATGCAGCATACACAATATTCGCGGCGGAAGTTGTCGTGTTTTGTCGTTAATTTGATTCGAGAGAAAAATCTTCCGTGTTGTACTTAGTGCAGTGGTTTACGATAGTATTTTTTCATTATTTATCAACCAGGTAGTATACTGTTTTATCTAAATTACTCTTAGCGAAATAAACTTTCGATATTCATAAGATTGCATTATGATTATTTGCTACAAGAAATCGTTATGAATTTTATCAATTTACCTCATGAAATATGATGATGTTTTAAAAATAAAAATATGGAGCAACCTGGATTCGAACCTTGAACGTTGAGGCTATGGGTGCAGTGACTTGACCACTAGTATACCAACACTTGTAAATAGGAAAGTTTAAAGACGAACAACAACAACGTCGTGTCAAACAAAATCCATTCACAAGTCAACCTTATGAAATTTAAAGCATCGTTCATAAGTTGAACCTTATAAATTTTTTGAGATTATTGGGCTGAGTGTACTGATTTGGTAGTTTGGTAGAAGAAATATTGTACTAGCGCCACATCACAAGTGGCAGGCTTCAAGAACTAACGCTTTCTTCAGTCCTCTGCTTGTATTACGTTACAAGCCAGTTGTCTGAACAAGGCATTATACCCCGTTCGCACTACAACCTATATTACGTGATATAGAGTACCTTGATATAAAATGCCATGCACATTATTTCCAGTGAAAACTAGATGTATAGATGCTGATAATATAGGTTGTAGTGCGAACGGGTGTTGTTATGTCTGCTCGTAAACATTTCTTCAAAGCAAACTTAGATTTGAAATACTTCTTCTCATACATCGATAACAACCAAACCGTTTCGCCGGAAATCGAACAAGCATCAACTTTCAACATTCCACTTCGTTCATGTCCCTCGCATGTTCACATGTGGAAACTGTCACCCTACTCTCGATCCCGTGCAAGAGGAAAGGTGTTCCGATCCGTGACAAGTGCAATTATCCCCACTTGTGCTGTCTGTTCTGCTGGAGTAGCTGCCGCTGGAGGAGCAACAGTTGTTCTACACGACCAGTTCCAGTGGCTGCACAAACTGCCACTCGCTCTCCAAATTTCCTAACAAAGAAGTGCACCTCGCACTCTGATATGATTTCCTCTCGTTCTATGTTTGATTATTCAATTATTCACATCACATTAAAGCATATTTGCAGAGTTATGTTTTCACTGCAGTTTGAAGCGATTGTAGGTACGGATTGAACAATTTGCGATTCCGTGAAGTGGTTCGTGTTTGTTTTCAAAGTGAAAGCGATTAAATATTAGCACTGCGAGTGACGGAAGTTGTTGAAAATAAAATAAAAAACAATGGCTTCTCCGCATTTAATGTTAAATTGAAACTGGGTTTCCAATTGTATTACGTGTTTGCATTGATTAAATAGGGATATTTTGAAACTCAGAATCAGCAGCAATCGAATTCGAGTTGTCGAGGGCTGCCGCATGAAATTACTTTCTATATGGTTTGTATCCGCGATAATCTGGACACATTCAAAATACTGTAACTATTGAAATATTTCACTCATGGCTCACTCAAACAGCAGAGAACTGTTGATCCCATTAAAACCCGGTTCCTTGTTGCAACATTGGAACCCTCAACGGGACTACCCTTTGGTATGACTTCGTGGAGGGTGTTGGCCATTTGGCCACAATAGAGCCACTTAGCTCCTAGTTCTTGCCTGAGCCTTTTAGATGTCACCTTCCATGGTTGAGCCATTCGGCTCCCACCCTCTACTTTATCGAATTCAGTACTCTCCGCCTGCGGATCTACCCTACTCCGATGGAGGATTACCCGGCAGTGGATCCTGAAAGCGAGCCACGGTTAGCCATTTAGCCCCCACATACTGACGCAATCGACTCGAGTAGTCCCCGACTGCGGATGTGACCATGCATGACCGAGAGATCCCCGAAATTGGAACATCACCCGAGAACGACAACCCGCTACTCCTCTCAACCACTCGCTTCTTGATTCTCCCGCCATTTTCGCTGTAGAACCTACATGATTTGCGTAATGGCTCCAGTAATCGCATTCCACGCATTTTCGTCTCGACACATTCTATAGACGACGTTAACTGGGCGGGTATCTGCCCCGCTGATGGCAAACATTTCGCTTTCCAATGATCCAAATCGTGGGCAGTCAATGACCACGTGCCCCGGTGTCTCTTGGACGCCTGCGCACTCCGGACAGAAGGGTTACGCTGCGTATCTAAATCGATGCAAGTATTGCCTGAAGCAACCATGGTCAGACAAAAACTGCGTAAGGTAGAAGCACTGACAAACAGACGTAACACTAAGAACAAATTGCCTTGCAAAACATCATCAAAAATTTAAATTTAGATACTTTAACACTAACTCTATCTGACGGACGCTCTGCCCATTTCAGTGTCAACCCTGTTTGATTGTCTCGCCTGCCGCAACAGCTTCCAACGAGCGCGCCCATGAAACACACGCACACTACTACAGGCTGTCAATCTTTTGTTTTGAAGCAAGCGAAGCAGGTTCATAGAAAAGCGAAAATCAGTGGACGCTTACTCCTCCGTTACATCCTCAGTCAATTCATGATTGAACGCTGGCAAGGAACTGGATGTCTTGGAATTCAATTTCCGTTTGGTGGGATGGTTCACCAGGAATCTCAGAAATAATGTGCGTAGCAGTAGGTTGCGACGGGATGGCGTTGCCACGTAACCTAACCTTCTATGTTCATAATAGATAACTAAATTACTTTTTTGCTTACCCTTTCTAAGGCTTGTAGCAGTTTTTATAAGCTGTCGAGTGGAAATGGTTGGAACATAGTTTCCGCTTTTCAACGCCTTTTGCCCGCTTCCATCAAAATCCACCACAAGCTCCCTTGACTGGCAAAATTTCTCCCAATGCGCGCATCTACTTGATGTCAAAAGTAAATTCTACTCAATAGTAATATTAATCTCAAAAAATTTCATACTAAAGAAGGATTTTCCGCAGTTTTTACCTTCCGGATTAGAGCAAAATAAAAATTCACATTTTCGTCCCATGTTTTGACGAAAAAAAGCAAACCATTTCCGAACACACTCACACTTGCAAGCGATGCTAGTGCTAGGAAATCACTCAGCAGCAAAATGTCAAAATTGTCGATGCGAGGTCTGTGAGTGGAGGCTTGGCCAACTATTTGTATTCAAATTAGTCGTTTTTTAGGTGGACGATGGGCATCAATTAGAGTGTTACGTCCTCTCTATGCTTCCTTTTCATCCAGATCGACAAATCCGATATGAGCAGGTGCGTCCATCAACCGTTCTCCCCCGTGTTCCATTTTTGTTGCCATTTGGCCATCGACTCTGCTCTCACCAGCCTCCGGACTCTTCTGTTATTTCTCCGCTGATAGCACTTACTGTGATGCCAATCGGGATCATTCCGGCAATGACGCATATTGTCCCGATAAAATAGTTCGGCACGCAGTCACGACTCGCTTGTCATGAGCCTGAAAGTAATGTTCAACTTCGCCCGGTTTCGCTTGGTTCTAGCGCTACAACCAAGGCTGGACCTTCATATCTCAGTATTGTTGATGATACACTAGCCAGTAGACGACGCTTACTACTGCTAGGTTTGATAGTGAATTTTACCATACCTGGAGCTTCACTTAAAAAAAAAAATTAAAAAAAAAAACACTTTTGCGAGCGTATTAGTGTTGGTATTAGTAGAACGATTTTGATTGAAAAACTAGGAGAATTTAAATTAACACTTCACTTGATCACGTGATCAAGTGAAGTGTTAATTTAAATTTTCGTAGTTTTTCAATCAAAATCATTCTACTAATATGCTCGCAGAAGTGGTTTTAGAAAAAAAGTGAATTAAAAATGACAACCGAGTCAAAATCGGAGCCGAATAAGTTCATCAAGTTGAAGAAGAGCATCGCAGGTCTACACAAAGATATTTCGTTCTTAACACGATGTTTTCAACAAAGGCTTACAACTATAAGCCACAAAGTAAAGGTAAAAACAGCTATGAATCCCAAATAATTAAAAACATGGAGATGGATTAATTGCGTAAAAGTGTCAAATCATTATACAATAAACTCAACTCCAAAACTTTAGAGTGTTATTCATTACACTTAAAATTAGCTAAACAACATTTTCAGCAGAACAGCTAAATTTACTAAACAAAGGACTGAATTACCCAATAAATTCATCCCCTTCTTTAGCATTTCAAGCTTATTGCTTTCACAATTAGCTTATTGCTTGCTCTTAACTTAGTGTTCTAAATGCACTTCCACAGTTATTAATTAAGAACTTTCGATGCCAAGTATTATTTTTTGCACTAGTATGATTGTGTGGCAAGTACAATCATGCGCTATGCCCAGGGAGTCGAGAAATTTTCCTTAACGAAAAATTCCTAGACCAGACCGGGAATTGCACCCAGCCACCTCCAGCATGGTTTTGCTTTGTAGCTGCACCTTTACCGGCTGAGCTAAGGGTGGAAATTCACCCCCTGACAAAACTCAAATAATCTTCGACTTAGAATCAGCAATTAATAATACCCCCTTACACACATCACAAATCCAAGAAGTAAGAACACAAACAGCCACACAAAAACACAAACATAACACATAACAAATAACACACAAAAACACAAAAAATACTTAAAGAACTCAAAAATAAACCAGTTTATTACTTAAAATCAGACAACGGCAATTCTTCAGTTATAATTAACAAAAAAGATTAGGATAAAATTATGTCCGAAAAAATACACAACGGACCCTATAGAAAACAGAGAACAGACTCTCTTCCAGGGATGGTGAAACGTGTAGAAAAACCCTTAAGGAACGTAAACTAGTTTTTGGAAATGAAATGAATAATCTCAAACAATCAAATCCTTCATTACCTAGAATTAAAGGCCTTCCTAAAATTCACAAATCTGGAAATGAAATGCGTGAAATCATCTCAGCTGTCGGATCCTCAACGCATAAAATAGTTAAACGGTTAGTCACTGAATTCAAAAACATGCCAAAACAATTTCCCAGTCGATCAATTAAAAACTCACAACATTTCATAGAATTTGTTCATGACATAGATGTGAAAGGAGATGAAGTTTTAGTTTCTTTTGATGTTAAATCTTTATTCCCTAGTATTCCAATAAAAGATACCTTAAATTTATTAGAAAATTGGTTACTCACTCAAAATGACGACATGGCATGGAGGACTTAAACCTCACACAACTTTGGATGGGAGAAAATTATTTTTCATTCAGAAATGAATGCTATAAACAATTAAAATGTGCCCCTATGGGCATTGCTCTCTCCCCTTTTTTAGGTGAAATTTTCATGGCAAATTTCGAAAAACAATTACAAGATAAAAACCAACTACCTACCGTCTGGTGGAGATACGTAGATAATGTATTTAGCATTTTAAAAAAAATCTCTTACCCCTTACTATATAAAATTCAAATAACACACACAAAAACATCGAATCTACTTACGAAGTTGAAAATGACAATAAATTACCATTCCGTGAAATACTTGTAGTGAAAGAGCAATCTGAACTCTCATTTGAAATTTACAGAAATCCGGCTAATACACAACGCACAATACCAAACACGTCCAATCACTTATATCAACACAAATTAGCATCATTTAACCACATGATACACAGAATACAGACACTTCCACTAAGTCCAAATGGCATAACTAAAGAACTTCCATACATTTTTGAGACAGCACACTTAAATGGATACTCACAACAAGCAATACAAAATACAATCTACAAAATAACTTTGGATCATTGTGGTGAAAATTACATAGGACAAACCATACGTACTCTAAGAACTCGCTTAAAAGGACTTCGAAGAATTTAACTTAAAAGAAGTCACTAAAGCAAACAAAGACACCGACAAAGGAATCATTCACAATTTCAAATCAAAAGTAGCTGAACACATTTTCAACGAAAAACACTTCATAAACTTGAACAACATACAAATTTTAAGACATATAAACAAACCCTCTGAAACCTAATGTAGCAGAAAGCGTAGAAATTCACAATCAAAATACCAAAAAATTACTCAACAAAGATCAAGGAAACGGATATTCATGGCTGTTTAAATACATACCTCCATCCCAAAAACAACACACCACACAACACAATAACAATAAACCACCTTAATAAATTGATATTCATAGCTGTTTTTTCAAAACCTTTTTACCTTAAAAAAAATACCTACACAACACAGGACACAACAACAATTGACTAACCCCCCCCTAAGGAGGAAATTAAAAATTTTTAGATATACAAACACAAAAAAAATACACTCAACAGACACATCTCTTAGGTATAAACAACGAAAACACCACACACATTTCAGGTACACAAAAATCTACTATAAATACTAGACCTACTGCGATGTTCTCTTCCATCTGCTGAGTATTTGCTTGACGTTCGAGCAGTAAAGTTCGTTTTCTCCGCTGCGCTTCGATCTTTGTTTGGACCTCACCAGGTAATCCAACTTAGATATCGTTGTTTGGTTATTCGTTTCTCGCGCTGTTCGGTAGTGTAGTGTTACGTTTTCTTTTCGCTCGTCGTTCGTGCCGCGATTTCGGGCACACCTCGTGCCTCTTCGACGCTTGGCCACCTGCTCGAGGTGGCAAGCTTCAAAGCTGAGCTGCAGAAGTTGGCAGCAAACCCACCGACACCAATCACTGAGTTGCGATGACGCGCAACAAAAAAACGGGTGCCTCTACCTCAAGCCACCGTACAATATCATCTGCTGCCTGCAGCCAACAGGCAAGCGACCGCGAAATGACGATGCCAACCCTGGGTCATTGGATCACAATGCCAGACTACTGGCCAGCAACAGTTTTGCCACGCTTCCGGTTCAATCTGTCACCGAGCAGACGGTGCCAAAAAATGTGAAAATTCCTCCACTCTTCACCACCACGAAGGAAATCGCTACGCTCAGGAACGAGCTTGCGGCGGCGCAAATCCATCCGTTGCTCAAGCTGTGCAGCATGGGCACCAAGACTGTCTGCTCCACCGAAGCAGATTTTAAATCCACAAGACGGTTCCTGGAATCGAAGCAGCTCGAGTATTACACTCATGACACCCCCGGAAGCAAGCCACTGAAGGTGGTTATTCGTGGATTACCGGAATACCCACCGGAGGATATCGTCGAGGAACTCAAACGACTTAGCCTCAAGCCGATCAAGGTGTTCTCCATGAAGCGGGCCGAGGCACGAAACCATCGGGATCTGCTCTATCTGGTCCACCTGGAGAAGGGTTCGGTCAAAATGAATGACCTCTCCAAAGTGCGAGCACTCTTTACTATAATTGTTGAATGGAAGCCGTACCACCCCAAGAAGCGTGACGTCACGCAATGTGCGAACTGGCTTTCCTTCGGCCATGGGACCGCGCTGTAGCAAGTGTGCAGTAGCGCATGAAACGGCGAAATGTGAACAGATGGAGGAGACTGCCGAGCCCAAATGTGCCAACTGTGGGTCAAACCACGATGGCCAAAACCGTGCCTGCCCCAAGCGCGTGGAATTCTTAGAAATCTGGAGAAAGGCGTCCACCCGAAATCGGAACGGGCGAAACCGCCATCAACCTCCTCCGAATACAGTCGAGAACTTCCCGCCGCTCAGATACAGCGTACCGAATCTGCCGCCTCTCCAGTTGAACCATCGGTAGGAAATCCGCCAGCCAGCTTTTTCAGCTCAACAACGACTCGCAACAGCCGCCACAGTGCAAAACGTGCGTCCCCCAACCTGGGGAATCCCAGGCTCAAGCTCATGCGTCTGATGATGACTCGCTCTTCTCCCCGGACCAGATGATGGAGTTCGTACAAGCTTTGTACAGAGGGCTAAGTCGCTGCCGTTCCAAGGAACATCAAATCGAAGCCGCCACCAGGGTGCTGCTCAACTTCATGAACCAACATGGGCCCTGAAGAAACCATTAACATCCTCAACTGGAACGCTTGTTCTGTAAAGAACAAAACCCTTGAGCTCGTTGATTTCCTAACCGATAAGGATATCGGCATCGCCACAATCACAGAGACGCACCTCAAGCCTGAGGTGAATTTCTATATCCCCGCCTTTCGGATTGTAAGGCTGGATCGAACCCACTCAGGTAGCGGAGGAGTGGCCATCGCTCTACGGCTCAACATCAGCTGCCGTTCGCTGCCCAGTTTCGGGCTGAATGTCATCGAAGCTATTGGAGTTGAAGTGGACACTCCCGCCGGCCCAATCACCATCATCGCGGCCTACTGCCCCAAGCAAACAAACACCAGCGACGGCTCGGCAGACGCTCTACGGCAAGATATCATCAAGCTAACTCGGCAGCGGGGGCAATTCATCATCGCCGGCGACCTAAACGCGAAGCAACAGGCCCGGGGAAACACCCGGAGAAACCCCAATGGTACCATCGTCCAGCAAGAATTCGAGAAAGGACACTACACCATCTTGAGCCTGGATTCTCCCACCCGTTTGAACCGTTCCGGTGCTCACTCCTTCATCGATATCTTCCTGACCAATATGACGACCATCTCGGATCCTGTCGTCCATCAGGAACTCAGCTCGGACCACTATCCGGTGGTGGCCGAATTAGGTTCCTCTGCCAACCGTTTTCAAGCGTTCCGGCGCAACTTCCATCGTGCTGATTGAGCGCGATTTCAGCAGTGCGTCGACTCATCCGTCGATTACGGCTCTCAGCCGGAGTCATGTGAAGACATCGACCAGTGCCTGCAGCAGGCCCTGGATCAACACGTGCCAGCATCCATATTGGTGAGTAACTCTCTGAACCTAGACAGATCTACCAAACATCTCATTCGACTCCGTAATATTACTCGACGCCAATACCAAGGTTCTGGCCTCCCCCATCTGAACACCAACATGAATCGTCTTAAAAAAATCATCCAAGCCAGGTTGATGGATCAAAGAAATCGAGAATTTGCTAACCATCTTCGCTCACTCCCTGACTGTGCAAAGCCATTCTGGAAGATGACTAAAATCCTTAAAAATAAGCCGAGACCTATACCTCCCCTTTCCTCTCCCGATCAAAATACAGACCCTTCGCTATTACTAACACCTGTTGAAAAAGCCAATGCACTTGGCCAGCACTTTGTGGATTCCCATAACCTAGGTCGTGCCATGGTTAGTCCGCATGAGCCTGCCGTACTGGAGGCAATGTCTAGAGTCGCTGAATCTCCCATAGTTGTTCCTGATGAGATAAGAATAACTGCTGATGAGGTGATAGCAGCCATCAAATCAACCAAAAACATGAAGGCCGCAGGTGTCGACGAAGTACTCAACCTTGAGTTGAAAAACTTAAGCATTGCCTTTTTTGTCCACCTGGCCGCGGTCTTCAACAAATGCTTGGAGCTTGGCTACTTCCCGTCTCGTTGGAAGTTAGCTAAAGTTATCCCAATCCATAAACCTGGCAAAGATCCCACCAGTGCAAAAAGCTATCGCCCCATCAGCTTATTATCCTCCATCTCGAAGCTATTCGAAAAGCTGATCCTCAGCCGTTTGCTAATTCTCAAACCAGAATAACATATTCCTCCCAGAGCAGTTCGGATTTAGGAGAGGTTATTCCACAGTCCACCAGTTGTCAAGGGTTACTAACATCTTAAGGCGGAACAAGTCCGTTTCAAAAACATCTGCCATGGCATTGTTGGACGTCGAGAAGGCAATGTCTGCCATGATGGTCTTGTGTATAAGCTGCATCGATTCATCTTCCCGATCTTCCTCGTGAAAATCATCAAAAACTACTTAGCGGATAGACGATTCCAGGTCTTCCTGAGTGGTTCCTATTCCGATGCGTTCAATGTTGACGCTGGGGTTCCCCAGGGGAGCCTCCTAGGTCCCCTATTGTTCAACATTTTCACATCAGATGCTCTTCCCCTACCAGATGGTGGTATTTTGTCTATGTTCGCAGATGACACTACCATCATCTACAAGGGTCGAGTGATTCGAGCTCTGACACGTAAACTCCAGGAAGGTCTGGATGTTCTGTCCGTCTATTTCAACAGCTGGAAGGTTTGTATCAAACCATTCTGTTTCCACACGCAAAATTACATCGGCTTGTTCCGCCTGGTAATGTGAAAGTCCACCTCGGTAGTACTCCCATCGAATGGTCGAGTGAAATTGACTATCTCGGTCTCACCGTTGATAGCAAACTGCTATTTAGGTCCCACGTAAACAAAATATCCACAAAGTGCTCCATCCTCAAGAGGTCACTATACCCTCTCATCAACAGAAGGTCCTCCCTCAAAAATAGGCTTGCTATCCACAAGCAAATCATCCTACCGGTGATTGAATACGCTTTGCCAGTCTGGGAGTCATGCGCCAATTCCCACCATGCTAAACTACAGATCCTTCAGAATAATCTTCCTGAGAATGATTCTGAACAGTATAGTGATTTTGAACCGACTATGATCATGATCATTGAAAATAGTTGATTCAACATTTATTATATTGTCGGCATAGTCCGTGTTATCATGTCCATAATCAAGAATATAAGGAAGGTGGTGAATTTGATTATTTTAATGGTTATTGTAACCATTATATGCAATAATCAACTTGACCATGATTTCATTGTCAGCACAATCATTGAATTATTCTCAGTGTGAAGTATGCATTCAATAAAATTAATATCCTCTCAATAGTCCTCAGTCCTCGGATCGAAAGACATTGGGTTCTGATGAAGCGGAAGACTTTCTAGTATGAAGCAGGAAATTAAAAATGCCAAGCATTTCAAACCAAACCGGATTAGCGCTGCCAGTCAGGTCACTAAGGAGTCTGTAGAAACCCTTATAGCGAGGGCGAAGTGTAAAGTTCAAGTTTGGTTTGGTAGAATATCGATGTTTTGACCGTGTGAATTTGTAAACCAAAATCGAAACTTATTAAATGAATCGTTATATTAGAATTAAAATTTATTACCAATTTTGGGTGTCCAGATTATTGCAGGTACAGACCTTATTGTCGAGACGATCTGAGGTGGGTTCTCCGATGGCAAATTCAATTCAACGTACTTATATTGTCAGTAAATATTTCACCCACTTGCCTCCCCACTATTACCTACATTGACCTGTTTGTCCAGAGTTCATCAGAATCAGAATGTTGTTTTGTTCTGTATCATTGATTGCTCGTCAATTTCCAACAGGGAAAAGTTTATCTTGATGTTTTCTTTTCATTCAACTGCACATCCAAACTCGCAACTTGCCAAAAGCTAGCGTCAGTAGTGTGCATTTCATGAGGGGGGCAATATTTGAAGAACATACTCTAGATTATCCCTAGACTAGTACCACTTATTTGTACCGGCTTTGGGTTTCTCATGAGCCTAGAAATAGCATTCGAAAGAAAAAAGTAACCGCCGAGATCAGTTTTTTGACCGACAACCTACGCACGCTAGGGCCTATTAGGATACTTACGAAATACCTTGAATCATCGCAAGCCAGCGGGGAGTAACAGTTTCCTTTTCCTTCGAAGCTGACAACTTTTAGTTGAAAAAAAAAAATACAAGTGACTGAAGCTGAAAACATTCTCAATCAATGTATTGATTTTCAACTTGCTTTTTACCCATGTTTGAGAGAAATAAGACATCTGGCAAACTTCAAACTTGTTATAGGGGAGCTGAAGAAAGAAACGACAAGTAAACTCAGAAATTACCGAAGATGCAATCTCTTATCAAAGCGGAACAGTCGTTGAGGCATGGAGGCTCACCGGTTTCAATTACTGATCGGAAGCGATGTTGCCATCGATGTTGGTGTTTGAATTGATGAAATTTTATGCTGATGACACCCCAGCGTTTTTTAACATAGACAACCCGAGTAACCGTGGAGCTGTATTTAGATAGGGTAGGGAACGGCTTAATCAGGGGTCACTATTTTAATCAGTTGTAGATCTCCTCCTCTAAAAATTATTTTTTTTATTATAAAAACCAAAAATTTTTTTCCCGGGGTGTATTTGATGAATGAATCATGATTAATTACTAATTTAATACAATTATTTTAATAAAAAAAAAAAACACACCAAAACCCCCACACTCTCTCTCCCCCCCGAAGAGCTCCCCCACATTTTTTTTTTTTTTTTTTTTCATTTAAATTCGCGTGCCCCCCGGGCATGTCTTTCTCCGCTCTCTCTCTCTCTCTCTCACACTAAAGGGTGTATTCGATAAAAATGGCACACAGAAAATCTTCTGTAACTTTTGAATCGTATGAGTAAAAAACCTAGAAATTTGAGTAGAACTTATCCATAGTGTATTATTTACATTTGCCAAGTTTCATAGATATACATTCAGTAGTTCCAGTCATGTCGTCGAAACAAGAAATTGTCCGTGAGAAAATTGTGTGCACTCACAATCAAAATCCAGGGGCGTCCCACGGGTGGATTGCTAAAAGGCTTGGAATTGCAAATAAAACTGTGTCTCGTGTAATAAGAACCTTCAAAGAGCGTCTGAGTGTCCAAAGGAAGGAAGGGAGTGGTCGTAAAAATGGTACAATGGACAGTAAAATGGCCAGGAAAGTCGTACAACAATTCAAGAACCGTCCAAACATGTCAATTCGAGATGTCGCTAAAAAGTCTAAGGTGTCAGTCGGTTTTATGCAGAAAACCATGAAGCGTGCTGGGTTACATGTTTACAAAGTGCAAAAAGCCCCAAACTGGAATGAAAAACAAAACATCACTGCGAAAACCCGCGCCCGGAAACTTTACACGAAGCTGCTCACCAAATCCGGTTGCATCGTGATGGATGACAAAACATACGTCAAGGCCGACTTCCGTCAACTTCCTGGGCAAGAATATTTCGTTGCCAAGTCGAAGTTCGATGTTCCGGAGGATGTTCGAAAGAAGAAACTATCGAAATTTGCAAAGAAGTTTCTAATCTGGCAGGCGATTTGCGGATGTGGTGAAATAAGTGCTCCCTTCATCACTTCCGGAACAATAAACGGTGCGATTTACACGGAAGAGTGCCTTAAGAAGCGTCTCTTGCCATTGATTAAGAAGCACAAAGGATCAACTCTGTTTTGGCCTGATCTAGCATCCTGCTACTACGCTCGTAACGTATTGGAGTGGTACCGAGCCAACGGAGTCAATTTTGTGCCAAAGGATATGAACCCACCAAATTCACCGGAACTTCGTCCAATTAAAAAACTCTGGGCAATTATGAAAACGGAACTTCGCAAACATCCCAAAACTATAAAAACAGAGCTAGAATTGAAGAAAATTTGGGTAAAAGCACCAAAAACACTGGGAAAATCGGTTGTACAAAATTTGATGGGTGGAGTGAAAAGGAAGGTGCGGGCATTCGGGATGGGAGACGAAATTGAATAAAACAAATAATGTAAATCAAAACTCATTAGTAGTTCTTCATTCCCTGAAAATTTCAAGAAAATCCGATAATCAGTTTAATTTTGATGAGTATATATGTGTGTGCCATTTTTATCGAATACACCCTTTACCTAACCTGATTTTGAACATAAATAAAATAAATTAAATATAAAAATAATCTAAAATAGACTAAGCATATTGTCCTCCCCAAACACCATCATATCCCATAAAAAAAAAGATTTGGAGCTATCCAATACAACACTCAAAAAAAAAAACCAAACAAAAAACTAAACAATTTACAATAAAAAGAAAATCGCCCGTTGCTGCCTAGCTCTTCGTAGATTATGAGACCCCCCACACCACCACCCCCCCCCCACCACACCACCACACAACCCCCCCCCCCCCCCCCCACACAACAGCATGCCCCCCCCCCCACCGCACGAACCCCGGAAACCCCCACACCCCACATACCCCCCCCCCCCCCCCCATAATACAGTACAACCCCCCCCCACCAGAGCCACAAGGGAGGCCCGACCGCCCATAAACAAGCCGGCGAGACCCACGAATGCCCGAAGGTCTGATGAGCAGGACAAGATAGAAAACCAGACAGTATCAATTCCACTTGCCACCGAGACACACGGAAGGATCCACACCGCCGGTTTTAATTTGTTCGCTTTAATGTGTCTAAGTTCACGGATACAAATTCCATTCATTTGTATCAAAAATTTTCATGTTTATCTGCTATCTGACGGATGTTTTTAAATTAAATATAAAACATATTTGCTTCAAAAATAGTTATTTTTGAATCAAACGCCGAAATTTATTTGTTTTAAAAATCCTTGCGAAGAACCCCCCGTACAATCAATTATTCTATTTGCGGGCCCCTGGTTGCTCCAATGATAAACAAAAAAGTGACTCGAGGCATTTCGGCTGTAAAGGTTTTTTGCTAGGGTGTTTTTGTCGTTTTTTTACAAAAAATATGGATTCGAAAGGAGATGATGATGTCTTTTACGAGGAGCTGGATGGAGAAGGCGCCAACATAGTGAATTTATTACTTTCGTTTGGAGTGTCCGAACATACTGTGACTGTGTGCTTAGGTATGTAATTCATTCGTGTTTCATACTTCTACACCTAACCTAATTACGCAATGTTTCAGAAAACGGATATAGAGTGGAGCTTCTAAAAAAAAATCGAGAGGAGAGAGATAGAGGACTTGATAGGCATTCCTTTCCTGGCTGAGCGAACAAAGTTGATTGTTGGGCTCAATAATTGGAGGCAAGCACAGGTAAGATAGCCATTTTCAAGTGGAAGAATATCAAATAAGAGCCATGAGCTATTGCACCGTGGCGTCAACACTATCTTCCATCTCTGTCTTTTTTCGCCAGTCCAAAACATCATCCTAGCATTTAGCGGATGAAGTATTTCCTTTTTTACACAGTTTTATTGTGCAGCAGTCTATAAAAAATTAAAATATTTTCAGGGCCTGCCGTCGGTGTCCACACCTCTTCCAGCTGCCGAAAGCACGAAGGCAAATCGCTTGGCCAACGTTAGACGCCAAGATTGTACGGCTCAGCACCTGATCAATTCGTCAGCAAAGGGAAATTTGATCATCGAGAGCTACCAGGGTATGAACATATTGACAAAGGCACAGAAAATAGCAATTACCCACATCGTTGTGGACGAATTCAAAGATCGTTTCGGCAAACTTACGCGCAATGAATTAGCACTCAGGGCCGCAGAGCTCAAAGAGTTATTTCCTGCGGAGCCGGTGGTAAGTGTGTACCTAAAAAAACGAACTTACTTGTCTTGCTCATAGTGCATTTTTTTTTGTTAGCATTCTATCGATAATATTTGGAATCGGCAGAAGGGTAAATGCACCCTTCTTTTTGGGGAAATGCTCCTTAAACTTTGGAAAAATGCTCCTTAGTTGCGTTTGCCCGGTATAATGCAATCGGAGGTATTTACCTTCTGGTTAGCGCTTGCCGGTTGTTTTGACGGGTCTTAAGTTTCTTCAAGATTGTATAGCGGAGCTTCGCTCCGCAATTTTCGAGGTAGTTTTGACGGGTTTAAATTTCATATTGACGAGTCTTAATTTCATTTTGAAGAGTCTTAATTTCGTTTTGACGGGTCTTAAATTCAGAAACTTAAAACCCGTCAAAACTATACAATATTGAAGAAACTGAAGACCCGTCAAAATACCCGGCAAGCGCTAACCAGAAGGTTAATACCTCCGATGGCATTATACCGGGCAAACGCATCTAAGGAGCATTTTTCCAAAGTTTAAGGAGCATTTCCCCAAAAAGAAGGGTGCATTTACCTTTTGCCATTTGGAATCATTCTGACAATAACATTTCCAAGTAACCAAGCAGCTGAAGTAGCATGCAATATATAGCATTTTCCGCTTTAATTCAACTTTATACTGATGCATTTATAGTTTGCAAAGGTCGTATATTTGCCTTAAATGTGAAATGCATTCTGCTTCAGGTGCTTGGTTACTTGGGTTGAGCCATTTTACGAAATTCTGAAATCTGGCTGATTGATGGTATTGATGTTATTACTTCGCGCTATTACTATCTCTTCCATCATAATTTATTATATAAAACGAGCGATCAGCTGCCAGAAACGTTTTGTAAAATACCCTACAAAATGCTAAAACAATACTCATATCCTCTATAGAGTGACTATTTGCTTGTTGGCACATGATTATATTCCAGTTAGCGAATGACATTCGTTAGTTGAAATGCATATGCAACGACAAATTTATTTATCTTTCTTTTTCAATTTATTTTCAGTATACCTGGTATCAACCTGCTGTGGAAATTCAGGGAAATAAAAAAATCAAATTGGGAAGACTGGCAAGAGGTTGCCTTCATGACAGGAACTCGAACTACAAGTCCCAAAATCGTAGTGATCAAAATTTGGTTCCCGAAGCGACGGAAGAATCTCGAGAACAAGACCTTTTGTCTGAAGCAGCGCGTAAGATCGCTAAAGGGTTCAGCAGTATCATGTTTTTATGGCCAATTTCGATTTCATGTCTGTCCGTACTTATAAGTAGAAAAAAGGGAACCAACATGTCCTAAATAAAAGTAGATTCGTACATAAATATTGTCTCTTGAGTTACTTCTCGCGTAACATGCGATAAGAGCCTAACTAATTTTTGTACACAAAGGTAGTTTTGGTTCTGTAGGGCCTCCCACGTAAACCAGTACTGCCATCAGGTAGAGTAATTCTTTCCATTGCCATTGATGGTGTTGGTTTCCGTGGGCCGATGAAATAGGCAATAGGCCCAACAGTAGCAAAACTAACTTTACACAATTTGTTTAGGCTTTTATCTCATGTTGTTCTAGGCTTCTGGAATATGTCTTATTGGAATATAATACGCTCAAGATGTTTAACGCACGTAATCTACTGATTTGAATGATATGTGACTGTATGGGCATAGAATTTAGTTAAAATTACAACATTGGATTTCCTCTAAATAAGTCGGAAGCACTTGTACTAAACTCGCATTTTTACCAGTTTCAGAATACGAGCAAATCAAACAGTGGATACGTCACCACGAAGACGAATGGACGGCCGTGAAGGAAAAGTGGTCAGCGACAACTGCTCATCGTTTACTTGAAATCTCGAAGTGCACTATCCGTTCGTGTGAGGATATACTCGAAGTTTTTCCAACACTTCGAAAGCCAGAAGGCTATCAGCTCATAAAGATTGATTTCAAATACAAATTCCCAAACAAGCACAATTTTCTCTTCGACCGCTGGATCGATTTTCGGACACGTATCCTACCGATTCTGAATTGCGATGTAACAGATCCAACTGGCAACTCCATTTAGTCTATTCTGGATGCCGGTTCATTGAGTGAGGGTAAGGACAATTTTGAAATTAGAGACGTTTGCCAATATTTATAACTTTTTACTGCAGATTCGCAAGACTGGCTGACCGCATGTTTGATTTCTTATTTACTGCCATGCCCTATGTTGACATCACGAGATCGCAGAAAGTGGAAACCAACTTATATGGACGTGCGAGAGAGTTTCGTGTTATGGATTAAAGGCTTAGAAGATTTAGAGACAGAAATTTCCAGAGTCAGCCAACTCTCCCAGCGGTGTGACAAAATCCAACGCCCTATGATCATTGTAGTGGGTCCAGATATAAAGAAAATTTCTACTTTTCTGGTCTACTGCGCAGGCATATACTACAATCTACCAACCTTTCAAAAAGCGCTAGATGTATGTTACAAAGCATACAAGATCTATGGTATAACCTTTCCTTGTCCGGCATTTTTTTTTTTAATAATCGTTTATTTGTACAGGCTCAATCGAATCAACTTTACAGAGCCAAATTTTCATATTTATATACATCATTTATCTTAAAACTAAAGTTAGGAGGATAGAGCCGATTACTCGCGGCCGTCTCGAGGTTAATAGGAATTACAAATTACGGATGGGAAAGAGGGTGGGAATTTAAGGTATGGTTTACATAACACATTAAATTTAAATTCTAAATTATCTAAAAACTTATAACTATACAATTTATGGTTTACTTTTGACTTGAACATTTTTTGAAAAAGAAAAAAAACACACATACACAGATAAAAAAAAACTTATAGTAAACATACAGGTTAAACTAACTACAATCTAAGGCTAATGTTAGTCAAAAACACATAAATGAGTTTCATGTACTCCAAATCACGTACAGCCAAAATATCTCGAATTGGCACATTGGGTTGTCTACCTCGAGCCCGAAGGGAATCATAAAGCTCCGATCTGACTCCACGATGTTCAGCACAAGACCAAATAACGTGATCTGCGTCCTGATAGCCTTGTCCACACTCGCAGAGATTGCTGTCGCTCAGCCCAACCCGGTATAAATGAGCGTTCAAAGAATAATGATTGGACATGAGGCGAGACATGACACGAATGAAGTCTCGACCCACATCCATCCCCTTAAACCAGGATTTCTTCGACACCTTTGGGATGATAGAATGTTGCCATCGCCCCAAATCTCCTTTACTCCATTTATACTGCCAGCTGACGAGTGACTGTTGACGAAAAATAGGAAAAAATTCGTTGAAGGCGATTTGTCGATCACAAATATCGCCTTCCATAGCGCCCACCTTTGCAAGCGAGTCCGCTTTCTCATTGCCCGGAATTGAACAATGAGATGGGACCCATACAAAGGTGATGATAAAATAACGCGAAGATAAAGCACTTAGAAGCTCCTGTATTTTCATGAGAAAATACGAGGAGTGCTTTACCGGCCTCAATGAGCGAATAGCCTCTATAGAACTGAGACTATCCGTGAAAATGAAGTACTGATCCGGTGTTAATGAGGCAACCATTTCTAGCGTAAAGTGTATTGCCGCTAATTCGGCGACATATACGGAACAAGGAGCTTGAAGTTTACGATTGGCGCTATAAATTTCATTAAATATACCAAAGCCTGCTGACTCCTCTATCAAAGATCCGTCAGTGAAGAACGATTTAGTGGAATTAACTTGGCCAAACTTTGCAGCAAATATTACCGGAGCAATCATAGGACGATGATGCTCTGGGATTCCATGAAGCTCTTGCTTCATGGATAAATCAAAATGAACCGAATTGTCGAAATCGGAGAAGCAAACACGATTGGAAATGTTCGGCGAAGGGCTGACATCCTGTGTTATGTACAAATGGTACAAGGTCATGAAGCGGGTTTGAGTATTCAACTCAAGGAGCTTCTCAAAATTTTCGATCACCTGGGGGTTCATAACTTCACACCTGGTGAGGAGCCGGAGAGATAATTCTGAAAACCGATCCGAGAGTGGCAACATGCCAGCCAGCACTTCAAGACTCATGGTGTGAGTCGAGTGCATGCAACCTAACGCGATACGAAGACACCGATACTGAATACGTTCCAGTTTAATGAAGTGCGACCGAGCCGCTGACTGAAAACAAAAACTACCGTATTCCATAACCGACAAAATCGTTGTCCGGTACAACGTTAGAAGATCTTGCGGATGCGCTCCCCACCAGGTCCCGGTAATTGTGCAGAGAAAATTGACCCTCTGCTGGCACTTTCGCTTCAGATACTCAATATGGGATCTCCAGGTGCACTTAGAATCGAACCAGACCCCAAGATATTTAAATGACATAGAATGAGTTATCGGCTTACCCCAAATTTGAAGCTTCGGTTGTGCTGGGTTATGCTTCCTAGAAAAAACTACCAACTCAGTTTTCTCCGTAGAGAATTCGATACCTAGCTCTAAAGCCCAAGTAGACAAATTGTCTAAGGTATCCTGTAAGGGTCCTTGCAGATCGACCCCATTGGGTCCCGTGACAGACACTACGCCGTCATCTGCAAGTTGTCTCAACGTACAGTTGTCACTTAGACAACCGTCAATGTCTTTGACATAAAAATTATACAAAAGGGGGCTTAAATATGATCCCTGGGGGAGACCCATGTAGCTAAATCGTGAAGCTGTAGAGGTTCCATGAGAGAAGCTCATATGTTTCTCTGACAGCAAATTGTACAAAAAATTATTCATTAATGGTGAAAAGCCACAAGCCTGGAGTTTATCTGAAAGAACTTCAACAGATACTGAATCAAAAGCCCCCTTGATATCCAAGAATACAGAAGCCATTTGCTCTTTTTTAGCAAAAGCTAACTGAATATCCGTGGAAAGTAACGCGAGACAGTCGTTCGTTCCCTTACCCCTACGGAAACCATATTGAGTATCTGAAAGCAGGTTGTTCGTCTCAACCCATTTGTCCAGACGGAAGAGGATCATTTTTTCCAACAACTTTCGAATGCAGGATAACATCGCGATGGGTCGATAGGAGTTGTGGTCGGACGCGCGTTTGCCAGTTTTTTGAATGGCGATAACTCTCACCCGCCTCCAATCATCCGGTACAATGTTAAGCTCCAAAAACTGATTAAACAAGTTCAACATGCGCCTCTTCGCGACGTCTGGAAGGTTCTTAAGCAAGTTGAACTTGATTCTATCAGCTCCTGGAGCCGTATTGCCACACGAAAGGAGCGCGAGAGAGAGTTCTACCATTGAAAAAGGTTGGCTGATCTCATCTATCGGATTCTCGGTTTCGCGAGGAATGATCCGTGCCGGCACAGAATCTGGACAAACTTTTCGCGCGAACTTGAGGATCCATTGATCCGAGTACTCTTCGCTCTCGTTGTTCGTAGTTCGGTTACGCAATCTTCGCGCCGTGTTCCAAAGAGTACTCATCGACGTCTCGCGCGATAGCCCGTCCACGAATCTTCGCCAGTATCCGCGTTTCTTGGCCTTGATGAGGCTCTTAAGTTCACGTTCAAGAGCCGTGTATACTTCGAAGTGCTCAGGTGTTCCACGTCTACGGAAAACTTTAAACGCGTCGAACTTTTTACAGTAAACCTCGGTGCATTGCTGATCCCACCATGGAGAAGGAGGTTTCCTGTGAAATGACGTCCCTGGAACTGGTCGAGTTTGAGCTTGAAGCGCGCTGTCTAAGATCAGGTTGGAGAGGAAGTTATATTCGTCTAGCGGTGAAAGCCTTTCTACCGTCGTTACGGCTTCATCTACTGCTGTCCTGAACTTTGTCCAATCGATGTGACGGGTAAGATCATACGTGACGTTGACAGATTTCGACGGATTGAACCCGGTGGCAACCGAAATTTTTATGGGCAAGTGATCACTACCGTGGGGATCTTGAATCACATTCCATGTGCAATCCAACGATAATGAATTCGAACAAAGTGTGAGGTCTAATCTACTGCCAACTGAGGATGTTCCAGCCAAACGTGTTACTTCTCCATTGTTAAGAACTGTCATATTGAAGTTGTCACAGAGGTCATATAATAAGGAAGACCGGTTGTCGTCGTACAGTTCTCCCCAGCCTGTACCATGAGAGTTAAAATCTCCCATGATCAACCGCGGAGCAGGAAGAACCGAACAAATATCTGAAAGTTGTTTCTGGTTTATTGAGGCTCTAGGAGGAATATAAACGGAAGCAATGCAAAGGCTTTTATTTTTAATAACAGCCTGACATGCGACAACTTCAATACCTGGAATAGGAGGAAAATTCACTCTATAGAAGGAGTAGCACTTTTTGATCCCCAGAAGTACTCCTCCTCCACGTGAATCCTCACGATCAAGACGAATAACATTGAAATAATGAAACGGAAGATCGATTTCGGAAGAGAGCCATGTTTCACAAAGAGCGAAAGCATCACAACCGGTATTGTGAGTTAAAAATTTGAATGATTCCAATTTAGGAATCAAACTTCGACAATTCCACTGTAGAACAGTGATCAAATCCCCGACCTCATTTGGAAAATTATCCATCGAAGGAGATGATAGCTGCAAGGAGGGGCCACTTAATTGTCAATTGCTTCAAAAAAGTCTTCACTGTTGGAAGCATTGCCAAAACAATGCTTTTGAGAGGGTCAGAAATTTCGAGGTACTTGAAGATACCTTCGACAATGTTATCAAATGAGAACAGCCCGCTTGAGGAGGGGGCTTCTGTTCTTAAAATTGGGGCATCAGGGGTTTTGGATGTCCCCGGGAGAGATGGAAAGTCCTGGGTGTAGTTAGTACTACGAAAACCAGGAGGAATTGGATTTTCCTTTTTCCCACCTTTTTTTGAAGTAGGCATGCTGGTCTCGGGCTTCTTTTCAGCAACTTTCCGTGGGCGGACGCGTCTTCGCTTCCTTGAAGCACCTTCCGGAAAAAAGAACGATGTTCCCTCTTCAGCCGAATCAAAGTCAGACTCGTCATCTGACAGAGGAGCAAAGGGATTTGTATTGGCATTGGGTGATGGGGAGGCCTTTTTCACCATTTCGGCGAAAGATTGCCTGGAACGCTGTTTTAGCGAGCGTTCTATTTTTTCCCCGTGTTGTTTGTACGCCGGGCACGAAGAGAGAGCATGAGGAGGAGTTCCCTTACAGAAAGCGCATTTTGGTGTGCTGTCTGCACAGGCGCCATCCTCATGTTTCTCCCCGCAGTTGGAGCAGCGTGCCTTATTGCCGCAATGGGAGGTCGTATGTCCCATCTGCTTGCATTTTTGGCAGATCATGACCCGAGGTACAAACAACCGCACAGGTAGTCGAAGTTTTCCCAACTCGACGTATTGAGGGAGGGCTGAACCAGAGAAGGTCACACGAAACGAGTCTGAGTTGGTAAATTTCTTTTTACCCTCACTGATCGATACTGTGCCTAGTTTTTGCACATCCAGTATCTTGACTGAAGGAAGCAGAGGGTTCTTAAAGCGACCAACCCCCTGCTTCAACAGGATCTCAGGGGTCAAGCTCGCTTCGGTGACCACCCCTTCAATCTCAATACCTCGAGCTGGGATGTACACTAAATATTCCAGTGTAAAAAACTGAGAGACAGCAATTTCGTTAGCTTGTTTAAGGTTGGACACAACAACTTTTAATTTATTGGGTCTCACCTTAATTATCTCGGTCACGGCCGAGAATCGTTTCGTCAGATCGTTTGAAATCTGGTAAATATTGAGAGGTTTCGTTTTGGGCCGAAAATAGACAACCCAAGGACCAGCTGAACTATCTGGATAAGCACGCGATCGGGTAACTTTAAGAGCTACCCCATCATTTGGCGGCATGGATGAATCATCTTCCGACAAAGCATCCATGTCGCACCCGTGGGAGCTTATGATGCTCAACCACTAACGCAATTATCTACAATCAATCACAGATAAACAAACTAAACCTAAGCACACAACAAACTAAACCTAAGCACACTCTCTCACACGCTCTCACACACTCTCACTCACTCTCACTCACTCTCCACACAATACAAAACAATATATTCAGAAGAAAGAGAACAAAAGCTTATCTTATATATATCACTGATCTGCTGCAGCCGGGCGACGAATGTACTGCTGTCGAACGACGATCCGTGGCCGCGTGTGCCGGCTAGACGTTGAACTGAACGATGATGATAATGATGACGATGATGATGTTGCTGATCGGTGGTGGTTAGCAGATGATCGACTGCACGCTACACACGATGGACTGCTGGTGTGCGTGCCGTATAGATGCGGAGCAATACGGCGTTTAGGTCGTGGCAATATCGCTAATTGCAATTAATGACGTTGTTGCACTGTTTAACACTCAACGTTTTCTACTTCACAAAACTAAGACTCGATTTCACTCGCGACTCAGAAAAAAAATAGCGCTGAAGGCTTGAAACAACTTGTGAAAAGCTTCCAAAGCAACGGAAAGCTGACCGAACGAACTGTTCCGTTCGCTTGTTCACTGGGCAATCATCTTTCGTTTCTATTTTAATTACTATAAATTTTCATGCATTTTTATCTGTTTATAGGTTGTCGATCAAATTCAGAGCGTACTCATGCCAATAAAATTTATGCTCCAACAATATCTCGAGTCTGAACATGTGCTTCCAGCAATCCGTGATGGTCTTCAGGTTTCAACCGATGGAACGTTTAAGTCATTGGTCGACGGTTCTGTCTGGCAATCCAGAACAGCTAGCATGACGGATCGACTAGTGATTCCTATAAACATCTTCTTTGATGACTTCTTAACCGGAGATACATCGTCACCACATGCAAGGTCTACGTCGATATGTGGTATTTATATAAGTGTACCATGTCTCCCTCGCTATTTATCTGGTAAACTGTGTAATATACTAACAGCTGGATTTATCAAAACTCAAGATAGGAAAGATTTCAGAAACAATCAAACGTTGAAAAACATTGTCGAAGAGCTTATTGATTTGGAAATTAACGGACTAGAGATTATCTCAAATGGAGACCTGACATGTTTTGTGATCGGATTCATAGTAGGAGATAATTTAGGCGTTAATGGAGTTTTGGATTGGGTTGAGTGTTTTAGGGCAAATCATTTCTGCCGAGTCTGCAAAAGAGCGCGTATTCAGACAGAGTCAGATTGCAAAGAATATCCTAATTATTTTAGATCTGAAGAAAACTACGAAGTAGACCTATTACTAGATGATGTATCGCGTACAGGCTTAAAAGCAAGGACAATTTTTAACAATATTCCTTCATTCCATGCCGTCAATAATTTTTATTTTGATGTGATGCATGATGTATTGGAGGGTGTGGCCCTGTACGATTTACAGCATTGTTTGCATTATTTTGTATATGTCAAAAAATACCTAACAGTTGGTGATCTGAACCACAGAAAAAATATGTTTGTCTATGGTAACTTGAACTCAGCTAACATTGCGGACGATTTTAAAGAAAGCAGTATCAAAAATAAACAACTCAAAATAACTGCTAGCGAAAGCATGGTGCTTGTAACTTTCTTGCCTCTCATAATAGAGCCGCTAATTCCAGATCACGATGAAGTATGGCTCTTTTTTTGCAGCCTTGTAAAAATTTTGCACATTGTTCTCTTAGATAGTATTTCATACGAGCTAGTTAACGAGCTTCGATTGCTGATTGAATACCATCACAAGCAGTACATACATTTGTTCAATGATACGCTCAAGCCTAAATTCCATAATATAATACATTACCCGACAGCGATTTTGAAAGGTGGGCCCTTACGATCCCATTGGGGAATGCGTTATGAATCCAAGCATAAGGAATCAAAACAATATAGTAAAATTAATCAAAACCGTAAGAATTTATGCAGCTCGTTATCAATTAAAGCAGGCATGAAATTTGCTTTTCATCTTTTTAAAAAATCGTTCATTACTGCAAGTACTGACTTGAACGTAGGTACACGTAACATAGCAAAATTGGAACATAAATACGGAAGTTGGATTGATTTCAAGGCTTTTTCAGTGCAAGGAGAGTATGTAACGTATTTGTCAAGTTTTGAGAAAAACAGTGCAACCTACAGTAAAGGCACAATTTTTTATTTGCGATCGGGAATGATTCTAAATATTTATCAGATTAATGAAATATTTTTGAATGATCAAGAAGAATTGTTACTTATTTGTTCAATGTATAAAGCTGTTGACTTTAATAGTCACTTACAGTCATTTCTGATAGAAAAATGTTCCTCTTGTAGCGTAATACGCATCATCGAGTTTGAGGCTAGGCCAATTAACATACATACTATCAACAATTCGTTTTACTTTAGAATATGTAATTATTACAGTCTTAACAATATTTTACCTAACAGCGTTGTAAACTGACGTTACAATCATAAAATACATCTCATATTAAATAATGTATATACAATTGACTCATATTATTTAATGCTCACAAAATGTTATATACAACTTAAAGTGCTGACACATTCTATTTGATAATGTAATACTCGCCAAAAGTAGCATTATACTAAAACCTTAATTTATGCGAATTTGTTTAATGTTTGTTGTTGTTGTTTAAATGCGATAAAAAAATCGTATAAATTAAGGTGATGTGATTAATGAATTAACCAAAATAAGCATGACAACAAAAAGATTGTTTCAGCACTTCAATTTATAGAAAACATTTTGAGAATTACGAAAAATCAACATAGAAATTTCCATCAAAAACCAAAAAAAAATATTTTTATTTTGAAATTACTACATATTGAAAAGAAACGTTTCTATGTTGCAAACAAAAGTAAGCACACGTTCGAAATTAAAATAATTATTTTTGTTTTAGGAGCTGTCAAACTGAGATAAACATGTTTACGTTTGATTTAAACATATGTCTGTTTATAGCAAACATGACATATTTTTCAACCTGCTTGACTTGTTGACTTGTTTCTAACAATGAATACGTTTGTTTCAAACTCAATTTATTTTTGTGGCTAGAACAAAGTGAGAATATGTTTGAGTTTACGTCAAATATTTTTATTTCAACAATCCTTTTTTCTGCGTGTTAAGATTAGATTAAGAATAAAGTTGTTGTGTTAGTAGAAATAAATTCCTAGTTTGTCCGCGGAAATACAAGTGTTTAAGATAGGAAGTGTGTTTTGTTTCGCGCTCAATTGACGACCGGATTGGAACCATAATTGCATGTTGAATGCATGCCCCCCTCCTCACCAATTTCATCGATGTTGATCGCCCGCCTCGCTAGTCGCTTGGGAAAGAATTGTCCGGTAAGCGAGCAGGGATCACACAGCTTCGTTTAAACGGCCACTATACTAGCTTAGTATAAACTTGAAATATAAGGGGCGCAGTATAATGTTGAAATAAATATATGCGTAGTTTAATGTTGATTTATTTGAAACTAAGAATAAAATGTTTTCCCGCCCTGCATTTGTTTTTGTTTTGTCAACTTCTAACCTACAAATTAATGACATCGACATTTCCTCAATCGTTCGGTGTGAATAGAAACCGATAAACTGGATTGATTCGAATGTTCAAGGATATTTTTCAGGTTGGAAATGTGAAACTTGGGCAAAAAGTAACGTTGAGCATGCCCATGCAGACAAAGCATATCATTAATTAGATGGATTAATATAACCTATGCGATCTGATTGGAACTCTATTTCATTTCATATGAATTACTTCCAAGTAGACAGAGAGATCCGATTTACTGTCATTGATTTATTCGAACTTCGAATGCTGTTGTTTGGTGAATTCAGAGCACTGATTTCAAATCTGCAATATTTAAAGTGCATTGATTATTCGATAAAAATATCACACTGAACACAACTAGCAATTTATTTTCGAAAATCAATGAAATGTTGACATCATGAAATGGCAACATGATCGCGCTAAAAGAAGGACAATAATGCGATTTAGAACTTTTTCGCACACATTGAAATAAGTTTAAATTTAATTAAACGTTAGCATAGTTTCTATACTATGCGACTTGTAAACCCCGAAAATGAGTGTACCCAACGAAAAATAATGCTTCGCTGTTGAGTGGCAGCTATGGCATCACTGTTGCCTTTGAGAGAGCCCATCTTTCCTCTCTTCTTTGTTAACCATACACTCCCGCTTCAGTTTACTCATTTTTTGAGTACAATTGTATACTATCTCATTTTCTCTCACGAAAATGTTACTCAATTTTCGTAAAAAGTGGATCTACTCATAAAATTGAGTAAAATGAAGCGGGAGTGTAGCGCACCGGTAATGTAACGTGAAGCCTGCTGTCTCTTGCATTTGTTTGTTTTTAAACCAAGTTTGTCGTCACAGGCTAACATTTGCGTGAGAGTAAATGAAATAAAAAATACACATTGCCAATCTAAAGAAAAATGACAAACTAAAAGTTTGATCGTGTACGTCTGTCTCATAACCTGCTAGTAGACGAGTTTGTGATCGTAGCAATTGACTTGTTTTGGTTGATTGTTCTCGAGAGCGGATGGGTAAAATGAAGGAGCGGGTTGAGGAAATTGACAGCAGCAAATCGTGAACTGGCCTACTTAATTTCGCCTTCGCACATATGCACGCAATCGCACTCATACAATATTGTTAGTTTATGCACAGATTGAGGAGCTGAAGAAACCTTTTTTTAATCGGAAAGCAATCCGCATGCTTTCAAAAATTCCTTGCAATTGGGAACTTTATTCCATGGCTATGAAGTTTTCTGAGTCTACTGCTCGTTGCTGAAGGTATGTTCTGATAGACGTAAGCAGAGGGATTAATTATGGAGAGTGTGAGCTGTTTAGTGGAATACCTGTAACTATAAAATAAGAAGAATGATTAGTAATTTCCATTTAATTCCAACTACCTTTATTGCTTATCTTGACAGATACGCGTATTTCGTCTACAATGTGCAGACTTCTTCAGTGTCGTGTACTAATACTCGACTATTAGTACACGACACTGAAGAAGTCTGCACATTGTAGACGAAATACGCGTATCTGTCAAGATAAGCAATAAAGGTAGTTGGAATTAAATGGAAATTACTAATCATTCTTCTTATTTTCTAGTTAGAGGGATTAATGTCTAAATAATGGCAGTTCTAATTATATATTACATACAGCTTCATCAAATGTCTCAGGTGCTGAATAAACTGCTTTCAACAACGAAACTGGCGGTGCGACGGTTGTTTCCCCAGTGGCGGCATGACCAACAACTGCTAACAAAATGAATGAGACAAAACCCAGAGATTCCCTTCCACCGCGACCTCACAAGGGAGCATCCAAAAATTACAACACCATGCTAGGAGGCCAGAGCCATTTGGAGTTTATATAAAGGCGTGGTACGAAGTTCCCATTGCGACAAGCGCACCATTCAACGATTTCATGTTTTTAGTCCGTTTGAAGACGTATCCTGACATGTAACTTCGCCAGAAAACTTCTTAGAAGTTTGAGAAGCACCATTGTTATATGTCGGGGCTCAACAACAGCCTCGCGTTTTTCGATGAGAATGTCAGTGAAGAGTTAAAAAGGAAGATGATTCCAAACTTGAAATAGATGAGCAGCGGGAAAAACATGGCTAGAGTTAAGACATTTACAGTCAGAAAAGGATTAGCCCATTACATTACGGAGAATTCGTTGCGGTTTTTCAAAATTTTAAGACTTGATTACAGTTTCATTTTTGAATTCGTTGAAAAGAAATTAATTTTGCTACAAAAACACGATGTGAAAGCTTGTGCATAATCAACAATCCTGAAGAATGAGCCCTTGGAGTAGCAGGAGACTACAATTAGTTTGGTCCGCAAACTGACCAAGAAAACCATCAACTGCTAGAGGAAAGGCTTGTAAGATGGAACACGATCCGTTTTTTGCTCTTAACATGCATAATTTTTATTTTTTCGCGGATCCAAAGACATCTCTCGAAAGAGGAACTAAAAGGCTCCAACTTTGTCCAAGGAACTGATTATTTATAGTGATCAAAAAAAAAATTATGGCCAATTTTCGAAATCCTATTGCTATTTTAATTATGTCAACACTTTCGAACAAAGAAAACTGGAAGAGCTGAAACGAATTATTGTATTCACTCTTAAAGCAAATGAAAATTGAAGAATAAAGCTATGTCCATATAGAATCCGGAATAATAAAATCATCTCTATCTCGGTAACGGATTGACGTACAAATAAGTTTAATACATCAAAACAAAGGAAATTCACTGTACTTTAAGGAAAATATATCAATACAAATCATTTCTCTTCGTTTTTAATGAAACGCACTTTCTTCTTTATTCCTCCCATCCAGTGTTATTGATATTCTCCTTATTCGGTTCGAATGTGTTTGTCATCACCGAACACTTCCAAAATAAGGGAAGCTAAGCAAGCATTCACGAGCGAAAGGAGTGCTGTCGTTGATGGGTGGCTTTGTGACTGACTCGTGTGAGAGGAAGTTTTGTGCTATTCGCGCTATGTTACATTCCCTCTCATTCGTTCATCGTCGTTCTTCAATGTTTGCTATTCGAACGTGAGTAACTTCGTCGGCGAATGTTGCTTTAGATTCGCCGCGAGTAAATTTAGTAAATTCTAGGGTTTTTATTCATTAGGGCGAATCTACAATTGAGAGACTCTCTCCGGGCTCGCTCTCTTTCATTCATAAACCAATCACCTTTACGTTTTTCATTCTACTATTTGTAGAGTATGCTAGCCAGCACTGTTGTGTTTCGATCTGTACTAAAGAATCCCTCGAAAGTTTTATAATGGCGCTGTAATGAATGAAAGAGAGCGAGCCCGGAGAGAATCTCTCAATTGTAGATTCGCCCTAATGAAAAAAAAACCCTAGAATTTAGTAATTCGTTTTTGTTCTCTTGACGCTGTGCCGAAGAATGGTATTTTTGATTCGCCTCGAATAAAGTGTGATGAAAAAACGTTTTGACTTATCACTTCGGTTCCTTTTTTAGGAATACGCTGATTATTAGTTGCTTTGGTCATCATCTGAGGAGTGATCCTATTAGTCCGGCTGGAAGTGATTTACACCCCGCTCACATTACAATTTATATCACGTGATATAGACTATATTGATATCAGCATACATCTAGTTTTCACTAAAAATTATGTGCATGGCATTTGAAATCAATATTCTCTAAATCACCACGGAGAAAATACAGTCCCGGTTGAAACAACAAACTTGTTTGTTGATATCTAAACTAAAAAAAAAAACTAGTTGTTTCAGAAGTCCGATTTGTTGTTTTAAACCACCGATTTTGCTGTCACTGAACAACAGGTGAAAATTTAATATTTTAATTAAAAAACCTGAAAATAATAGAAAGGCTCGCATTATCATTTGTAGATTTCTCTTAGACTAAAAGAAGTCTATAAATGTAAATGTGCACTTTTCTTATGTTTGTTGGCATTAATTTCAAATAATTGAAATTACAAAAGAAATTTAGGTGATTGATAACGGAAATGTTTGTTGTTTCAACCGTTTTCGTTTGTTTGTTTCAAACAGCAATTCAGTTTATATCATACTAAAATTTGTTTGAAAAAAATCATAAGCGTTGGTAGAATCAACCAACAAATCTGTTTGTTTTCGTAGCTGGCATAATGAAACAACCATCATAATGATATATTCAAACGGACGACAGTTGAACTTAACTGCTAAATTCCCGAAACAATTACTCAGAATTTTAGTTTGTTTTAACCACCATAGGAAGTCAAATCAAACTAATAGGATGTTTGTGCCCAATTCAAACTAGAATATGTTTGCCTTTATCAATCTCTTTTTATTTATATATATAGCCAAATGGATTCTACTTTATTATCAATAAACAAATGAGAAATCACGTTAGATCTAATTCAATTTATTCTTTAAACTACTGGCTGTGAAAGCCGGAAATTTGACCGCTGTCGTAGTAGTGCCTCACTTTAACATATCAAGCTGAACAATGTCCTAAGTAACATTGGGAGACTCTCTTCATCGACTAAAACCATGTTCAAGAATTTTCAACACACAGTGTGGAAATATAGAGTGTAATTAAGGATTGAATGCGTAGAAAACATCAACAAATTGTTTAATAGACAAGCTCGACGAAGAGAATTTCTCAATGTTACTTTGGACCTAATGCATGGTTCAGCTTGATATGTGTAAATCAATCATGCATTTGTGTAAACAAACACACACTCACGGTATGGAAACTTTGCAGGGCCTGCTTCTCATCCATTCGCTGCTTTTCTTTTCTTTTGTCTAATAAAACGATTCGTTTGCTTCGTTCATAAGACTTCACTGCGAATATTCGGAATAAATGTTCGCGCAGAAGAGAAGAATTGGTGAGTGTCACTTGGTTGGTTGGACATGGTGATAACTCAGTGAACGAAAGTAGGCACAAGAAGAAACGGTAAACAAGAAAGAGTCGTTGCTCAACAGTTTTCGTGTACGGTGAGAGTAGTTTTTTTCTGTGGCAGCAGGAAAACGGTGGTGAGTAGCAGAAAGAGCGAGACACCATTCGTTGTGATAATCAGCAACCTTGCTCCCATCAAACGCTGCACACCTTCGGAGTCAACTTTCTTGGCACATTTGTTCCACATTTTGGTCATCTGAGTCGCGTCCCGAGCCGTTTTTCCACTTTTCTTTAGCTTCCGCTTCATTATTGCCCAAAATCGCTCGATGGGCCGGAACTGCGGGCAGTGGATTTAGGTTTTTATCGATGAAATCTACGTTATTATCGCGATACCACTGGATGACTTCCCGGCTGTAGTGGCAACTCGCCTAATCTGGCCAAAAATTCACGGGACCTTTATGGCCTTTCCTGAAAGGTAGTACTATTTCCAAGCACGAGTTTTGGTCACGAAACTTTGCTTCAACGTTCTGTTTGGTTGCTTGCTGGCTCGATAATAACGATATCCTGCTTGCAAACGAATTCATAGAACGGAACTGCGAGCAGCAGCGTATTTTTGTGCGATTTTATTATCTGATACTCCAGGGGTTGCTCTGACGGTTCTCAACACCTTCTGGTTCAGCTTGCTGTCATATGTACCACTACAACGCTTACCTTGAGGCACTCGATCCACGCTCTTTCGCTTCCTTAAATGTTTGAGAACATCATACACGGTTGATTTGGCGATTTTCAACGTTTTTGCGATTTTTATTGCGGACCACGTTGAATTATCAACGTGGGTGTGCAGAATTTTTTCTCTCCTCTCGGCTTCCATCTGGAATAACTTTTGACTCACTGCACGAAACACCGTGAAATTTATACCACAGAAAGTAGGCGCCTAGGTAAGCAAACCGGTGTAAAAGAATTCTTGCAGCGGTCACTTTTCGTGCCGCTGCAACACAATAAGTGATTCCGGATTCTAACTGGACAGAACTTTAGTAAAAAAATTAGGTTTGTCCGAAGTAGATAATTTATCATCTCCATGTGAAGTGCTAGGAGTGGACGGTAATTTATTGCTAGAACGAAATAGACATGAAGAGAAAGTGTATTGATAGTTCCGTCTAGGGCAACGGCAGGCTTTGAAAAAATTGAAAGATCAAGTTTGAAAACGAGCGGAGGGCATTATTGAGCGGTAGTATCCGATCAGGCACATAACCCTTTACCATACTACCCCATGCAGGATAGGCAAGAGGAGGAAATCCCAGTCGCTCCTCCTTCCCCCCCACCAGATAAGTAAATCAAACCAATATAATACACTTCACCCCCTCCCCCACCCTCCTGACAACCAACCGGGTCGACCCCCCCCACCCCCCCCCCCCCCCAAAAAAAAAAAAAAAAAAAAAAAAGCAACCCCGAGAAAATTTTTTTTTTTTTTGTGAAACCCAAAAAATCTTTTCCCCCCCTTTTCCCCCTCTCCCCCGTTTCGGGAAATTTCGGTCCCCGGACGGTAACCGAGTTCGGGAGCTCCCGAAACCCCCAAAACCCCCCCAATAAACGGGGTTTTCTTTTTTAACTATGTTTACTCATTTATAAGCACGTTGGGACGTTTTACACCGTGTCCAATATATTCTCATACAAAATAAAACTCTATTTATTTCAAATCGATAATCCAGATTATATTGATAACTTTACCTATTATATTGCAATATAATACTGATCAACTACAGCATATGTTTTGGAATAACACCGCCTTTACTCTTCTTGACCAGCTGCAGACTTTTTTCGAAACCGTCACAGGCGGCACGCACGACTTCCATCGGCATTTCGTCCCAAATTCGTTTGATTACGGTTTTCAATTGGTTCATATTAGACGCCCTGTGGTCATTTACCTTCGCCAGCATGTATGACCATACGAAATAATCCAAGGGATTCAGATCTGGTGAACTGGGAGGCCATTCATTCTTGTCCAAAAAGTCGGTCAAATTTTCTCGGCACCAGCCCTGAACGAGATTTGCAGTATGCGATGGCGCTCCGTCCTGCTGAAACACATAGTGATCATCTCCAAACACCTCTTGTACATATAGCTTGACAACTTTCTCCAAAACTTCCGTTTCATAATATACCGCATTCACTTTAACGCCTTTTTCGATGAAAACCAGCGGTAATTTGCCTCGCTTGCAAATTCCTCCCCAAACCATCACTGACGCAGCACTTTGGAACCGTGGAATATTCCTATCACTCTCTGGAACAGTTATCGAAGAGATAGTCCACAATCTGTCGTTCTGGACATTGTGGGATTTTTGCAAGACGAATAACTTTTCGTCGGAAAAGAGAAGTTCTTCCCCACCGTGCCGCGGCAAAAGCAGACCTGCTCTTTCGAGTCGTTTCTGCTTGGAAAGTTCCGAAACTCCGTGGACCTTACGTTTCTTGAAAACTTGGAATCCGAGGTCATTTTGCAGAATATTGTGCATTGACGATCTCGAAACATTCAGATCTGCGGTCATTTTACGTACGGAGCGCTGTGATTTTCGTCTAATCCGTTCCCTGACCACTTTAACAACTCGTGCAGTCCGCACCGTACGAGGTACCAGGTTTCACGGTACCTTCGGATTGTTCGGTATACAAAATGCCGCTTTACTCCGAGGTTTTTCAAATGTCTGAAAATAGCGCCCGGGCGCTCACCTTTCAAAAACTTTTTTATCACCACAGCACGAAACTCTTTCATCGCTGGTAAAAGATAAAAAACCGAATGAAAACAATCGAACATAACCTAAAAGCGTTTGTATAAACATAGTGCAAAACTACACCAACACATACGTGAAGCATGTTGAGTAGTTGCACGACACCAATGCAAGGAAAAAGTGTATGAGAATATATTGGACACAATGTAGAATATTGCAATGTGGCTTGAAAACAATAGAAAATCAATCAACAGCCAACAGTAATCAGCCCTAGGTGCCACAAGGTTCTCATCTTGGCCCATAACTGTTTATTCTACAGTTGATTTATAATAATCTGATTGAACCCATATAGGGTGCGGGACCAATTCTTGTCAGCAATCGCTATTACTCAGCCACACAAGACCAAAATTCAGGTCATGGTTAGTTTCACATAGCAACTAGTCATTTAAAAAAAAAAAAAAACATGAAGTTATAACTAGAAAATAAAAACAATGATTAGTAATTTCCATTTAATTCCAACTACCTTTATTGCTTATCTTGACATGAAGTTATAGCCAAGGCTTCACGTTTTCACAGCATATTTACATTCTGGCGTTCCCTCCACAAATATAGCCACTACAATGGAAATAGAAAAGTTGGCACCTTCAGCCTCACTTTACCTTACAATTGTTTACTACGATTTTTTTGCCAACTTTACCATTCTTCCTCCTATGTTCTACTTTTTGGTTCAGGTTCATCAGTTTAGCATAGACAATTAACGTTTGAATTGTGGTTCATTTTCCGAAGCTCGAAATGATCAAAACAAAAGATGATCTATCCGATTTCTTAGGGTCATAGGATCAATTTAAAAAATCTAAAACCGACATCAAAATGATCGATCTCGTAAAGGTCAATCGAAAATCACCCAATCCTAGTTCGTAAAGTTCTGTCCAGTTAGAATCTGGAATCACTTATTGTGTTGCAGCGGCACGGAAAGAATTCTTTTACAGCGGTTTGTTAACCTAGGTGCCCACTGTCTGTGGTATAAATTTCACGGTGTTTCGTGCAGTGAGTCAAAAGTTATTCCAGATGGAAGCCGAGAGGAGAGAAAAAATTCTGCACACCCACGTTGATAATCCAACGTGGTCCGCAATTAAAATCGCAAAAACGTTGAAAATCGCCAAATCAACCGTGTATGATGTGCTCAAACATTTAAGGAAGCGAAAGAGCGTGGATCGAGTGCCTCAAGGTAAGCGTCGTAGTGAAACATGTGATAGCAAGCTGAACCAGAAGGTGTTGAGAACCGTCAGAGCAAACCCCGGACTATCAGATAATGAAATCGCACAAAAATACGCTGCTGCTCGCAGTACCGTTCGAAGCATCCGTTTGCGAGCAGGATATTGTTCTTATCGAGCTAGCAAGCAACCAAACAGAACGTTGAAGCAAAGTTTCGTCACCAAAACTTGAGCTCGGGAATCGTACCAGCAGGTTTTGACGAAGTACCAAAGATGCCTGCTCATCGACGATGAAACCTACGTCAACATGGATTTCGGACAGCTTCCTGGCCAATAATTTATTGGCGACGGCACGAGGAGATGTTCCTGCGAAGCTTAAGTTTGCTTTTATGGACAAATTTGCCAAAAAAAAACTGATGATTTGGTAAGGGATATGCAGCTGCGGAGCAAGCACCTAAGTGTTTGTGACGAATAATACGATGGACTCGAAGCTGTACAAGGAAGAATGCCTCAAAAACCGCGTACTATGTACTCATTAAAGCCCATGAAGGTCCCGTGAAGTTTTGGTCAGATTTGGCGAGTTGCCACTGCAGCTGGGAAGTCATCCAGTGGTACCGCGATAATAACGTAGATTTCATCGATAAAAACATAAATCCACCCAACTGCCCGCAGTTCCGGCCCATCGAGAGATTTTGGGCAACAATGAAGCGGAAGCTAAAGAAAAGTAGAAAAACGGCTCAGGACGCGACTCAGATGACCAAAATGTGGAACAAATATGCCAAGGAAGTTGACTCCGGGGGTGTGCAGAGTTTGATGGGAGGAATAAAGAAGAAAGTGCGAATTTATCATGAGAAACGAAGAGAAATGATTTGTATTGATATTTTTTTCTTAAGGTTTCGTAAATTACCTTTTTTTTATGTATTAAACTTATGTGTACGTCAATCCGTTACCGAGATACAGCTGACTTTATTATTCGGGATTCTAAATGGACATATTTTTATGTAAAAAAAAGCAACTGTCACTAATCCATTTCAAGGTTAGAAGTAGGCTACTTAAAAAAATCATGAAGTTTGAGCCGTCAAAAGGCATGTTTTAGCGAAAATCTGTATATGCCCCTTCACAAATAGTTCCCTCGGGGCATCCGGATTGTCCCAGAATGGCCAATGTGATCTTTGGTCGATTTCAAGACTAGAAGTAGACTTTTCATAAAAAAAAACATGTTCCGATGAAAATTTGTGGCTGTCGCCGCCTCAGGGATCATGGCATAACATGCCTTTTTCCGTCAAAGATTCCTTATAGCCAATCGGGTTGAAAAGGGCAATACTCACCAGAAACTGAAAATTTAGACTCTTATAAGCATTTTGACTGCAAAAACTTTAAATTTGGTCGTATAAATTATCCACAATTTGAATTAGAAAACCGGGTCAGTATGACCCGAAGCACCTTGTTCGTCACAAAATGTTAACACCCAAGGAAGGTTAAATGTATTGTTACCATACTATAGAATCTATAGTATGTACAATTAATAGTATTGTTCACAATGATAAGATGACAATAGGAGTTATTGTTTCCACAAAATAATCTAATGTGAATTGTGACATCGACAATAGGGGGTTTTAATTTAAATAAAAAAACATGGTTTTTTCCATCCGTATCGATGATGGGCATTTTTCCTAGCACAAAAATATTTTTTATGAATCTCAACTATTTTTTCTCGATTTTTAAACAAGAAAAATCTAATCATTTTTATTTTCACAAACTGACTAGCAGTTTCACAAAGTGACATTTATACAAAGTGACAGCACTTAATTTTCAGTAACGAGGGCTCCCATTATGACATATATGTCAACTTATGTATGCTAAAAATCAATGGTTGGTTCGTTGGTTTAGGTAGTCTGTTTTTTTTGTAGCGTGTTTCACGGTGAAATAGGATGGTGTTGTCTTGCAATCATTATTTTTTGAAATTGTTTTTTTTCAATAGTTTCGCTTGTCAAAATTAAAAAATAAATTAAATGCCGGTATATTATTATATTTATTATCGAACAATGTTATAATTCACATACCCCTATAATACCCTATTGAATATGGAGTGAATAGTAAATCTATTGTAATGACAATAAGCATTTTTCATTCATCTGATTAATGAACCATAAGATGCATGGTAGGAAATCGATTTTATTGTTATTTTATATTATTGTATTGTAATTGTATGGTTATTTTTATCCGGGTGGATATTACCACCCAAACACAATGATAAGAGAAGCGGAACGTCAACGTCAGAGGAAAAGCCCGATATGAGTAAGCCTGCTTGGCGGAAAGAAAAAGGCTGGATCCAAACCGATTCTAAAGGGCGATACGGTCAAAATTTGGTCAATATCAACTTGACGTATTTCTTTCAATTTTGCATTTAAAAACCCTGAACACCCCTCATTTTGAAGGTGTGTGTGTGTGTAGAATGTTGCTCCTATTTTGATTTTGGAATTCACTCTTCAGTTGTCAAAATGCCGTCCAAGCAAGAAGAGCAGCGTATCAAAATTTTGCTCGCGCATCGCGAAAATCCGAGCTACTCGCACGCAAAGTTGGCAAAATCGCTAAAAGTTGCCAAATCAACCGTTACAAATGTAATTAAAGTGTTTGGGGAACGTTTGTCGACAGCCAGGAAGTCTGGATCGGGGGGAAATCGAAAACCGGAAGCCGCTGAGACGACAAAGAGAGTTGCCGGTAGTTTCAAGCGAAACCCTAACCTATCTCTCCGAGATGCCGCAAATAAGCTGGGTGTATCGTCTACAACCGTGCATCGAGCCAAAAAACGAGCCGGACTATCGACTTACAAGAAGGTAGTGACTCCAAATCGAGATGATAAACAAAATACGACGGCCAAAGCGCGATCCCGGAGGCTGTACACGACGATGCTGACGAAGTTTGACTGCGTGGTAATGGACGACGAAACCTACGTCAAAGCCGACTACAAGCAGCTTCCAGGACAGGAGTTTTATACGGCAAAAGGAAGGGGAAAGGTAGCAGATATTTTCAAGCACACGAAACTGTCAAAGTTCGCAAAGAAATATCTGGTTTGGCAAGCCATCTGTACCTGTGGCTTGAAAAGCAGCATTTTCATAGCTTCCGGGACTGTCAACCAAGAAATTTACGTGAAAGAGTGTTTGAATAAACGTCTGCTGCCTTTCCTGAAGAAACACGGTTGTTCCGTACTGTTTTGGCCGGATTTGGCATCTTGCCATTACGGTAAAAAGGCCATGGAGTGGTACGCCGCCAACAACGTGCAGGTGGTTCCCAAGGACAAGAACCCTCCCAACACGCCAGAGCTCCGCCCAATTGAGAAATACTGGGCTATTGTCAAGCGGAACCTAAAGAAGACCAAAAAAACTGCTAAGGACGAGCAGCAGTTCAAGGCAAACTGGCTTTCTGCGGCGAAGAAGGTGGACAAGGTGGCTGTACAAAATCTGATGGCAGGGGTCAAGCGTAAGGCCCGGCAATTCGGATTTGGAAAAGAGGAAGCCTAACTGAATATTTTTCCTGAATTTTATACTAATTGAACTTGAAAAAGAAATTTAATTTGATTTTTTAAATAAACGATTTCACCGATTTACACGCGTTTTCCCTTGACCAAATTTTGACCGTATCACCCTTTAGTTAGAAATATCAAAGTTATTTACAACAACTGTCAAACTTGCCGTGGCCGTTCCGTAATCCGTTATCATTGTGTTTGGCCGGTTAGGGTTGAAAATCTAAACGAAAGCAAAATGGTGCGTATTACACGATTCAGGACACCAGAGAAACTCAGTAGGTGGGTGATAGAATGCGATATTGAGCCTTTCCCAATTCATTCCAATGCCACATTTAAACACTTTGTCATAAACAGTTGGACAAACATCAAGGAACTTCATTGGTTAAAAGCAATGTTTTGTAAACTTCTTTGTTGAATTCAATCGTGAGGCACGTTTCCCCAATCAAAGTTCGCTTCCACGGTCGGTGAACATCACTCATTTTTTGGGTCTAATTCATCCAAATCTTAAAAAGTGAAGTTTCACGTGTATAAATTCAACTTAAATTCAACCTACGAAAGCTGCTCAAATCTTGAAGGAATGAACTTAACTTCCATTCAGACAAAGTGTCGAATTAAATCAGCTAGTAACCCGTCTTTTTATCGAATCTCAAGTGAACAGTATCCGACCATGAGCGAGATTCATTGACCGTGTCCGCCTCCATGGATGGGTTGCGAACGTCTTCGAGTCTCAACTGCCATATAAAATTTAATGTACATATTCAAGTCCGCACCTCATCATCGTCGCTCGTCGGTGCGTCGCTGCCATCGGAGACCGGCAGTAACGACAGAGGACAGAGCGTCTTTTCTCCCCTCACCAAAAAGGATGAACATTCATGACCCGCATCAAACTTTTCCTAACCTCATTCTTCCAGGAAGCCAACGCTTTAGTCGAGTAACCGAATCCGTCCGGTATTCGTGTAGAGCTCGTGCATCGTAGCTACACAGAAAGCGGCTGAAAGTGAAAATAGCATTTATTTACATTGATTTCTTTTGCTTTTTGCTTGCTGTGCGATCCTGACGAAGGGACGATGCGAATACCAACTGTCGGCGAGCCTTTTGGCAAATTTAACTGGTTGCTTTTCCCCGGATAAAAGAAGATGTGCTACTATCTGTATACTCGTGAAGAACTTTAACAGCCTTCGTCAGTTCAGCCCAAAGCGGATTTTCATCAACAGCGAAAAAGCGGCAGGCGGGCAGAATCAGTGTTTGAATAAAACATGGACACGGCAGTTTGTGCGAAATACTTGCTTTCGTTAGGGTCCGGACACAGTGAGAAAACGAGGGTGATCATACAGTAGAGGACCAACTGCTCCACATTGGACCATGTCCGAACCGTAAAATCTCGCTCGACGCGGTTCCAGGCCCAGCATCAAACATGAAAGAAGAATCTATGAAATGAAAGCAAAAATGTTTAGCTTTCCATCCCACTGCTGCTGCTGCTGCTGCTGCCATTCGATGTTGTATGTGTGATCTTAGGAACATGTAAGCGTGTTATGGAACACGGGCCGAGATTATCATTCTTCGTTTTCAGAAGCTTTAAAGGTTTTTCTTTCCTACGGCCTGGAAGCTGTTTATGTTGTTGTGCAAATAAATTTATAATGATAGAAACAGCGTGTAGGGTAGGGGAGTAGTTCGTCGGAATCGCCTATTGCCGTTCTATCGGGCAGAAAACATTAAATATACCAATGGATCTACAATGCTCAAATCATCAACTCTCAGACCGGATGGTCACATATAAATAATATTTTATCCCACTCGATCCCAAGCAATCACAGGGTGTTCAAAAAGTTCGAATACTCCTTAAAAATTTGTTGAAGAAAATGAAAATACCAAATATTCTATTCTGATTCAATTTTTATTGAAGTGATGTTTATTGAGAACCTTTAAGACCTATTAGCTGGGAGCACTCCCCCGCTTTGTGTTGTATGACAAGCCTGAGACGTTTCTTAAAAGAATCGCATGCGGCACGCATCTGGTCCATCGGCGTCTCGTCCAAGATCTTGAAAATGAGCTTTTTAAATTGGCCCATAGTGCTCACTTGATGTTCGCTCTGCTTGGCCAGCATGTACGATCATGCATAAAAGTCCAGGGGATTAAGGTCCGGGAAGTTAGGAGGCCACAAAGTCTTATCGAGAAAATCTGTCAAATTCTCCCGACACCACGCTTGGACGATATCCGCCGTCCTGTTGAAAGACGTAATGATCCTTCCCGTACGCGTTTTTTCTCGATAAACATCAGTGGGAGCTTCCCACGTCTGGATACGACCCCCAAACAATCATCGACGCGGCGTTCTGGAACCGCGGGATGTTTATGTTGGACGGGAGATGCAAGACAAAGAGTATCTCATAAGAAAACACGAACTCCTGCGTGCCGCGAAAGTATCAGTTTGGCTCTGTCCATCCTCTTCTTCGTTGTATCTTCCGTTACCCCGTAAACCTTGCGTTTCTTGTACGGATGGTATCACAGGTCCTTCGTCATGATGGTGTGGGCAGTCCCGATCGACACATCCAGGTCAGCAGTGGTCTTTCGGATCGAGCGGTTCATATTTCGACGAACCCGCTCCCTCACCACCTTGATGGCTGCTGGCGTCCTTGCCGTACGCGGCCGCCCGGATCTCGCAAGGTCCTTGGCCGAGCCCGTCTCCCGATACCGACGGATGGTGGTATAGATCCGTTTCACCCCGTGGGACTTCAACCGCTGGAATATGTCACCGGGTCGCTCACCTCTCGCAAACAACATTACGACGACGTCGCAGTACTCCTTCATCGTGCGTGGTAAACAAACAACAAATGACAACAAGTCGACACCGTGCGCTTCGGCTAGCCTATCGATGAGATTAAAGCTGACACCAATACCAGAATGCACATGGTGCTCACCTACACAACGATGAAAAGTTGCATTCAAATTATGGAATACCCCGTAAGCTTAACATAATATTTCAACGGCCCTTGTTCTTTTTGAAGTTCCGTAGAACTTGGAAATCTTGTTGTATGGCGGCATAACGAGTAATGGAGAAGAAAAGTCTTGCACTGGAAAACAATACTAATCAACAAGGTTCAGACCAATAGATGAAGCCGCTCACCGCAGAAGGGCCCCCCCGCGAAATCCCCCCCCCAACCTGATGCAAACCCCCCCCCCCCCCCCGAACCTCCAAAACCCCCTCCAGGCCACCCCACCCACCCCCCCATCTCCCCACCCCCACCCCACCCCAACACCCCCCCCCCCCCAACAAAACCCCCCCCACCCCACCAACCCGTCCACCCCATCCCGCGGCGCGCCCCACCGCACACCCCCCACCCCCCCCAAGTTGCGTAACAGAATTACGAACAACGAGAACGAGGAGTTCCACCAATGGATCCCCACGTTTGCGCGCAAAGTTTGTCCAGATTCTGTTCCACCACCAATGTTTCCTCGCGAAACCACGAATTCGATAGATGAGATCAGCCAACCTTTTTCAATGGTAGAACTCTCTCTCGCACTCCTTTCGTGTGGCAATACGGCTCCAGGGGCTGATGGAATCAAGTTCAACTTGCTTAAGAACCTTCCAGACGTCGCTAAGAGGCGCATGTTGAACTTGTTTAATCAGTTTCTGGCTCTCAACATTGTACCGGATGATTGGAGACGAGTGAGAGTTATTGCCATTCGAAAACCTGGTAAGCCCGCGTCCGACCACAACTCCTATCGACCCATCGCGATGTTATCTTGTATTCGAAAGTTGTTGGAGAAAATGATCCTCTTCCGCCTGGACAAATGGGTTGAGACGAACAACCTGCTTTCAGATACTCAATATGGTTTCCGTAGGGGTAAAGGAACGAACGACTGCCTCGCGTTGCTTTCCACAGAGATTCAGTTAGCTTTTGCTAAAAAAGAGCAAATGGCTTCTGTTTTCTTGGATATCAAGGGGGCTTTTGATTCAGTATCTGTTGAAGTTCTTTCAGATAAACTCCACGCTTGTGGCTTTTCACCATTAATGAATAATTTTTTGTACAATTTGCTGTCAGAGAAACATATGAGCTTCTCTCATGGAAACTCTACAGCTTCACGATTTAGCTACATGGGTCTCCCCCAGGGATCATGTTTAAGCCCCCTTTTGTATAATTTTTATGTCAAAGACATTGACGGTTGTCTGAGTGAGAATTGTACGTTAAGACAACTTGCAGATGACGGTGTAGTGTCTGTCACGGGACCCAATGGGGTCGATCTGCAAGGACCCTTACAGGATACCTTGGACAATTTGTCTACTTGGGCTCTCGAGCTAGGTATCGAATTCTCTACGGAGAAAACTGAGTTGGTAGTTTTTTCTAAGAAGCATAACCCTGCACAACCGAAGCTTCAAATTTTGGGTACACCGATAACTCATTCTATGTCATTTAAATATCTTGGGGTCTGGTTCGATTCAAAGTGCACCTGGAGATCCCACATTGAGTATCTGAAGCGAAAGTGCCAACAAAGGATCAACTTTCTCTGCACAATTACCGGGACCTGGTGGGGAGCGCATCCGCAAGATCTTCTAACGTTGTACCGGACAACGATTTTGTCGGTTATAGAATACGGTAGTTTTTGTTTTCAGTCACCGGCTCGGTCGCACATCATCAAACTGGAACGTATTCAGTATCGGTGTCTTCGTATCGCGTTAGGTTGTATGCACTCGACTCATACCATGAGTCTGGAAGTGCTGGCTGGCATGTTGCCACTCTCGGATCGGTTTTCAGAATTATCTCTCCGGCTCCTCACCAGGTGTGAAGTTATGAACCCCCAGGTGATCGAAAATTTTGAGAAGCTCCTTGAGTTGAATCCTCAAACTCACTTCATGACTTTGTACCATTTGTACATAACTCAGGATGTCAGCCCTTCGCTGAATATTCCCAATCGTGTTTGCTTCTTCGACTTCGGAAATTCGGTTCATTTTGATTTATCCATGAAACAGGAGCTTCGTGGAATCCCAGAGCATCATCGTCCTATGATTGCTCCGGTGATATTTGCTGCAAAGTTTGGCCTAGTTGATTCCACCAAAAACGTTTTTCACTGACGGGTCTTTGATAGTGGACTCCGCTGGCTTTGGTGTATACAATGAAAATTATAGCGTCGCTCGTAAACTTCAAGCACCTTGTTCTGTTTTTGTCGCGGAATTGGCAGCAATTCATTTTTCTTTAGAAATTGTTGCCTCACTAACACCGGATGAATACTTCATTTTCACGGATAGTCTCAGTTCTATAGAGGCTATTCGCTCCTTGAGGCCGGTAAAGCACACCTCTTATTTTCTTATGAAAATACGAGGTCTTCTAAGTGCTTTATCTTCACGTTCTTTTATTATCACCTTTGTATGGGTCCCTTCTCATTGTTCGATTCCTGACAATGAAAAAGCGGACTCGCTTGCAAGGGTGGGCGCTATGGAAGGCGATATTTATGACCGACAAATCGCCTTTCTCTTTCCCCATCCTTCCTTCTTTCCCTCTCCTTCTCCCCCTCCCCCCTCTCCCCCTCCCCCCTCTCTTACTCACCTTTTTCCCTTTTTTTTTTTTTCCTTTTTTTGGTTTTTTTTTAACCAACTCAACAATGAATTTATCAACCATCCTCCCTTCTTCCACCCCCCCCCATCCCCCACCTAACCCCTCCCCCCGCCACTCCCCCCCCCTCATACCTTATAACACAACCCTTACCTTCCCAAAATATTTTTTAAAAAAAATAAAATTATATTATTGTATTGACAGTTTATGATATCATAATACCGTATAATGATATTATAATTTTATTATTTTCACTAATACTCATAGTATTGGCATTAAAATTAATGCAAGATTAAGTTGTCTCCCCCTAGGATAACCCAGAACATCCAAGAAAGATACAACAATATTTAACGTTAATCAACAAGAATTTTGTTGGTTCTGGCAGCCCTGCCGGGGAGAATACCGATTCGAAGGTCGACTGCTAAAATAGCCTCACCTGTCGACTGAGCAGGCCTTGTAACTTGCTGGGCTGTCAAGCTGACGGACAGAGCATCGAGACGTCACCGGGACAAGAAATTGCCAGAAATCGCCATTCTCAATTCCAACCTCAGCAAACACGAGTGAAAAATAATGCAACTTATTGGAAGTCCTTGTTAGAAGTTTAGAAAATTATTAGAAAGCCTTCCTAGTTTACATTTATTATTCCTAAACGTGAATTTATTAGTTGAATTATTTGCTACGTTCTGTAAGTAAAGAAAATCATAGAAATTAAAACATAACGCCTAATCTTAAAGTTCTGTCCAGTTAGAATCCGGAATCTCTTATTGTGTTGCAGCGGCACGGAAAGTGACCGCTACAAGAATTCTTTTACAGCGGTTTGTTAACATAGGCGCCCACTTTCTGTGGTATAAATTTCACGGTCTTTCGTGCAGTGAGTCAGTTATTCCAGATGAAAGCCGAGAGGAGAAAAAAAAATCTGCACACCCACCGTTCTAAGAATTCGTTTGCGAGCAGGATATCGTTCTTATAGAGCCAGCAACCAACCAAACAGAACGTTGAAGCAAAGTTCTGTCGTCACCAACACTCTTATTGAGCCGAGCAGGTCGTCGAAATTGTACCAGCAGGTTTTGACGAAGTACCAAGGATGCCTGCTCATCGACGATGAAACCTACGTCAAAATGGATTTCGGACAGCTTCCTGGCCAAAAATTCGACATGGCGCGGGACGAGGAGATGTTCCTGCGAAGTTTAAGTTTGCTTTTATGGACAAATTTGCCAAAAAACTGATGATTTGGCAGACCAAAGTGTTCGTGACGAATAAGACGATGGACTCGAAGCTGTACAAGGAAGAATGCCTCAAAAACCGCGTACTACCTTCCATTGAAGCCCATAAAGGTCCCGTGAAGTTTTGGCCAAATTGGGCGAGTTGCCACTACAGCCGGGAAGTCATTCGGTGGTACCGCGATAATAACGACCCCCCCCCCCCAAAAAAACACGCACCCCCAACCACACCACAACCCCGCCCCGCAAAGAAAAGAAAAAACAAAAAAAAAAAAAAAAAAAAAAAATTATTTATAAAAAAAAAAAAATAATTTTAATTAATTAAACCCACACCAATATAAAAAACACACCCACCACCACCAAACACACCAAAAATTACACAACAAAAAAACAAAATACAACCCCAACCCCCCCCCCCCCCCCCACCAAACAAACACACACCTCCCCCAGGTCCTCCCGCCCCCCCACCAAATACCATACTAAACCCCAACCCACCCACCACCCTATACCAAAACAATTTATTTTTCCCCCTTCTTCTTCACATTTTTCGTTTCGCTACCTCTTTTTTTTTTTTTTTTCATAAAAAAAAATGAAGAACAAAAAACCACCCCACAACACACCCCATTTTACTACATTTTTGTTTTTCTACCTTTTTCTTTTGGGCTTATATATCCCCCCCACCACACGGGAACTCGTGGTCATTAATCCAAAATACGAAATTCACGTTGACGTATTCTTTATATTTTTCCTGTAATAATACACTATTGAAATTTTTAAATCCAAATTCTTGAATTTCTGAATTTGAGTTCTGTACGATTTTTTCACAGTATGCGTTTTTTGCGATTTTCTGAATAAAATTATAAAAATTACATAATTTGCTAGAGCTCTACCATTGACTTGAATTAAGATGGTGTTAAAAAAAGTTCCTTGAAATGAAGTATAGAACAAATCTGCATCATTAATTTTTTTGAATAGTACAAAAGTTTAGAAAAATTTGAATTTAAACGAAAAGAGTGTGATTTTTTGTGTGAAAACCATGCTACAAAACTATGAAGCCCGGGTTCGCCCGGGATGGGGTTAGTTGTAAATATTAGATTAAAATGTTAGCTTTCAAATGGACATAGCCTTATGTAGCGCAGACTTGCGCAGAGTAATGATATTTTTTTAAAGAAAAGATGGGGTTTTTGGCCATTTGCGCCTTTTTTGAATATTTGACATGATTTATCTCTTCTGCGAGCGCTTCAAGCATCTCATGTTCAATTGCTTCAAAAGTGATCATATCAACAATAGCCTATTTTCGGTATGCACTACTCTCCTAGCTTGTCAACAAACTGTGGCCGAGAATTTTGTTTATGTGTGAAGATTGAACAAACTGATCGCTATTCTTTGTCATACCCCTACTCATCTCTGTTCCGTTTTACTAAGCAGCTAAAAGAGCGTTCTGTTAGCATCAAATCTTTATTTCATATCTGGCTGCTGTATTATTGAAGTGCTTGTGGTACTCAAAATAATTGTGGATATGAATAGTGAAATCGCATGTAAGTTGTTATGGTTATTTCCCCAGAATTGTCAGTCGTGGAATAATTATCTGAAATAAATGTGATGGTCTGGCTAAACTATTTCTGATGAACACTGCTTTTTATAATTTTAAAGGAAACGGATTTAAATGAAAACAGATATATGGAGCGTTGAGACTTCAAAGATCGCTAGGAAAGATGAAGGCAGCAGCAATCAACTGTTTTCCGTTGAATAAGGATAAGGAGTTCGAAAGTTTTTGGAAATCAATCAATAAGGAATTTCAGCACTCGCAAAGGAAGCGTAACCGATTTGAGGCAGAGGGCTCACAGAGTACAAACAAGGGTTCAAATTCGAGTCAAATAGAGATTTCAGTATATTTTTTTCCTCATTTGTTGCATTACGGTTAGTGGATACTTAAAATATGGAAGACACAATATGGAATGATGATCGGCCAGGATAGTCATGTTGGTGTAGACCACTTTATTTGAAATTCTGCTCAGAAACTGATGAAGTGATTCAAACTGAATGTAGCCGAATCGAAAGCGAAATTAATGCTTTAAAAACCTTTGAAAAAATTGTAAACGGCAACAAAGTTATTGTTTCTCTTTCCCTATTTCTCACAATGGTCGACGGGAAGTGCATTAACTCTATAACAAGCACAAGTTCTGCACAACGCTGCTATGCATGCAAGGCTATGATTTTGGAATTTAATCATCATCATCATTCATCATCATCATCATATATATAATAGCCCTGTTTGTCTGTCCGGTGACTAGCCAACCAGACGCAGCACGCGGGGAAATTCTCACAAAAAATAAAATATTTGACATTTCAATTCTTTTTTACTATCAGATGTAGAAAACAAAACCAGTGACAACCTTAGACAACCAGACACAGCATTTGATGAAAAAAATCACAGACAACAGACGTTGCAAATTTTGATTTTTTTTAATGCAGAAAAGAATCTATAACTCTTAGACAACCGAATGCAGCAGTTGCTGGAAATAACACAGACAACAATAAAAAAACGCCGTCGTTCGACAAGCGGGCCCACATGTCAAATACGACATAAGCGCCGCCGTGGCCGATCGTCAATCTACTGATGTTTAATTCAACCACTAAAATCAGTAAACGATGGAAACTGTATTGAGTGTCATATCTGCTTGTCTGTGCCGAGAAGATCGAGCTGACTTGGAGGATGCTTTGATGTTAAATTTTGACATTTCGTGTCGGTCACCATCCTCATCGCAGCCAACTTCACTCCGATGCTCTTTACACGGACCATAAATCTACCCAAATTTGAGTTGTTTTCACCCTTTTCACCCACCTCAATAGTTGTAGGCCAATATGAGTAAAGTGAACATCGCGCTGGGTAGTTCACATTTACACCCCGTGGAAAATGTTAACTTTCTCTGTAATAAACTTTACTCAAAACTAAAACAAATTTTGAACGCAAAATCGAGAGTGTATAATTTTACTCAAATTTGAGTCATTGCGCCAAACATCCCGGTGGGTTGAGTGCGAAAGAGAAAGAAAGAGAGGAGTGAAGTTGGCTGCGATGAGGATGGTGACCGACACGAAATGTCAAAATTTAACAACAAAGCATCCTCCAAGTCAGCTCGATCTTCTCGGCACAGACAAACATATATGACACTCAATACGATTCTTAGCAAACGTATAAATATATATATAGATATATTTGTATATATATATATATATATATATATATATATATATATATATATATATATATATATATATATATATATATATATATATATATATATATTCGATTCGATTCTTACTGATTCAAGCGTTTTCCTGGTTTAATGCAAACAGAGGATGTTTTTTTTAGTTATTGTCCGACGAGCGTTAGCAAGTTGGACGGCAAGCGTCTGCCGAGTATAATGCAATCGTAGTTTTCTGAAATTACTGTTATTGTGCATTATGAGTACGTAATGTTACCTTCACCTATGATCTTTTATGCACTTAAAACGGTTCGGTGACTATTTGTCCGCCATTGACAGGCCCTCAGACAATAACATAACATCAGTCCTGAGTTGTGCAAGGACGATTAAATTACATTTTCAATGATTTTTAATCGTGGTTAGCCACGACGGGTCAACTAGTAAAATAGATTAAATGAACAAGTTGAATGTAAATTAAGAATATCTCAATTACGGGATCTCTTCGCTACACGGTTGGATACGCTGTTTCGAATGTATGATCCACACTGCGTATTGTCTATCCTGTAAACGCTTGAGGAAATCTTTGTTCGAAACATTGTTTGAGGAAGCCGAGAAGAGAATTCAAGCCAACTTTAAGAGCAACATGGGATTAATTGTCGCCAAACCAAAGCCTGGAGGATTTGAAAGCAGCAATGATGGCAATACTGCTCAAAGATTTTTTTCAAATCCTGAGATTAGTTCTGAAATCATAGGAGTGAATTTGGAATTAATTAAAAGGCTCCGAAGCGTTCTTATTGCAATTTCATCAACAGAGAAAATAGACCCAGATAAATTTAAAACATACTGTATCGACACTGCAAAGCATTACGTAAAGCTGTACCCTTGGTACCACATGCCGACTGCAATGCACAGAATTTTAATTCATGGTCATAGTATTATCCAAGCAGCAATATTGCCAATAGGAAGAATGACGGAGGAGGCTCTGAAAAAAAGTAATTAAGTTATTGAAAACACGAGAGAGCATTTCACACGAAAAAGTAAGCGAGAAAATACAAATAGGAATATAATTTACCGCCTTCTGATTTACGTTCATTTTAAGAAAGATAAGGAACTTCCTGGAACTTCCTAGAACTTCAAGGAACTTCCTGAAGAAATTACATTGCTCATGAAAGCCAAAACAATATTGATTCAGAAGAGAAATGAAAAGAAGAAGATTTAGTTGATGATGATAATGAAGAAGATGATTAATACAAAAATGAAAGTGATGATTAGTTTTGTTTTTAAATTTGTATTGCATTTTATTTATATTGATTTTTTAATTTGTACTGTAATAAAAATAAAAAATTTTGTGTTGTCTCTTATAAATAAACAAAAATTTTCTTACTTCAAAAAATTGCTAATGATATACAAATTTGAGTTTAATCATGAAAAATGGAAGAGAAAACAATAAATGAAGAAAAGTTTTAAATTTTTATTTGTAATGCCGTGTTATATAAAATAAAAAATACTAAATTCTTCGCACACTATGAAAACATACAGAACATGGTTTAAAAAGAGTTCCTTGATAAAAATCACTTTTTTGTATGACCTTTTTGGTGCTCAACATAGTCATGCAACTGATTAAAATTACTGAAAAAATAACTAAAAATAAGAGCCAAAATTATAAAAATTGCTGGTAAGGCAGAAAAAATTTTTTTTGGGTCCATTCAAATATAATATAGCACCAGAGATGGTGTAAACAAATCTGACATCACCTAACATGCCATATTTAATGAAAAAAATTTGGGATTAGCAAAGTACTTTTAAAAAGCCACATTTTTGTGTTACGTAATATTTCTAATGAAAAAACAACCTCATTTTTGGATTCAGCGACCCAAAATTAGTTAGTCGCCCACTGTGCTTAGGCCTGAAGGAGTTAATATACTTTTTAAGTCAAGGCTTAACATTTATGAACTTGTTATAGAATGTGGCCCAAGATCAACAATGTCCACTATTGATGCGTAGAAATAAATTGTCCCAAAATCTCCAAAAATCTTTGGAGAAATGACTGAGATATTAACGTTTAAAACCTGACCACTTTCCGTGACGGTTGTAATGCGATTTTTTTAATTGTACCCCAGTATAGAAAACAAAGACGTAGTCCTACGTCAAACGTCGAGTTTCCAATCGATCTTTATACCCTTCTTTTGGTGTAAGAAGGGTAAAAAGAAACATGTTTTGTATCACTCATTACATAATAGTAGCAATTCCTAACAAACCCACGTTCCCTTCGGCGGAACCAAGGCCGGAAGTAAGGCAATACCATAATATAGAGCATCTAGTCAAAAGACAAACCATCCACCAGATACAGTAATTGCAGCAAAAAATATGACTTGATATCGTATGCAAAATGCATATCCATGATGTATGATTTCGATTTGAAAGAATTTAATTGAACAGATTCCCAGGCTCCAAAGGATTTGTGGATGAATTTTTTTATAAAAAATGTTTTAGCTTACGCGTGGATATGCTGTTCTATCGGTTCTGCTATCCCGTCGTACCTGAAAACAAAGAGAGAGAAACATAACCATTAAAAAAAATAATTATCGCAAATGGAGCACTGGGTGATCCAGCAAAATCGATTGCTATCGGAGCAAAATAAGCTTACGGAAATCTACTTCAAATAAATTGCGCCCCACATAAAACCTCGAACACAATGAAGTATCGATCCACCCGATGTGGCAATTCTCACAGTTTCATTCATCGTGTATGGTAAAACGATGCACACATACAGATGAATTTATGACCATATTTTATGACTCAGACGAGCTGACAAATGGGACACAATCGTGGCATTGTTGTATTACGCTACCTCCAAGAGATTATAAACAAATTTCCTTCAATTTACCTATTTTCCATTGCCGAACCACTTCATCATTATTCAGCCGGAATTAATGGAACGACTATACTTTTGTCCCTGTACAACTTTCTCCACATTTTAAAAGCCTCGAAAACTAGACTTTCAACACAGTGACCACCTACCACCACACCTGAAATCTGCGAACAGTTTGATGGATTTCATTTTCCCGGAATTGTTTATGAACAGAAACCTAATCAAACTTTTCCCGTTTCACGTTGAACCGACGTCGGCTTAAATCGTCCCGAGGCTCGTTAGAACGAAAACTTTTCCCCCGGAGAACCTGTCTAATTTTATTAGCGGCTTTCCACTACCCTTCCCGCTGACACCACCGGATGCCGATGGACGAGATTTGTGTTATCGCTGAAATTGATCGCTACATTAACTGTTGGTGAAAAAGCAAACACGTGCCGATGAATAATTTTCAAAGCCCCAGATCCGGCACTCGAAATCTGCCACTAATAGAACCGGGCAAGCAGATGAATACTGTGCGAACCTCTTTCTGGGACATGAATTTGCGAGCCATCAATCATTGCTCATTCGGGTTTGCTGCGTGTGATAAATGATGCGGTTGGTGCGAACTTAAAAACGTGACTCGGTGGAGGTCTGGGCGGTCGTTGAAGGCTGCGTGTTTTAGTTTGATTTAAATCCGAGAACCAGCGGGAAAGGATTGCGTCATCGTTAATTAAATTGATAAACTTGGACCAGCCCGAAAGGCACTGTCGGTGCCAGAAGCGTCTGGGTGGAGAAAAGGATGATGAATTATCAGATTTACAACCGACAGATCGTTTATCACTAAACTTATGCCTGTTGCGCCGTTAATCTCCGGAAAACAATGCTTCTTGTAGGAAGCAAATCATTTCTTCAGATCAATATATCACGCGTCTCCATTAGGAAGAAACCGAAGTCCACTAGTGGAAGCAGCCAAGCGTCTCCACAAAACTTGACGGTCACCATGTCAACGATCACCCAAACGGTGCGAGTGCTTTGTGGTGACGGCTGGGACGTGATGGGTGACATCGGGTCGCGCTCTGACAATCAACATTCATTATGAATACCTACATCATGTCACACGCCGTCATGCAAACTGCTGACTTCCCCCTAAGTGGCAGTTATTCTAATACTCATCACCGTCGACGTCTAAGTTGCTGCTGCTGCTGCCACCACCCGGTCCCAGAAATCATTTCAGGAAAGTTTTCTCGAAACATAACAATGAATGTAACGTGAAGGAAAGGACGAGTTTCGGTTACACATGTGCATTAGGGGTGGGGTAAGAAGTTTGTACGGTGCCTGATTCTGACAACCTGTTTGTTTTCAGGATATTCGTTCGTCTGCTTATGAATATAACATGCCGAGCATAGTTTCATGGGTGTAAATGGCGTTTGGAACGTGAGATGCAGAATGTTTTCGCTTCGGCTTAACAGCTTTCTCGCAAGACGGTAACAACACGAATTCGGGATTTTCTCACTGAGGCTGTGTACTGATCATGGTTGAATAAGTAATGCAGGTGCAACGGGATGGAAAGACGTTCCGAGCATTGTTAAAGATGGTAGTCTTTGAGACTATCAGTCGATAATAAGTCCCGCTTATGGCTGTTGATTTTCATTATTATTCGATTATTGTTCTATCGATTGATTACACTAGTTTACAGCATTATTTAACTCGATTTGAAGATGATGATCATTACCAATGAAAAATCACGCGCTGAATTCAATGCCGTGCACTATGGTACGAATGGACAAATTTCGCGACAAAAATTGATAACTCGAAAACCATTAACTTTAGACACGTGATGTCTTAGGAAGATTTTATTTAAAAAATAAGATCTATCTTTTGGTATGATTGGTGACTAGGGTGGTCCTTAGATGTTCATAATAAAGAAATTTAACATTTTATTCTAATGATTAAGAGGATTTTTTGCTTCTACAGCATTGTTGATATTTTAATTTAATGAAACGTTGCTGAAAAAACTTAACTTCTATCTCATCTACGTATCGTTTTATAACAGTTTTTCTAACTTTCCTTAGGGTGGGACTTAAAAAAACAGTTGTTTTGCTTTAACTTTTTTATTTCAATTTGAATTTGAAAACTAGGCAGAGAGGACTTTAAGGGCATAAAATGACGCACATTTTGAAGATACAAGATAGTATAAAAAAAGTTTTAGAGATTGAAGTGTAAAACAAAATACGTTTTTGCAAGATATCCACGCAGAGAAATAGAGGTAGTTTGAAACAGCAATATCTGAGATTAGATTCAACAAATAATTAATATTTGTATCATTAAAATAATTTATTGACACAAATACACGTCATTGTTGCGTTAACAATACTGTTATTAGAATTAAAAGAACCTTATTTTAGAATCTACAAAATATTTTGTTGATGTTGAAAATTTAATTTTTACTACTTACTACTTTTGCTTTAACAATCCAATTTTGTAGAATCAACAATATTTATTTCTGGATCAAAAATGTTTAATCATAATTTGGCAACAACATTCTAATAGTCAGATGCTTACGACTAGAGTGGCTTCGCACGGCGTCACTCTTTTCACAGCCACTCTACTTGCCGATACCATCTTTTTGATTTTTGAGCAAACTGAAAATCTGAAAATGGCTGACGTAGAAGAGTTCGTGGTTGAACGCGTCGATGAAGAAACTTCGTCGTTCATTGAGTTTTTGGAAAGTTTTGGATTGACGGATTCTATAATTGACGTTTTCGTGTGTAAGTTCAAAGTGCCTTTGAATTATACTCATTTTTATTTATATTATCATGATTATTTCAGCAAATCAGTACACGGTCGATACGCTAAAAATCATAGAGCGTAAGGAAGTAGAAGACTTAATCCCTCAACCATATCTAGCGGAAAGAACGCAGTTCATTCATGATCTGAACGAGTGGCGAAAGCAGCAGGTAAATATTTTGCACGGAACTGGTAAAATTATCAGATTAACTTACCTTTTTCGGTTGTTTCAGAATATTCCACTTTTGTGCGGATCGTGCGGATGTGATAAATCAAAAAAAGCTGCACTCCCGACAGCTGAAGCTGAGTTAACGAGGGAGAAGTGCACAGCCACATTTTTGCTACAATATTCGGCTAAAGGTAAAGCGATCATCAAAAAATATAGTAAACATCCGTTTATGACAAGAACCGACAAGAAAACGATTACACAGATCGTTGTAGATGAGTTTAAAGACCGTTTCTTGAAGCTTTCATCATCGCAACTGGAACAAAGAGCGATCGAGTTGAACAAACTATTTCCAAGTGAGCCAAAGGTTTGTATTCATGTTACAATCGAAACATTTTAATAGCATAAATCACTACTATTACCTAACAAGAAGTTTGGTATCAATCACCGTAGGCGTTGGACGAAGGGTTGAGTTGAGGAAACAAGCGAAAGGAAAATTGTACGATCGTAATATCAATTACAAACCAACGGAGAGGAGCCGCATCTACAGACAGCATCCGGAAGTGAAGCGTCTAACTCAGCAGCACCAGAAATAAGCGATGAACAAATTGTGTTGATTGTGTTGAAATTAATAACTTTCTTAATATGTTCTGTTCCTTAGTTTCACAGTACCAGCAGTTCAAAAAGTGGATTACCCATAGTCAGGATGAGTGGGAAGAACTGAAAAATCAATGGAAGCAAACATCACGTTTGAGAATATCAGAAATATTGAAGAAGAGCAGTAAAACAACAGCTTCCATTCTCTCGGAATACTCAGTGTTTCACAATCATCAAGCTTATCAGCTTGTGGAGATTGACTTTCAGCAACGGTATCCGGAGAAAGAAAAATTATTTTTTGACCGTTGGGATCAATTCGTTTCGGGTCTCCTTCCGATTTTTGAGGTTGAAGTCGTTGATGCGCAAGGAAAGTACCTCCTAAATCAGTTAAAGACTGAGGAAATAACAAACGGTATGTTCATAGAATAATGTATAAATTATAACGAATGCCTAAATATTTATCATTCTAGATGGCCAAGGCTTAATAACGGTATTACTACTTGCTCATATATTGCATAGTCCCGTATTGGCGATCTCACAAAAGTGACGCTGGAAGCCATCGATCATTGAATCCCGCGAAAGCGTACTTATCCAGATCAAAGATTTGACCGACCTTCAAACTACGTTAACTAAATGCTTCAATTCGTGCTGTGAAAATGGAATAGAGTCAACGCCTTTCATTGTGGTTCATAGAAATGATCCAAAACGTTCCGAAGGATTTTAGGTTTGGAACAATGTAGCTTCATTCAAGCTACCAAACCTACAGAAAGCTCTCGACGTATGTATGAAGCTATACAAAACCTACGACACCGAATTTCCCCGACAATCATCGTTGATATGGAACCTTCTTGCTACGTTCCTGTACGATTTCGAAGCTCCGCCTAATCAAATTCATATCGCTGTCCTCTGCTCTTCCATTCATAATAATCTTGCAGCATAATGATTTGTTGTATAGCCCCACGATGGACCTGGAAGAATAATTCACTTCAAAGGTTATATGATCATCTAAATAAATACCATGGAAATCTTCAGGTTTACGAATGCAATGTAGGTGGTTGCACCAGAAAGTTCAATGTGAAATACTCATTTTATCGCCATTTAAAACACCATTTCAATAAAACGTCAAATGCGGAAACCGTGGACGAAATAGAAATTAGAGAAATGTCATCCAGCTACAATACAAACGAATTTACTACAGCTTACGCCGAAATTTACCATCCAGACTTAGAACATCGGCAAGTAATAGATACGCTCGATGATTCAAATCCCTGATCAAAATCAGCCTGATCATGACCTGTTGTACACGGCGAAATTAAATACACTGATTCGGAAAATGCAACAGACTTCTTTAGACTTCAGTTTAAAATATTTCAATGAAAGTAAAATTCCAAGAAAAACTGTTTTTGATATTCAAAAAGATGTCAAATCTAAATTTATAGATCCATTGTTTGAGGCAATTGACATAATGGGATCACTTGGCTTGATAACTGAAGCCGGTAAAAGCATTTTTGGTAAAATGCTTTTACCGATGCTGGAACTAGAATCTGAATATAAGTATCTTGCAAAACTGAAAAAGCTTGATCTTTACGTCGATCCAAAGGAATTTGTTGTTAGTAACGAGCTTCATCCTGGTGTCGTGCACAATAAGCAGATGATGGATAACAATCCCGTGACAGGTATAGTGTTCGTTAATGTTTATTCAAGTAATTCATTATATCCATTGAAATGTTCATTGCAGGCATACTTTTACCCATGAATTTTACTTTGAGGAAGTATTTAGAAGCGGAAGGAGTAATGGACGTCTCGGGTGACGGTTATATTCGAAGTCTGTTGGATGGTAGTGTTTGGAAAACCAGGACAGCAGGTCTAGAATCCAAGCTCGTAATTCCGTTAAACTTGTTCTTCGATGACTTCACTAGCACCGATACAGTCTCACCTCATGCAGCGCGCACTTCTTTTTGCGGAATTTACTACTACGTTCCTTGTCTGCCTGCAAATGTTTTGACACAATTAGAGAACATACATGTTATCGGTTATGTTTTGTCAGAAGATAGAAAGCAGTACGACAATGAACATCTTTTCAGCAATCTCGTAAGCACACTTATCAAACTTGAGACAACAGGCCTTGAAATCAATTACAGAGGAGAAAAAGTCAAAGTTTATTTTATGCTGGGAAATATTACTGGAGACAATTTAGGACTGTTAGGTATTTTAGATTTGGTAGAATCTGCACAAGCGAATTTCTACTGTAGGTTTTGTAAGCGAAATAGAGAACAAAGAGAACATGATACAATTGAGTACGTGGATAGTTTCAGGACTGTTGGGAATTACCAAGAGGATTTACTCAAAGACGACGTATCGATGACTGGCATTAAGGACAACAGCATATTTAATCAAATACCATCATTTCACGTAGTTTTTAATGTTTATTTTGATTTTATGCATGACCTCTGGGAAGGCATATGTGTGTATGGATTAGGCCATTATCTTAATTATTTTATCAGGACTTAAAAACTGTTTACGTTAAATGATTTAAACTATAGAAAGAATCTATTTCTTTTCGGAAATCTGAATTCATCTAACATTCCCGATGACATCAAGGATATTAATGTTTCAAAATGTAAAGTTAAAATAACAGCAAGTCAAATTAAAACACTAGTAACGTTTCTACCGCTTATAATAGGTAAATTGGTACCTGAAGATGATGCAGTATGGAAACTTTTCCGCATATTACTCAAAATTTGCCACATCCTGATGCTCCGTGAAATTGCACAGGAACATTTGCGAATTTTAAGAGAGCTTGTAAATATTCATCACACGCAATATATATATATCACTTTTTAACGATCGACTTAAGCCAAAGCATCACAACATTGTTCATTACGCAAGATTTATACTTTGCTCCGGAACACCTCGTCATCAATGGACGATGAGAGGAGAGGCGAAACATCGGGAAGCCAAACAGTATAGCAGAGTAAATAATAACAAGATCAATTTATGCAAATCGCTTGGAATTAAGGCAGGTTTAAAGTTTGCTTTCAATGCATTCAGTAATTCTTTCATTCGAACGTCAATTGATTTGTCCAAATCGAAAATATCTGTCTAGCATCTTAAAAGTGAATATATTGGACTTATTACTGTTAATTTTAAAATTGATTGTAGCGCAGTGAAATATGTTGACAATGTTTTTAAAAATGGATCAGAATTATAAAAAACACCATATTCTACATACGACAGAAGGATTTGATGAGTATTTTTGAATTAGAAGAAATAATGCTGAACAGCGACGGGAATCTGATAATGATATGTTACAACATTCACATGCGTAGCTTTGATGAGCATTTGCAATCCTTCGAACTCTACAAAACAGCTAAAAAAATTTATTTCAAATGTAGAAGGTTTGGAATTATACCCAATTAATTTGCATAAATTAGAAGATTTTATTCTTCAGATACTGTAATTTTATAACAATAATAAATAATGATTAAAAATTTCGTTCGATTTTGTTAAATTTTATTTGAATCTTAAGAACCTCTACCACAAAAACAACAAAACTACTGTTGATCACAAAAAAATCTTTTTTTTTAATTAATAATACAATTTTATAGAAACAATAATACAATTTTTCGTCTCAAAATTACCGCTTTTGTCGATGCAATCCAACATTTGAATTGACTCGACAAAATATATATCTGTTTTAACTATATTTACGATTTGAATTTGACAGCTGGCTATCTGGATGCATTTTTAGAAACAACAAAACTTATTGTTGAAATGAATAACCTTAATGGTCGAATCAAAGGAAAATGCAGGTAAGCCGTGAGTAAAAATTAAAAAAAATTTTTTTTAAAAAAATTTTCTTCCTTTACAATACAACAAAACAACGAAAAACCCAAAACAACAATCCAATTTTTTTTCATATTTCACAGCACAACAACATCACACCACCTAACCCCGTTTTTTTTTAAAATTTTTTTTTTTTTCTACCACCACCCCATCATTATAATTTTTCCACACACAAACACACCACACAAAATAAATTTTCCCCCAAACCCTTCCCCGAAAAGCCGCACAGCGGTACCAACCAAAACCCCCCCCCCCGGCCCCCAAAAAAATTAATCACCTATGTAACATTAACACTGCAGTGTTAGGTCTGTTTGTCTGTTTACATATTCACATTTTTTACTTACATTTATTTATTTGCATTAATATATTTATCTTGATATATTAACATTCAGCTATTTGCATGTGTTTATTTACATATGTATGTATGCTAATGTCTTTTTATTTATTTAATATAGGTCAACGGATAAAATGTTTATCCCAATGACAATGAACTAGGTCTTAATAAAAAGACAGATACAATTTAAATCAGATACAATTTAAATCAACGCAAACATCTTTTAAAATTGCACTTATTTAGTCCACGGGAAGAGTTAAAGTTAAATACGTGGTAGACACTATTAAAAACGCGGCACATGTTTAACACGGGTTCATGTACACCATAGTTAGTCCTCGATCGCCGGTTGTTGAAGAAAGCATGTAAACGGAGGTCACGACGTCGAGTATTGATATCAAGAAGACTAAGTAGCTTGGAGCAATCGATGTGCCCCTGCAAGAGGTCGCCGATGAAACACGCCTTAGCAACGTTTCGCCTTGCTTCCAGTAGCTCCAAGTTGATAAGCTTGCAGTGACTTTCGTAGCTTGGTAAGTTTCGTGGGTCGCGCCAACGCAGATGCCGCAAAGCGAAACGAATAAATCTTCGCTGAACGGCTTCTATCCTCAGGGTTGCGTTTTGGTAGAAAGGAGACCAGACTACGGCGGAATATTCCAGTATTGGGCGAACCAAGGAACAATATAATGCCTTGAGGCAGTACACGTCCTTGAAGCTTTTAGCAAAACGAAATATAAATCCTAGCTGCGAAGAGGCCTTAGAAACAATGTAAGCAATGTGATCCTTGAACGTCAATTTGGAGTCAAGCATGACTCCCAGAACTGTCGTTTCACGCTTCAATTTTGCCCCTTTTATGGTGTAGTCGTAAGAAAGCATCACCCGTTTTCGCCAAACGATATGACCGAGCACTTGGACACATTTAGTGCCATCCTGTTGAGCCTGCACCAATCGTCGAATGCTTCTAACTCATGTTGCAGAAAGTGAGCGTCATGACGGCCATTTATTATGTAGTAGAGCTTCAGGTCATCCGTATAAGAGAGCTTCAAGCATTTGAGGATTATGTTCACGTCGTTCATATACAGCAGAAAAAGGAATGGCCCCAAGTGGCTGCCTTGAGGAACTCCAGAGGTTACGGGGAAAGGTGATGAAACATAGTCGCCAATCTTTACAGACGTAGACCTGCCAGTCAGGTAGGAACGAATCCAAACAAGAAGATTATCGTGGATGCCCATTGTGTCGTATTTCGCAATGACAATCTCGTGGTTCACTTTATCAAAAGCAGCGGAGAGGTCGGTGTATATGGCGTTTACTTGATGGCCAAGTTCAATCTCACGAATAATGAACGAAGTAAAAGCAGTTAGATTAGTCGTTGTGGATCGCTTTGGTATAAATCCGTGTTGATCCTGCGAATTCATATGCGAGCAGTCCTGAACCAGCTTTTCCAGAACAACTAGTTCGAAGAGTTTAGAAATGGCACTCAACGCAGCAATTCCACGGTAAGTAGTGACAGTTCGTTTGCATCCTTTTTTGTGAATAGGGAAAACGAAAGATTCCTTCCAACAGTCAGGAAAAACGCCTGAAGACATTGAAAAATTGAAAATTTTGGCTAAAGGCGTCGCAAGAGTATTTAGGCAGCGTTTCAGGATCAGTGAGGGAATGCCATCAGGACCAGTTCCAGTAGATGATTTAACCACTGTGACACTGTCGACGGAAAATGAAGTTCTAAATAGAGACATACGAGGAACGTTACTCGTGGCAGCTGCAATATCCTGTTCATCAAGAATTTCGTTGGAAAAAAAACACTACTGAATTGCGTGTGAAATAAATCGGCGATATCTTCGATTGAGTTGGCATTTGAAACGCCATCCGTCATGTTAGAAGGCAATCCCGTTTCTTTCCGTTGCTCGTTAACCTGGCGCCGGAAACTCTTTGGATTCGCTTTGAGACGACCCTGCAGCTGATTCTGATGGGCATTATACAAGCAGTTGTTAAGGAATTTGTAGTTGTTATTGGCAAGCTCGTAGTTAGCCTTTGTAAAATCTGTATGATATTTGCTATGTTTCCGCAGGGCAGCCCTTTTCAGTCGTTTCGAGTGTTTGAGTTCGGAATTTGACCAAGCATGTTTGGCAGGCGTCCGGTTGATTTTTTTCGGCACAAACTGATCAATAGCGTAAAGCAAAACGCTACACATAGTTGAGGCAGCGAAGTTTACATCCCCGTTACCGAGCGTCTAATTCCAGTCCACTCTAGCAAGGAAGATTTCCATTCCCTCGAAGTCAGCTTTGTTGAAGTCGTAGTAGAAGTTTTCGGCGTAGTCTTTAAAGCTTTGCACAGGGTTGATCTCCAGCTTAACGAGAACAGGTGGGTGATGCCTGCAATTTTTGACGAGCGGTTCAGGCGCTTGGAGAATGGAACAACTCCGTCCCAATTCTTCACAAATAAAGCAAAGATCAAGTAAACGGTTGTTTGCATTTAAATTGCCATTCACTTGTCGGAGTCTTGCAGTGGAGTACGCGTCTAGCAAGGTAAGCGATGCTGGTCTGAATGACGAACGGGAATTATCGGGAAAGCTGAACTCGTTAGTATCGCTTATTCACGATATGGTGCTGAGATTGAAATCACCCAAAATGACGATGCTATCATTAGCTCCCTTTTGAGAGATGATCCAAACCAGAGAAATCACGTGTTTGTCGATTAGGCTGCTGTCGTTGACACGATTGGGAGGAACATATATCACGCAAATAAAAAGGGTACCACGTTGTGTGTATATTGCGACCCACAGATGCTCAACCGTCGAGTTTTCAGGAGGTGTCAGTAAACGAGTATTAAAGCTGGAGCGTACGGCCAAAATATACACACACAAAAAAATAAAATATACTATGTTATTTTTTACCTAACCCCAACCCACCCAACGCTACGCAAACCAACCCACCTTTCCCGCGAAAATTTAAACAATTTTGGGAAAAAAAAAACCCCAAATTTTCAAATTTTCCCGAAATCAGTTAAATCGGATTACCGAACGTTCAGCTGTTGAAAGTTCGGTAAAAAATCACCGAATACTGTAAAATTGTCTAAGTGTGTAAATATATAAATATTTATATGCTAATGTAAATATATAAATTTACATGTATTTTGGTAAATATCTAAATGTAAATAGAATAATATACATATAATGATGATAATAAATGTAAGCAAACAAATTTTCAATATGTTAACACAGATAAACATACATAACACTTGCAGTTTCTTTATCGAATACGCACTAAACGGTCAATTCAAATATTTCTTACTTGGTAGTATCGCCACAGGTAGCGCGTATAGTCGATTTTCTTACGTTTGACGTAAGCACACTACCGCCACCTGTTCAGCTTTATCATCCATCACAATGTTTCCAACAGATGGGGCAGGTGTGCTAGTGACGATGATGGCAGTGCAAAATGTTCAATGTGTTAAAAATAATATAGAGCCGATATTGAGATACACAAAAATTTAATTTTTTGGATTTTGGACAAAAGTACATTTACTAAAATGTCAATATCTTTGGATCCAGTGCACCAATTTCAAATCATTTTCTTATAAATATTAAGTTAAATAAATTTGCTATCGTTCACTTGTTCACTTGTGTCGGAGAACCAAGTCTAAGCCAGCCGTGTTGAAGAACCAGATCCACCCAATCGAGAAGTTGTGGGCCAATTTAAAGAGGAGAGTATATTCAAATAATCTTGTGGCCAAAATGACGGATGATTTGATCAAAAAGGCGAGCAAGGAACTGAAGAAGCTTCTTTTTTTCACCTACGGCCAAATTTCCAGACAACCGCCGCAGGGAGTAGAAGTATTTTTGTGAAGTCTCTAATTTCTTAATGAATAAAATGCAATTTGGTTTGTTTGAAGCACTATACCCTTGAAAGTCTCTTCAGTTGCTTTTGACCCTTAGCAGGTATGGTGAACGAACGAGTCTCATTAATTTTCCGTAGTGTAAACAGCATATTAAGTAACATCCTTCAACATTGATATAATCGAAAACTTGTCGCACAAAGTATTTATATTTTTCCTGTTCAATTCTGAGAGTCACAAATGTTCGACGGCAAAGTTTCATGTCACAAAAGCGAAGCTTTTGGTTATATTTGTTGTTTGGTCTTTCATCAGTGGAATCAGAAAACCGATTACAGCAGCAGTAGGATTTAAAAAACCTGCATTCCACTTTTGATTTCTCTTTCTGTGGATCGAAAATATATTTTTCAATGCGATTAAATAATTTCGCATTGGCAAGTAACGAAAAACGGAATTTTCACACAAGTAAACTTTTTCGGGAGTGCATTGAAAATTCAAAAACCGAGCGACAAACTTGCTCGTGGGAACGCAAACGAGCTGAGCTAAAGTGCGAAAAGTTTAATGAGGTGCAACATTTTCAAACTCGTTATCAAGTTTTGTGGTTGTTCGCTTCGTTGCGATAACGCACACCATTATGAAAGGATTATATAGAATGATTTTTTGATAGCAGTATTGTACTTACGTATTGAACGGGTGGCTCATCATACAACACGTGCAATGAACTGTGGGAAATATGGTGGCCAAAAAGAGAAAGATTCAATTTTCACAGCTTTCCGTACACTATCAATATTTTCTCTTCATATCTTCGTTATAGCAAAATTACCGTCCATTCCTAGAGCCTCATAGCGATAAGAAAATATTTCCTTCGTAAAACATCAAGAGAAAGATTGCCTGGCTGAGAATGTTGGTGGAAGCTAAGTCCGTTGGCACTTTTTTTTGGCGTTTTGCAAAAAGTGGGCCTAGGAATGCAGTGCAACAACTGGGCCCGTTCCATTGGGCCGTTGAGCCGTTCGGTAGTCTATCCATTGATTCTTCATGATAAGTGTCGGAGGTATCGGAAGCTCTCAATTAATAACTGTGGAAGTGCAATTAGAACACTTAATTGAGAGCCAACAATACGGAAATTGTAACAAATTCGGAAAGATTTTTTTTTTATTCGAAAGTTCACTCAGTTCAACATTTCGAATAGTGGAGATTGAACACCGAAATATTTTGGCCACGTCCTAGTACGGAGACTCCCCATAGTCCAATGTTGTGATAAGGTATGGCAACGTACGGCATTTTCGTCTCCAGCTGCTTCGCCAGTTAGTCATTTTTGTTTATTTATTACAACAGATTGCTTACCACCGGTGTACCCCAGATAATGCTTTATCATTTGTTATGGATTCAGCGTGACTTTGAAAATTCGATTCGGTTCTATCACTCATCACTCAGGTGGAAATACAATCAATTTATTACGTTCGATTGATGCATGTAATCACGCGCTTTTGGTGACATGGCATTTTAGAAACGATGTGATGCATAACATGTCAAAGGGAGGGACAGGAAATGATTTGCATCCAATTTGGGACTGTTCATAAACCACGTAGACTTTTCCGGGGGGAGGGGAGGTGGTCTGACCAAAGTCTACGCTCCATACAAAATTTCAAAAAATTGTATGGAGAAAAGTCCACGAGGGGGGAGGGGGGGTCTGAGATTTTCAAAAATGAGGCTACGTGGTTTATGAACATTCCCTTAGCAAAATCTGGGTCGATTTTAAAACGCGAAAATATCTCCAATTCAATGGCTCGGCTATTGAGTTTAGTTTTTCTAAGCTATCAGGGATATGAAACAGGAACGCAGACAAATACTTTTTTGATGACAGTGAAGTATAGTTCAAAGCTTTGTTTGGGAAATTTTGTGCGTTTGGAGAAGTTGCTGCAAGTGCCAAAACTATCTGACGTCCACTTAAAGTCTGGTCGGGTTGAAAATCGCTTGTAAAAAAAGGTATTTCAGCTGAATATACGTCCTATAAAATAAACAAGAATACTTCCATAAAAAGATTGAAAATAGATTGATATGGCTGGTAGCAATACAAACATTAAAAATAACAGAAATTCTGTAAACTTTAAATTTTCAAGGAATAAAAAGACTTTGATTTAAATTTAATTTCTTCCTTAATAAAACGAAAATTACCAGTTTCCTATCTAAATTTTTAACTAATCTAATCACTCATTGTTGAATGTACTCAATAAGAAGTAAAGCAGTTCAAATAGAAATCGAAAAATATTTACAATTATTAAAAAAATTAAATTAAACGATGAAAAAATAGAAACATTCCATAAAAACCATTAGAAACATTAAATCATTTAGTTTAAAGAAAATGGAAAAAAAATAAATAGAGAGGAGTAAGCAAATTTAACTCAGCCTTAGAAAGTAAGAGAATTTAACAATTTAATAATTAAGAATTGAACATTTCTTTAAAAAACCGAAAGAAATAAAAAAATTTAAAGGCTTTTATTTTTTCAATTTTTTTGTTTGTTTCTTGATTATCAAGATTTACGGACCCGTCATAGTCACACAAACAACTTCTTCTGGTATTTTCGAACTGTGTCCGGGGTGACATTAAACACGTGACTTTGGTGCGAGTGGCAAGGATTTCAACCACTACGACGTGGTCGTCCTAGTTTAACAATTTAATTATGTTTAACTTATTTAATTCTTAAAAATAAATAATAAATAATAAATAATAAATAATAAATAATAAATAATAAATAATAAATAATAAATAATAAATAATAAATAATAAAAATAATAAATAATAAATAATAAATAATAAATAATAAATAATAAATAATAAATAATAAATAATAAATAATAAAAATAAATAATAAATAATAAATAATAAATAATAAATAATAAATAATAAATAATAAATAATAAATGCAATAAATAATAAATAATAAATGACACAGCAATAAATAATAAATAATAAATAATAAATAATAAATAATAAATAATAAATAATAAATAATAAATAATAAATAATAAATAATAAATAATAAATAATAAATAATAAATAATAAATAATAAATAATAAATAATAAATAATAAATAATAAATAATAAATAATAAATAATAAATAATAAATAATAAATAATAAATAATAAATAATAAATAATAAATAATAAATAATAAATAATAAATAATAAATAATAAAAATAATAAATAATAAATAATAAATAATAAATAATAAATAATAAATAATAAATAATAAATAATAAATAATAAATAATAAATAATAAATAATAAATAATAAATAATAAATAATAAATAATAAATAATAAATAATAAATAATAAATAATAAATAATAAATAATAAATAATAAATAATAAATAATAAATAATAAATAATAAATAATAAATAATAAATAATAAATAATAAATAATAAATAATAAATAATAAATAATAAATAATAAATAATAAATAATAAATAATAAATAATAAATAATAAATAATAAATAATAAATAATAAATAATAAATAATAAATAATAAATAATAAATAATAAATAATAAATAATAAATAATAAATAATAAATAATAAATAATAAATAATAAATAATAAATAATAAATAATAAATAATAAATAATAAATAATAAATAATAAATAATAAATAATAAATAAATAATAAATAATAAATAATAAATAATAAATAATAAATAATAAATAATAAATAATAAATAATAAATAATAAAAATAATAAATAATAAATAATAAATAATAAATAATAAATAATAAATAATAAATAATAAATAATAAATAATAAATAATAAATAATAAATAATAAATAATAAATAATAAATAATAAATAATAAATAATAAATAATAAATAATAAATAATAAATAATAAATAATAAATAATAAATAATAAATAATAAATAATAAATAATAAATAATAAATAATAAATAATAAATAATAAAAAAAAAAAATAATAAATAATAAATAATAAATAATAAATAATAAATAATATTTTCGCCCTTCCCTCGATCCAAATTTGCGAAGAAATTCCTGGTTTGGCAAGCCGTCTGCACGTGCGGGAAGCGGAGTGCACCTTTCGTGACCCAGGACACGATGAACGGACAGGTGTACATAAAAGAGTGCCTCCAGAAGCGGCTGCTTCCTCTCCTGAAGGCCCACAACGTCCCAACAATCTTCTGGCCGGATTTGGCCTCATGCCACTACTCCAAGGACGTGCTGAAGTGGTATGCGGACAATAAGGTCAATTTCGTGCCGAAAATGTTCAACCCTCCCAACACTCCGGAGCTCCGCCCCATCGAGAAGTACTGGGCGATTATGAAGCAGCACCTTCTTAAACGACCTAAGGTAGTGAAGACAGTCGAGGAACTGAAGAAAGTATGGGTTTACATGCAAAAAACGGTTGATTCACAGGTTGTGCAGAATCTTATGGCCGGGGTTAAGGCCAAGGTGCGGGCATTTGCGTATGGACTGTAAATAAAATACGAGTAAAATGGTAAAATGAAGTTTAATAGTTATTTCTCAATCCCTGAAAATTTGATGGCAATCGGATGAAAACTCGAATTTTGCGAATCAATTTTGTGTGTGGCAATTTCATCGTGGACACCCTTTAGGCCGAATCCTAGATCCGTAGACCCACATTAGAGCACAATCCCCTATTTAATTCTTAAATGAAGCTGTAAAAACAAAATAATATGTACTTAAATATACCAACGAATTTCCAAAAAAAAAAAGATCATGTCAAGTGATTTGGAAAAAACCTCAAGTAAAATTATTTGTTTTATTGAGGAAAACAAAAAAAGAATATTTGCATTGGGAAGTATCAGAAAAAAAAATATATGTATGAATATATATTGCAACAAAATAATGGCATTCAAATAATAAGACATTAAGTAATGGAAAATTCAAAGTTGCAGTAAAAAACAAACATTTCACTTATAAAAGGAAAAATTTCCATAAAACAATAAGAACAAAGAATATTTTTTTGAAAATATCAAAAGCTCCCATAATGAAATCAAAATTCAAGTTAGCAATAAAACATTTGTGCATGAGTATTTATTAAGTTCTAGTTATTTAATTTATTCAATTACATTACGCTTAATACATACAATAATTCCACAAAGCAATTTCAATAAGAGAATTGTCATAAAATATATCAGACACATACAAAATTAATTAAAAATAAAAAGCAAGGAATTAGAAATACGGATACAACAAAATCAAGAGCAATAAAACAATTGAATTAAGCAATACTAAAACATCCATATTAAAAATATTAGATATTTTCGAAATAAGAACCATAAGAAGCAATAAGAATATTTTGCAACTGCAAAACAATAATTGAATTTAGCAATTTTAAAAAAGGACCATAAAAATATTAAAAAACCCATAATTTAAAGAAAATTTGCGCAGAATAATACCTAATAAGCAGAACAATAGAGAATGGACCTAAACATAGGTCAAAAAAAAATAGTGAACTTAAATATTGCCATAAAAAATTCCAAATAGCAATAAAAAAAAATTAAAATGTCCGTTTTGTTTTCAATATTATGTTTGTCAAATTGAATAACGATGAATATACTTCAATATTGAATAAATCAATAAAAGCTTAACCTACCAGGAGTTCACATAAAAAAAAATATGAGCTATATTTAAAAAAAAATTTAAAACATTAATAAAGCAAAAGAGAACTCACAAGAAAAAATCACATAAATTTGAAAAATTATAATTATTAAATGCAATAAGGTGAGAAAAGAAAAACAATAACATAATTTAATGATTTAAAGATAAACAAGAAGATAAATTTTCAAAATTCGTATGAAAATAATTGACAAGAATGTAAAATTTTTTTTTTTATTTTTTTTTTATTTTTCGTCGGCCTACTTCCTCACATGGTGACAACCACCGACGCCAGGAAGACGACTCCACCACCTGGACCCTATCTATCGACTCATGAATATTAGGTGGGACCAACGGCTTTATTTCCATTCCGAAAGAAGACGTGACCAGATTTTTTCGCCTCAGAAAAACCACCGACGTTGACTGGGATTGAACCCAGACCCTCTGGGGTGCCAAGTAGCTGTAACGATTACCACATCACCAACGCCGGCAAGAATATTAGATAAATTAAATTTTGTAATTCAGGAAACCAAAATTTCCTCTACAAAATTTTAAATTTCCAAAGAAAATCATTGAAAACCGTAAGGAAAACAATCAAATGCTATAAATAAATTGAAAACAGCAGTAGAATAATAGAATTTTTTGCCAAATAGAAATTTTGCATTAAGAAAACCAAACATTTGCAAAATAAAATGCACATATACCATATGAAAATCATTACAGGAATAACAAATTGGATATGCCCGTTTTATTAAAGTTGTATAATTTAATTTCAAAACCTTGAATAAATTCAATATTTTAATTAAGCTACTAGAAAATGGAAAATATTCATTAAAAAAATTGCAAATATTTGTAATGAAATTAACGGAACACAAACAATTAAAACCAGTAACAAAACAACTTAAATCAATAAAATATTTGAATAAGAGTATGGAAAATTGCCTTAAAAATTATCACATAAAAGTCTTCACAAGCAATAAGATTAAAAAAACCGGAAATAATATTATTAAATTGAGCGATTTACATATGATAAATTTCCATAAATCAAATGAAAAATATTTAAATTGAAATTCACCCCGAAAAGCTGATTTATAATTTAGCATAAAAATGAGTTGAAAAAGTTAAATGAAAATTTGCCGTTAATCGGAAATCCAAAAAGCAATGATATAAATTGAAATTTCCATTTTCATTAATCTATTGAACCAATCAAATCACACAACATTTTCACATTTTAAATTTATTATGAAATAAAGCAGTAAAAAAGCGGCACATTTTCAATAATATTTATCAGAAATTTGCAAGAAAAATCATACGACGTAAAATGATCGCTTAAAGGCTAGTATGCAGCTTCAATGTAATGTGCATTATGATAAAGGGTGATACGGTCAAAATTTGGTCAAGGGAAAACGCGTGTAAATCGGTGAAATCGTTTATTTAAAAAATCAAATTAAATTTCTTTTTCAAGTTCAATTAGTATAAAATTCAGGAAAAATATTCAGTTAGGCTTCCGCTTTTCCAAATCCGAATTGCCGGGCCTTACGCTTGACCCCTGCCATAAGATTTTGTACAGCCACCTTGTCCACCTTCTTCGCCGCAGAAAGCCAGTTTGCCTTAAACTGCTGCTCGTCCTTAGCAGTTTTTTTGGTCTTCTTTAGGTTCCGCTTGACAATAGCCCAGTATTTCTCAATTGGGCGGAGCTCTGGCGTGTTGGGAGGGTTCTTGTCCTTGGGAACCACCTGCACGTTGTTGGCGGCGTACCACTCCATGGCCTTTTTACCGTAATGGCAAGATGCCAAATCCGGCCAAAACAGTACGGAACAACCGTGTTTCTTCAGGAAAGGCAGCAGACGTTTATTCAAACACTCTTTCACGTAAATTTCTTGGTTGACAGTCCCGGAAGCTATGAAAATGCTGCTTTTCAAGCCACAGGTACAGATGGCTTGCCAAACCAGATATTTCTTTGCGAACTTTGACAGTTTCGTGTGCTTGAAAATATCTGCTACCTTTCCCCTTCCTTTTGCCGTATAAAACTCCTGTCCCGGAAGCTGCTTGTAGTCGGCTTTGACGTAGGTTTCGTCGTCCATTACCACGCAGTCAAACTTCGTCAGCATCGTCTTGTACAGCCTCCGGGATCGCGCTTTGGCCGTCGTATTTTGTTTATCATCGCGATTTGGAGTCACTACCTTCTTGTAAGTCGATAGTCCGGCTCGTTTTTTGGCTCGATGCACGGTTGTAGACGATACACCCAGCTTATTTGCGGCATCTCGGAGAGATAGGTTAGGGTTTCGCTTGAAACTACTGGCAACTCTCTTTGTCGTCTCAGCGGCTTCCGGTTTTCGATTTCCCCCCGATCCAGACTTCCTGGCTGTCGACAAACGTTCCCCAAACACTTTTACATTTGTAACGGTTGATTTGGCAAGATACTTTAACGTTGATTTGCAAGGGGAGGTAGCTCATCAAATCTTCCGGTCCGCCTCTAAGCATATTGCTATGAGGTACCAGGTGGGTCTCCACCGATTGCCTGTCGATCTGCCAAATTTGGAAGACGTCTGCATTGAGTTATCTCAAATTATAATAATCCGTCCACTATATCACAAAACATTGCGATTGGTTGAGCGGATTGGAGATAATGAAATCATTGGGTATAGGACCAAGTCTCCCCCGGGTGGTGCTAAATCGATGAGCTTGTATTCTGTAAATTTTAAATTTCAGTGAGCGAGATAAGGCGCTATAACCTTGGCAAATTATTGCCAGACTTTTGGTTCAAATGCCAAAAGTCCACCCACAGGCAAAAGGAGCATCAACTAATCTTTCTAGCATCTATGCTCCCAACGATAAAATACAAATTATCACATTATTTAACTCTATATGGAGGCGTTTGGTACGGGAGGTCCACGCTTTCTTCCTTCCCTTGATTCGAAGTAGTAGCGCGATTTCAGACACTCTTTCTGGAATCGCTCTATTTCTTGGAATCCTCTCTGCGGCACACACTACGCAGTTGGCCTGGCCGATGACAAGAAAAATGATGCATTCCAGAAGACGTCATTTTCCAGGATGCTTTCAAGAATTGGCTGCGTTAGTGTGAGATTAGAGATTAGATTAGATTTTTTATAGCGTTTTTGGTTTTTTCGACTTTTTGCCCCCCTTGCGCGTGAGCGCGTGGGTTTCCCCGACACGCGCGCAAAATTTTTTTCCTCCCCTCCTCTTCCTCCTACGACACATAACAACAAAAAAAAAAAAAAAAAAAAAAAAAAAAAAAAACACCCCACCCCCCCCCCCCCCTCAAATTAAGGGTTTTCAGGTTTTTTAAATGCAAAATTGAAAGAAATTCGTCAAGTTGATGTTGACCAAATTTTGACCGTATCGCCCTTTAAAGCAATAAAATAGTTGAGTCTAAATTTTTCAAATGAATTAATAAGCGTAACGGGATGTAACGTTATCCTAGCTCCTTCATTCGGCCTGTGTACGAAATATGTCAATAGCGATATGTCAATCAGCGATAATCAACAAAATTATGTTGCTATCCATTTCTGGATTTATTTCGAAGCAAGCAATTTATCAATTTATGGTTGTTCATTTCCGCGTAATTTGCAATTTCATTAACTCTTTAGACACAATGACTTCGTTGAACTGATTATCTCCAATCTTCGAACAATCTAAATTTGGCTAAATTGAACCATTATTCCAAGTAATGCAGCCAAGTTATATAGAAAAAAGTCACACGTTATAAACTAACTAATCACCAAGATGAAATAACATTGATTTATCAAAAACGCCGTAGACCCAATGTGAGGGACATATTTTTTTCTATGTTCTCAACTTTGGTCTGTTGTATTATTAACGTCGTAAAAATGGTGTTATTATCAATGGAAATGTATGAGTTTGCGGTTACGTATTTTCTAAATAGCTCATCTAAATACAAACCAGAGGAACAAAAACAGTGTATATTGAATTATAACGTTTTCATCAGCGAATGACCGACAAATCATAAGTGCCAATTACATGAGTGTATCAAAGCAGTTTTATTATAGTTTGTTTGTGAAACTTGGGTGTTGGGTATAGTGAATACAGCTGGCGAGACAAAAACAATCCTACGAAGACTGCATTTAATAATAAATCTATCGAATGGGGCGAAATTGCATCCATGAATAGATCCAATCTGGTGCTTTATAGACCGACATTGAATCCCTGTCCCTCGAAAGTTTCTGACTCAATAAAATGAGTTGTGTAACTTTTCGTGATACATACTACCCAATGGCTAATGAAACTTATCTAAACAAGTGTATGACTAGTTGAATATCGCTTACAACTCAAATACTTTATGAGTTATACTTAAAAATGTAATCGACCGCTGCATATTAGGCTGAGTCAAGGGACACATACCCTAGTTAATTATTGAATTGAATTCTTAAACGAAGCAATTAAAAAAAGTTTTTTGGTACACCAAATTTTTTTTTTTGATAAGTTACAATCATCAGACACCGCATGAACTGAAGGGGCAAGTAGCTGCATATTATTATAATATGCATATTATTTAGTACATCAATCAAACATCGTATTATTTACATCATATAATTATTGTATATTATTTATTATCATATAAAATTTCCAGGATATAGAATTTCATCTGTAATATACATGTAAATGTATTTTAGTTTTACATATTTAAATATTCTACATGCTGAGCACTGAGTGCTGAGCACTGAGCACTGAGCAATGAGTGCTGAGTACTGAGTGCTGAGCTTTGTTAGCTGAGTATTGCATGCTGAGCACAGAAAACTGACTGCTAAGCACTATGAATTATCACTCAGTGAATTATCACTCAGTGCACAGAGCTCAGCACACAGTGCTCAGCACTCGGTGCTCTGCACTCGGTACTCAACACTCAGTGCTCTGTATTAAGTGCTCAGCACTCTGTGCTCAGTGCTCAGTGCCTAGTGCACAGTGCTCAGTGCTCAGTGCTCAGTGCCAGGACGCAGAGCGCAGCAGTGCACCAGTGCTCTGTGCTCAATGCTCAGCATTCGTTGCTCGATTCTTAGTGCTCAACACTCAGCTACGACTTTTTCCCATCTTTCTGGTAGAACGTGAATACCATTTCGATAGAACTGTTCGTCTTTTGTTGCTATCCAAGAATCAAGCCATTTTGAGATGTCATCATATGAGTGGAATTGCTGACCAGTGAGACCATGTGCCATCGAACGGAACAAGTAATAATCGGACGGTGCAATATCAGGAGAATATGGCGGGTGGGGTAGGACTTCCCATTTGAGCGTTTCCAAGTAGGTTTTCACGGGTTTCGCAACGTGAGGTCGAGCGTTGTCATGCTGAAGAATCACTTTTTCGTGTCTGTGCTCGTATTGTGGCCGTTTTTCGTGCAGTGCTCGGCTCAATCGCATCAATTGAGTTCGATACCGTTCCCCGGTAATGGTTTCGTTTGGTTTCAACAGCTCATAATAAATAACACCAACTTGGTCCCACCAAATACACAGCATAACCTTCGCAGCGTGAATATTCGGCCTAGGCGACGATGTTGAAGCATGCCCGGGCAGTCCCCATGAATGTTTCCGTTTTGGGTTACTGTAATGAATCCATTTTTCGTCACCCGTCACAATGCGATTTAGAAAACACTTCCTTTTTTGCCGCTGGAGCAGTTGTTCACAGACGAAAAAACGACGCTCAAGATCTCTTGGCTTCAAATCGTAAGGAACCCAAGTTCCTTGCTTTTGAATCATTCCCAACGCATGCAATCGCTTAGAAACGGCTTGGCGGGAAACTCCTAATCCTGAACCAAGCTCTTCTTGCGTTTGATACGGATCCTCATCGAGCAATGCCTCCAATTCAGAGTCTTCGAAGTTTTTTGGCCTTCCTTCACGCGGACGATCATCAACACTGAAATCACCATTTTTGAAGCGACGAAACCAATCACGACACGTTGTTTCACTCAGAGCAGCATCACCGTAAACTTTTTGGAGCTCTCGATGTGCTTCAGCCGCCGTTTTTTTCGAATGAAAGAAGAAAATCAACACTTCCCGCAAATGACGATTATTTGGCACGAAATCAGACATCTTCAAACAACCAAAATATATAACACTAAACAAAAATCACTGATTTGGCAAAGCGGTTGTTTACCATATGTCTGAGCTTGGTATATGACGCTTGAGATGTACAACATTCGACCAGCGCTTACTACTGGCGCCATCTATTGCTAAACAGCGGGAACTTAGTTGCGCACCTAATACATTCAAAGGAATTTAAAAAAGAGTCTAATTCCTACTCTAAACCCGCATGAAAATAAGAGATATTTATAGAGAAGTTGCATTAAATTTCCTCTTTGAAGTTCAATAAGTGTAGAATACAGAAATCGATAGTCAGCTAAACTTCCGGTTCACCAAATCCGAATTGTCATGCCAATAATCTTAACTTCTGCCATCAGATTCTGTGCAGCCCGTTCATTTTGCTCGTCGCAGAACTCCAGTTTGCTTTAAACTGATTCTCGTTTCCTCGTTTTTTTAATCTTCTTTAGCTTCCACTTGACCATGGCCCAATATTTTTCGATTGGGTGAATCTCTGCCCTGTTGGTAGGGATCTTGTACTTGAGCATCACCTGTACGCCATTGGCAGCATACCACTCCATGGCCTTTTTTCTGTAAAGGCAGCCCTTGTAGCACACTTGTTGCCATTCAGTTGAGATAACACAAATATGACTTTGTTGCATATGCAACTGATCGACGAACCCCCTGAAGAAATGTGAATATTTTTTGTGTTTGTTTACCCCATTGATATAGTGCTTTGTGACGTCCAATCGTGATGGCACGGGTGCTTTGGAAGGATAAAATGTTATCCAAGGAATGGAGACACCGAAATTGTAAGTTTATATTTAATTATTATGAATCGATTAATAAACCAAAGATTTTAGCTTTGTAGCATGTGGCAAATACTGCAACTGAGTGTTTCAGCCAAATCCGGGCACGGAACTATCAGGTTACTTCAGTAAAGGCAGAAGTTGTTTTTTCAGACACTCGTTTACGTAAAATTCCTTGTTATCGGTCCCGGTTGCAATGTTAATGTCACTTTTACAAAGCGATTGCATGCCAGCCATATATTGCTAAGCGAACTTTAACAGTTCCACATGCTTTAAAATGTCTGCCTTCTTTTCCCTGCCGGTAGCCGTATAAAACTCTTCCTGATTTGGAGCTGTTTTTACTTTATACGACTTAAGTCCCAAACGTTGTTTTGATTTTTGGACAAAACCAGGCGACATCCCTATTTTACGAGCCACCGTTCGAATGGAGAGATTTGGGTTTTTCGTTAATATCCTTTTCACCTTTCGGTCCTTGACAGGATCAGCGCGTCCAATGTTTTTGTCACTTCTCGGTTTCCTATCCACCGTCAAATGTTCCGAAAATGATTTGAGCACATCGTGAACAGTGGATTTAGGCAAATCCAATGTTTTTGCAAGGTTCCGTATTGACAAGTCAGGATTTGCCGTACGCCCGTACAAAATTCTTTCGTCGCCATCTTGAACACTAAACATGAAATGTAAACATCAATCATAGACTTTTTCATCATAGACTCTCAGCTATACCACAGTGAAAAATTTCAAAAGTTACAATGATTTGAAGGTGTCCGGATTCATGTGGATACAGACCTTAATTGCGAAAAAGCCAAACCCTTCCCGTGCGAAATGTGGCTCGCAAAGTTGAAAAATCAAAAACCATGTAATGAAGGCGTACAAAGTGAAAAAGGTGCCACGGTTTGGCAGAATTTCAGTGCAAAAAGCGGGCTAAGTATCCTTTGAACAAATTAATGCAAAAAATTCTTGTAACATAATGGACGACGAAACATATCCCAAGAAACAATTTGAGTTTTATTGCAGCCGTACAGCACTCCTCCCGGCTTTGTTGATAAAAATACATTCAAAACTCTTATGTCTAGCAACACCTCCCCTATGCCTCGTTTGAGCCGAAATTTGTACTAAGTTGCCCACTCTATAGACGGTTATGAAAACAAGTTAATAAAACCTTTACAAGACCATACAAATTTTGAAAATGTTCTAGTGAAAGATGTTATGACTACATGATAACCTTCATAAAACCTATTGGTTGGCATGGAAACCAGCATACGGCTGTCAAACTTCACTGTGATATCGTGGTTGATTTTTGTTGTTCTGCTTTGTTCGATTCTCGGCTCTTCTGATTCATTTAGCAGAAAATAATAAGAAATAAGTTCTAGTATTGCGGAAAATTTTGTTTCATAGCAAAACGTCCAGAACAAATTGAGTTTTGTTGTTTTTTTTTTGTTTCTTGATTATCGAGATTTTCAGCCTCGGGCTGGTTCATCTCCCGCGAAATTGAGTTTTATTAAAGCGTGTCGCGCTCCAAATTAAAAGCGCATTTAATTTGATGGTTAATATTGGCACGATAAGAGCAGAAAATTAATGCGCCTCGAGAATTATGCAAGTTTACAACAAGAAAAACCAAATTAAAACAAATATATTTGATAATTTAATCATGAATTTTCTGAAAATTGAGTGAATTCAATAAGGTTATCTAAAATACTGCCGAAATTGGTCTCCGATCCACAGTTTTTTGTATTACATTTAAAATTTGGTGGATTTATTTTTGCACATTTCAATTATTTCATTATATTTAAATATGCGATTGCAAAAAATCACAGTCAATTTATCTTCGCAATGACTACTATAAAACCAATTTTAGTGTAATGCAGCTACTGGAAGCAAAATCGTTTTAAAATGCTTTTTCAACTGTTCATGATAAAATAAGGTGAACGAGTCCAACAACAGCATTTCAAAACAGCATTTTACGAGTCCATAAGGTCGAATTAAAACCTAAGGAGGAGTAAAAGGAATTTGAGAAAACAAGATTTTAAGATCGTTGCAACCAAATTGTGTAGAATGTCATAAACCGGACTAAAATATGAAACCTATTGGCACCTTTGGAGCCATAATAAATCCAAATTGATTTCTAGTGGCTTTCATAAAACTTTAAAAAAATATTTAATAAAGTTGGCTGATTTTCGCAATGTTACTTGAGATGTGCACTAAGACTTTCAACAGTTTCCAGGTCTGGTCTTTTAAACCGCAATGCAAATAAACGCCGTTGCCGTGTGTTTCCGGATGAAGAAGGTGTCTAAAATCCCCAAGATGTATTTGGTTTGGCACGCCATATGTAGTTGTGCTCTATCGGCATTACCAACAAGGATGCGTACTAGAAAGAATGTCTGCAAAAGCGGTTGCTACCGTTTGTAAGAAGACACGACTCGCCCGCTCAGTTTTGACCCTTTTTTGGCATCTTGTCATTATTCAAAATCCGTCCTGGAAAGGTATAAGGTATAAGAGGTCAAAAATAGCCAATCCGCCTAACTGTCCAGAACCTCGCCCAATAGAAAACTACTGGGCTCTGGTTAGGTGGAAATTCTCTGATACTAAGAAGAAATCAAATGCGATCGACGGGTGGGTGTACCACTGATAATTCGAGAATTTTATTGAAAGAAGGATTAACATCTAAATCCACTGTTTAAACTGCATATATAACTTACTGAAATAAATAATCAGTTTTGTTGAATTAAAGCGTGGTCCGATCAAAATTTTGTCAAGCAGTAATGTGTGTGAGCCGATCAAAGTTTTTATTAATAAGTCAAATTCTTTTTCTGTTTTCAAGTTCAGTTAATACAGAATACAGGAGAAATATTCAGCTAAGCTTCCTTTTTACCGAATGCGAATTGCCAGGTCACCTGCCATAAGATTTTGTACAGTTTTGTACGCCAGTTTGCCTTGAACTGTTTCTCGCGCACAACAGCTTTTTGAGTCTTCTTAAGGTTCCGCTTGACGATGGCCCAATATTTTTCGATTGGGCGGAGCTGTGGCGTGTTGGGAGAGTTCTTGTCCTTGGGCACCACTTGAACGTTGTTGGCAGCATACCACTCCATGGTCTTTTTTGCGTAATGGCAAGATGCTAAATCCGGCCAAAATAGAACGGAACAATTGTATAATAAAGAAAAAAAAAAAAAACGGAACAATTGTGTCGCTTCAGGAAAGGCAGTAGACGTTTTTGTAGGCACTCGCTCAGATAATGTTTCTGGTTGACGGTTCCGGTCGCAATGTAAACAATGCTCTTCAAGCCACAGGTACAGATGGCCTTCCACACCAGATATTTCTTCGCGAACTTTGACAGTTAAATGTGCTTGGAAATATCTGCCACCTTTCCCCGTCCGGTTGCCGTGTAAAATTCCTGTCCAGGAAGCTGTTAAAAGTCTGCCTTGACGTATGTTTCATCGTCCTGTACCACGCAATCAAACTTCGTCAGCATCGTCGTGTACAACTTTCGCGATCGTGCTTTGGCCGACGTGTTTTGTTTATCTTCGCGATTTGGAGTCACCACTTTCTTGTAAGCCGACAGTCCAGTTCGTTTTTAAGCTCTATCAACGGTTGAAGGCGCCACTGCCAGCTTCTTTGGGACATCTCGGACGGAGAGGTTGCGGTTCCGCTCGAAACAGCGAGCAACTCTTTTTGTCGTCGCTGTGGCGTCCGGCTTACGATTTTCCCCCGATCCAGCTTTCCAGGCTGTCAACAAACGTTCACCGAACACTTTTAACACGTTGGTAACAGTTGATTTAGCCACATTCAACCATTTCGCCAACTTGGCGTGAGAGTAGTTTGGATTTTCGCCATGCACGTGCAAAATTTTGATGCGTTGCTTCTCTTCCTTCGACGACATTTTGATAAGTGAAGTGCTAATCTCAAAATCAAAATAGAGGCATGATGCTACACGCACACATCTTCGAAATGAGGGGTGTGCAAAATTTTTTAATGCACGATGAAAGGAAATGCGTCAAGTTTAAGTCGACCAAATTTTGATCGAAACACCCTTTATGTCTCAATTTCTTTTTCTAACGTTATCTTTGTGTCCGAAACTAAACCTGGACAGACTTTATGTCGAAGAAGTATCATCCATCAATCAAAACGTGGTCGATTTACGATTCTGTTTGCCGTGGGGATCTCCAGGTGTACTTTGGTGAGCGCTGAACTTTCCAATAGTCGGTCTAGACTCCTTTTCCTGGCCGATCGGAGGATTCAAGTCTCCTATGATGATCTTCACATCATGACATGGAAGCGAGCGGTCGTGTTCACGTTCTAGTAGCACATAAAAAGCATCCTTATCATCATCAGTGCCTCCGTCGCGCGGGCTATACACGTCGGTAATGCAAATGTTGAAGAACCGACCCTTGATCCCTAACCTGTACATTCTTTCGATGGGCACCCACCACCTGATCACGGGCTTTTGCATCTCGCCCATCACTATGAAGGCTTATCCCAACTCACGTGTCGTATCACAGCTCTGGTAGATGGTATGATGACCTCTAAACGCTACGCTGCAGCGCTACGATGGAAGAAACTTGCGACCCTTCAGTACACCGGACAGTATGAGGCTGTTTTCGATGAAATTGAGGGATCTGCAGTTTCATGTACCGAGTTTCCAATCGCTAGTTCTGTTTTGTCGCTGTGGTCTTCACCGATTGTTCTCGTCCGTATTCTGATGTTGACGTTCCTGTGCTGCATGCTTGTTTTCCGGCTTTGGTTTGGGAGGCCTGACGTCAACCCCCTAGCTTTCCAGAGGGTCATAGTGCACAGTTGAATTTAGAGTCCCAGGCTGGCACATGAACGGTGATTCAGCCGCCCCTGACATGGAGAACAGACGCTCGGATGTTGTATTGGCATTTCCTCCAGTGCTAAGTAGCTTGGCATAAGATCTGCCGACAATCAATAAATATCTACTGAACCTCCAACTCCATATTCTCAATTATATATCGACCAACCACTCAATCTCACATGGCTGCTGCGCGTCATGTATTTAGATTACATAGAGCCCAATAACGCATTACCACTTATAGGGATAAATCAGCCAAATAGTCTGCGAATTTGATCCCCTATCGGACGTTCAGAAACCAAACTCCGCCTTATCGCCAAACGTGGCAACGAATATATGCGGGTGTATTCCCCGAACGTGCTGTGCTAAAATCCCACGAATGACGAATTTAGTCCCATGCCTATCGTGGCCGGCACATGAGTTCCACTCGCCGTTCGCGCCGATAAGCTTTGATAGGCGATATTGACGATTCTGATAAGTGCTGAATTGATTCGCTATCTATGGCACAAAAGCAAACGTTTCCGCACCGAAGTGTGTCAGTGCTTTGCAGGAATTAGGCGAATTCGGGTGGGCAACAGAACAAGTGTAGAATTTATCAGTGTGGCGTGGTAGGATTAGTCATCGAATATATCATAAAGCGAATCCGGGAACATCTGGACCGATTGATTTTTCCGGTAGGATATCTCAGTTATTTACCAAATTCGACCAACATCTGTTTCGTATGCAAAGAAAAAACCTATCGTTCCAAGTGAATTCAAGGGTGGTTAAGATATTCAGTCGCAAATAGGAATTTCCCGTTCAAGTGGCACTAACTAAACACTTATCCTACGAATAGGGGTTTTATTGCAATCGGAAACATAGTTGAATTCGTCTAGTGCTCGTTATCAACAGCGAGAATTTCGTCGTAAAAGCTAATACAGTGACTCATATTCGTCTCATGATACAGTTCAGCGCAGTTCACCGCCAAGTTGAAGGTGACGGCCATCCCAGAAAAGCCTCCCTCCAAAATGACGTCAAACGGGGTCAAATTTCGTCTTCTGTTGGAGAAGAATTGGATCATCCAGAAGCGCCACTACCTGCAGACGCTTTTCGAAATTTTCATTCCGGTACTGTGTTGTTCCATCTTACTGTTGGTCCGCGGCCTAGTGGATCCCGACTACGTCTCAGATGTCACAACCTTCAAGGCACTGCCGACGGATACACTACGTCAACAGGGTTTAATGTATGTCCTTACCCTGTTTTTTTTTAAGTGACGCTAAAGTCATTCACATTTTGTTTTAGAATCAATGGCGTGCCCGTGGACTACCGGTTAGCGTACTCACCGCAGAATCCAATCATTGACCAGATTATGGCCAACGCAGTGGAATCGTTGAACATCACATCAACTGGTTTCCCGAATGCTCAATCCATGGAATCGGCCCTCATGAGTGAGAGCATTTTAGTCGGAGTAGAGTTCGATAACTCCCTAGCGGTACAGTTTCCAGCCTCAGAAATTCCCAATGAACTGAACTCACCTAAATACCTATTACCGTCTTCCAGGACATGACCACCCTTCCGGAAAAACTCAGCTTTGCGTTGCGGTTCCCCGCTGAGCTTCGATTCGGCAGTGGATTACTCTCGGATTGGGAAACGCGTCTACTGATGGTTCCATTCACTCCCCGTCTGCGCAACCCTTCCTCGGATGATGGTGGAGCTCCTAGTTATTACAATGAGAACTTCCTCACCATCCAAACTGCGGTCTCAAAAGCGATCATTCGGAAGCAGAATCCCAGCGTGGAGCTACCTCCCGTTTTCATTCAGGTAAACTACGACCTGGAAAAAATCTTCGAGCCTCAACAGAGAAATACTGATTCGGTTCGATTTACAGCGCCACCCGTATCCACCGTACTACGATGATCCGATTCTGCAAGCCATGGAACAACTCCTATCGTTGGTCATTCAGCTGTCATTCTTCTACACGTGCATCGTAATGGTGAAGCACATTGCCGTCGAGAAGGAAAGGCAACTGAAGGAAGCGATGAAAATTATGGGACTGCCCAACTGGCTGCACTGGGCGGCGTGGTTTATCAAAAACATCATACTGCTGGTGATAGCAATTTCGCTGATTACGATTCTGCTTTGTGTGAGTATTTTCATGATTAGAAACTTTTTGAAAATGATAATCCAACCATTTCAACCTCGCTCCAGGTCTCCATCAACGAAACCGCTATCCTGGAGTATTCGGACTGGTCCGCTGTTTGGATTTTCTTTTTTGTTTATAGCATTTCCATCATCTGCTTTTGCTTCATGATGAGCGTCTTCTTCAGCAAAGGTGAGTTGCTGGAAACATTGAATCATTCCCCCGTAGATTTTCACGTATGAAACATTCACAGCCAACATCGCCGCTGGAATCGCCGGTCTCATGTGGTTCGTATTTGTGATGCCGTATAACGTGACTGTGCAGAACTACGATGGCATGTCCACGGGGAGTAAGATAGGGATAAGCCTGTTCCACAACAGTGCCATGTCACTTGGAGTGATGAGTACCCTTCGAATGGAGGCCAATCAAGTGGGTTTGCGTTGGAGCAGTCTATTCACACCAGCCACGGTCGACGATGGATTAAGTGTCGGGTTGATCATCGTAATGCTACTCGTGGATTCTTTGATTTATCTGGGAATCGCGCTCTATGTAGAACAGGTGATGCCAGGTGAGTATGGAGTTGCGAAGCCATGGAACTTCCTATTCAAGAAGGAGTTTTGGACCAAGAAGCCAGTTATAGTGGAGGATGTTTCCCGTAGACGACTTGAGAGACAGAATTCAAGGTACTTTGAAGCCGAGCCCAGCTCGACGAATGCCGGTATTCAGATTAAGAGCCTTCGGAAAGTGTTCAGCGGTAACAAAGTTGCCGTCGATGGATTGAGCGTCAAAATGTACCAAGATCAGATTACAGTATTGCTTGGACACAACGGTGCCGGCAAGACAACGACCATGTCCATGTTGACGGGAATGTTCTCTCCAACTTCGGGAACGGCCTATCTTAACGGGCATGACATCCGCACGGACATTGAAGGTGTGCGTCAATCGCTGGGACTGTGTCCACAGCATAACGTACTGTTTGATGAAATGACGGTGACCGAACATCTGAGGTTCTTTGCTCGATTGAAAGGCGTTTCGAAAGGTGCTCTGAGCAGCGAGATCGAGAGGTACCTGAAGATGCTGGAGCTAGTAGATAAGCGAAATGCTCAATCGCAAACTCTATCTGGAGGTATGAAACGGAAGTTGGCCGTTGGGATCGCCCTTTGTGGTGGATCCAAGGTCGTATTACTGGACGAGCCAACCTCTGGAATGGATCCGTCTGCTCGGAGAGCTCTCTGGGATTTGCTTCAGAAGGAAAAGAAAAACCGTACAATGCTCCTCTCGACACACTTTATGGACGAAGCGGATGTCCTGGGTGATCGGATTGCAATCATGGCTGATGGAGTTCTGAAAACGGTTGGATCTCCCTTTTTCCTTAAGAAGACATTCGGTGTTGGATATCGATTGATTTGCGTCAAGGGCGTTTCTTACGATCGGGAGCTGCTGTTGCAGATTTTGAAACGCTACATTCCAGACGTTCGGATCGATACCGACATAGGATCGGAGTTGTCATTTGTCTTGAAAGAGGACTACATCGGGGTGTTCCAGAAGATGCTCGAGGAGTTGGAGAGCCGAATGTATGAGTGTGGAATCAGTAGCTATGGAATCTCATTGACCACGATGGAGGAAGTTTTTCTGAAGTAAGATTTCGGAGCAATCCCACATATCTTTCAAAAAAAATTTATTGATTTCATGTCTATTTCAAGGGCCGGCAGCGACACGCTAATGGAGTCTGACCACTCAAACGGAACAGCCATTGAGACAACTAATCAAAACTGTAAGTACAAAAACAAAAACCTACGAACAACGAAAATTTCCAATTTCGATCGTTGTAGATTCATTGAACAACATGAACCTTTTGATGGGAGGTGAACTGCTACTGAGCCAAATCAAGGGTCAGTTCCTGAAGAAGTCCCTATCAACCATACGTTCGTGGGTTACGTTGATCATTCAAAATGCTATTCCAATTTTCTTCGTGGTGATGTCATTCGTGATTGTCCGAAGCATTTCGAAGGATCAAGATCTGCCACCGTTGAAGATTTCGTTGAACCCCTACAAAGATACAGTGACGGTTTTGGAAGGAGTTGCGGCCGATCGTCGAGTGCAGGCCTATCAGAATCTTTTCAAAAGTATAGATGGTTCCCACAGCCTCGTAACGATTACTGGCAGTATGTCGGAATACATTTTGGATAAGGTATGTCAAAATTCATTGATTAAAAATTACATTACTGTTCAACGCTTTCTCTTTCAGTCCCTGAAAGCCATCTCCGATGTAAACGTCCGCTATATGATAGGAGCCACCCTCAACGAAACCGCATATACCGGATGGTTCAACAACAAAGGCTACCATACAGCCCCGCTGGCGTTATCTTTGATCTACAGTGCCATCATGAGTTCTGAATGCGCAAACTGCGAACTTACGGTCGTCAACAAACCTCTCCCGTACAGGCTGGAAACCACTCTTGACACCGTGAACACCGGAGTGAACGCAGGATTCCAATTGGCCTTTAATACTGGCTTTTCAATGGCTTTCGTGGCAGCTCTTTTCATTCTGTCCTACATTCGAGAACGGACTTCCCGTTCCAAGTTGCTCCAATACGTCAGTGGAACCAATATTGCACTCTACTGGGGCGTTGCCTTCATCTGGGACTACCTGATGTTCATCGTTACCTGTTTGCTCTACGTTGCAACGCTGGCAATATTCCAGGAAGAGGGTTGGTCCTCCTTTGAGGAACTTGGCCGAGTATTCCTCCTGCTGATGCTGTTTGGAGTGGCCTTCCTACCAACCACCTATCTATCCTCTTTCTTATTCACCGTCCCTGCCACGGGCTTTGTCGTTGTCATGCTGATCAACATCGCATCCGGTGCAATATTCTTCACAACCGTCACCTTGCTAAAATTCCCAGGCATCGATCTAAACGAGATTGGCAATGCCCTCGAATGGGTCTTCATGTTCTTCCCGAACTTTGTCCTTACCCATGGACTGAACAACATGAACCAAATCTCCACCACTAACATCTCGTGCAAGAAGATGTGTGACCTTATCAGAGGCTGCACAATGGAAACCGTCTGTCAAATGGATAAAAGATGTTGTGTTCCTGATGTCTTCTCATTTGAGGAGCTTGGCATAAATCGCAATCTGATGTTCCTAGCTTTTGTTGGAGCTTCGTCCTTCCTGGTTATATTAGCACTGGAATACCGATTGATTCATCAGCTTATTGACATGATTTACAAACGCAAATATCCTTGGACACCACAAGCCGTCGACGAAGACTCGGACGTGACGGCGGAGAAGAAGCGCGTCCAAGCAATGCCGCAGACCGAATTGAATCAATACAATCTGGTAATGAAAGACCTAACGAAGTATTACAAAAGCTTCCAAGCGGTGAACAATCTGTCAGTGGCGATTGATCGCTCGGAGTGCTTCGGATTGCTTGGAGTTAACGGAGCTGGTAAGACAACTACATTCAAGATGATGACCGGTGACGAGGGCTTCTCATCAGGAGAGGCTTGGGTCAAAGGAGTGAGTTTGACCACTAGCATGAGTACAGTTTATCAGAAGATTGGCTACTGCCCGCAGTTCGATGCTTTGCTGGATGATCTTACGGGAAGGGAAACGCTTAAGATCTACGCTCTGCTGCGTGGTGTTCGCAAAGAAGACGTTGGAAACGTGTCACTGACTTTGGCGGAAGACTTGAGCTTCCTTAAGCACATTGACAAGAAAACGAAGGACTACAGTGGTGGAAACAAGCGGAAGCTAAGTACCGCTCTGGCTTTGATGGGTAATCCGTCGGTCGTTTACCTGGACGAACCGACGACGGGTATGGATCCAGGGGCAAAGCGCCAATTCTGGGACATGATCTGCAAGGTTAGAAGTTCGGGAAAATCGATTGTGCTGACGTCGCACAGTATGGAGGAGTGTGAGGCTCTCTGTACCCGGCTGGCAATCATGGTCAACGGCGAATTCAAGTGCTTAGGGTCTACACAGCATTTGAAGAACAAATTTTCCAAAGGGTTTCTTTTGACGATCAAGGTGAAGAAAGCCGACGATGTGCAAGAACAGCTGCGAAGGGTTTCCGGAGTGAAGTCGTTCGTAATGGGTCAGTTCGGCGGAGCGGTGCTGAAGTAAGTTGGGTAGCTGAGTGGGTGTTTTGAGGGTTTAATGAAATCATTGTTTTTACAGGGAAGAATATCAGGACTCGCTGAGCTTCCACGTACCGAAGACGGACCTCAAATGGTCAACTATGTTCGGTTTGATGGAGTCGAATAAAACCCGGCTGAGTATCGAGGACTACGCGCTTGGACAAACGTCTTTGGAGCAGGTGTTCCTGTTCTTCACCAAGTACCAGAGGGTAGTCTGAGCAGCCGGAGTGCGTGATTGGGGGTACGGTATTTTGCTTATATTGAAGATTAAATCTATTTGTGATTTTTTGGCAATAAATTTAAGGTAAAATGAATCTTGTCATCATCGAATAAGCTTGGAAAGATTGCCCATACTCATTTCAATTAATGGTTCAATCAGCACTGTGCCGAAACCTTGTTCGTGATTTTCAAATGTCGGCATACAACGATTCAAATCTTATAACGTCCCACTTGACTTCAGAATGTACACATAGCAGCATAATTCGAAACTATTCGAAACTATTATTCAAATAACTCCAGTTGTCGTCAACGATAAATCTAAGCCGGTAAGAACGAAACATTCACTATCAAAACGTGTGAAAACTCAATGTTTTCAAATCCATAGTAGAATAAATTGTACATCTCGTTTGTTTTTGGAGAACCACCACGATCACTCACTCCGGGTTACCGGACCCTAACCAACACCGATTGGAGGGTAATTAATTTGCACTGCCAGTGGCGTAAATATTGTAGGCGTTTTGCCGATAGCAGACTGTATTTTGATTGGGTTTGGGGTTTCTTTAGAGGTTCCTTTCAACCATTTCCGCACATCACATCACACATTCGAACAGAACATTACGCAGCACATATAATTCGTCCGTTACACTCAATATTCTAACATACAGTTTTATTTACAATATTAACATTTGTACATTTACTACGTCACTAACAATTAACACAGAACATTCGTTTCCATTCTGGCTCTGCTTCCAACCTTCCGTCTTGAGAGTCAGAGCCGACCCGACACGACTATCGCACACTAGATCGTCTACATGGCGGGACACTTTAACTCAATTTTGAATCGTTTTTGACTCAATTTCGTTAGAAGTGGAGTCACTCATATTTAAGTAAATGCGACTGGGATTGACAAGTCGACATATCTAAGACACCGACTTAAATCAGATCGATGTTCTAGATATGTCGACTTGTCAATCCCAGTCATATTTACTCATACAGGAGTGACTCCACTTATGACGAAAGTGAGTCAAAAACTATTCAAAAATGTGTTAAACTGACCCGCCGTGTATCGGTCGAAGTGGTACAGAGAATACCGTCTCGACTCGGTGGAACGATCGTTGGAGAGAACGTCCTCTCGTTCAGCAGTGGCGTAGCGAGGGTAGGGTGATGTTAATCCCGAACATACTCACCCGCCCTGAAATGTCCAACATTTCTGAATTATCCCTGCCGTGGTTATGTTTTATCGACGTACTGCCCTTTTTCCATTCTCTTGGTCCAACGTGCATGGTTAACGTATTGGTGGCTGAATTGATTGCTCACCCACCCTCAAAAAACTGCGACTTCCGCTGATGTTACTACCATTTGTCTCTCAGCTCTCTGTTCTCCACGTTCCATTCGCACGAATGTAAAAACGGTGTATACAACCTACGAATATTGCGCTCCTGTTCCTTGTGTTTTGGTTGAACACAGATTTTGGGTTTATCCTGATGATGGATGGATGTCCTTGTGAGGGCCGGTTCATAAACCACGTAGACTAATTTTTGAAAATCTAAGACCCCCCCCCTCCCCCCTCGTAGATTTTTCTCCGTACTTTTTCTTGAAATTTTGTATGGAGCGTAGACTTTGGTCAAATCCACCCCCTCCCCTCTCACCCCAAAAAAGTCGACGTGGTTTATGCATAGCCCCTGATGATGATCCTTCCATAGTTCACCCGTTGTTAGAGGTAAATTTCCAGGATTGGGATGGCCTACGATTAAATCCTTGATAATCACCTTGCCATATTAAACCGTGGGTTGCGCCATTCATTGGTGTTGCCGATGTCGTTTACGACAATACCCTCGATCGCTGAATTAATGACACGGTAGGGTCCTCGAATCCGATGGGTTCAGACACGTGGTGGCTTCGGCGAATATCCTCATTCCAAAACGTAAGTACACGTGGTAAAAGATTACACGTAGAAACCGAATGTCACCTCGGCTGGTACAGCTGTTTTACTAACCTGGTACAAATTCCGATGTTGCCCTCAGCTAGAGTGTGATGTCGTCCATGATTCATTTGCTGCAACTTGCAAGTAAATGCCAAATAATGAAAGCGGTTTGGTTCCGATATCCTCTCAAAGTTTATCTCTTGGTTCCTATATCCGACTCCATAATGCAGACAACCTTAGTGCCTACATATGGTTTGATATCCGGTGTGGTTTATCCTTGAGCACCCGATGTGCCCATGCCTTGGTTGATTCCTTGAGTACCCATGTACCCATACTTTGGATAGATCTGCAAACCCTTTGTGCACAGACCGTGGAAAGGCTAGAGGACACTCTTGTGTCCAAGCCTTGGCCTTAGTCTTGAGCACCCTTTGTACTCAATACCTAGAGGACACCCTTGTATCCTCTTTTTGGCATGGTATTCCTAGGACGCCCTCATGTCCTTGTCATGTATTGGTTTGAACACCCTTTGTGCACAAACCGATGGATATAGAACACCCTTGTGTTCTGTCGTAGGATTGGTTTGCGCACCCTTTGTACACAAACCAAGGAACCGATACAGGACACCCTTGTATCCTGCCCGAGGATTTGGATCGATCACCTTTTTTTATTTTTTATTTTACGTCGGCCTATTTCCTCACATGGTGACAATCACCGATGCCAGGAAGACGACTCCACCACCTGGACCCTACCTAACGACTCATGAATATGAGCCGGAACTGTTGTAGAAACGATGGAAGCGCCAGAAGAGCTGCCTTGGGTATGACAGGTTCTTCATCCATCGATCTCTCTGCACAACACCTGGCCAGGTCCTTATGATCAGCAAGGGATGGGAGGGTGTTCTAAGTGTTGATTAGAGTCTACTTAAGAAGATGCTGAGAACTCATGACATCTGGAGTTGGAAGTTGGATGGGATTAAGCGGGAGGTTTTCCGTGGCGAGAAAGCATATTAATATTTATATGTATATAGGTCGTTGGGACTGACAAAGCTAAGAAAGTTAATGCACTCCTTTGTTGTCCGCTTTTCTGGCTTGGAACACAGGCGTTTCCTGCTTATATCCATGCTCCTAAGGGTGCGAGCCTTTTGTGTCGGCTTGTGTGTCGGTTGGAGCATGAGCACTAACTCTTGTGGTTGTGGTTACTCGCTTTCTGAAAAAAATATGAACGACGCACCGTGAGAAAGTCACACACACACACACACACACACACACACACACACACACACACACACACACACACACACACACACACACACACACACACACACACACACACAGAGAGAGAGAGAGAGAGAGAGAGAGAGAGAGAGAGAGAGAGAGAGAGAGAGGAGAGAGAGATCCATCCCCACACACACATACATATACACAGAAACCCCTCCCCTTACACACACGCATACCTACACACACATGTAATGAAAAACATAATTCCAATAAAATTAAACTGAACTGAAACAAAATTCCAATAAAATTGAACTGAAAAACTTTACCTTGGAGAAAACAAAAAACACAAGGGACCACCCAAACAACGTCCAATACCAAATCCGTCAGGAAACAAATGGGTTTCAACAGGCCTACAATCTTATCCAAATGGTCTTGAAAATTTAAAATATATTTATGCTAGTTTCCGTTTCGGTCGTCTTCACCTAAGCTTAAAGTTTCGAAAATATTTTGTTGAAAATCTCACTGTTGTTGATCGTCCGATTTTCAAGAAAGTGTCTGTCAGATCTTATTTTTTATCTCTCACATATAAGTCAGCTGGAGTTTTTTTTTTCATAAGCATGAGCTTGAGCTCAGATGTTTTCCGTAACTGACCGCAACCAGCAAATGCGCACATACACACAAACGAATAGGGCCTGGCATTACCAAACTATTCCAAATGTACACGTATTGACGGCTCTTTATTTATGTGGAATAGATAACAACTTCTGCCATAATATTCATGACTCGTCGAATAAGTTGGACTTGGACAATGTGATTAGAATGCATCTGGAAATTGCTGCGATTCTTTTACAAAAAAAAAAGAATAATGGTTTACTTTCCTCCTCGAGGTCTTAATAGAATATGCTTATTACTTCATTAAAATCATTAAAAGCCTTTGGTTTAAACCCAGTCCCACAGCCTACCTCACTTTCAACAAACCACTGGGTAGGCCACCATATTCCAAGATGATCTCTATTGGTGATACGGGATGTCAAACAATTGTTATTTGATGATGACCACCAAAGATATCAAAGATCTAGGATGGTACGTGGCCTCGGTGTTTGTCGAGAAAATTAGTACTAACACGTAGTACCTATCTAATGACACGCTTTTTAACGAAACCTTTATTACAAAAAATATTAATATTACAAAAAAGTAAATGGGTAAATGAAAAATGCGTACTGAATCTGAATCGAATGAAAAAATGGGTACTGAATCTGAAACGAATCCAATCCAACGGTACCCCTCGCCCTCCTCTATCAATTTCATGGAATTCTTGTATTGTTTATTATAGTCACGACGGTACGAGAGTAAGCCTTTTTGCAGTGGGAAATTTGTCATGTTTTTTTCACTGATGAAAGAAAAAAATTTCTCAAACATTAATGACATCCAAGAAGATCTGCCACTGGTAACGTTCAAATTAGAAGGGTCCTGTAATGAAATCCAATGTGGGGTATTGCGTAACTAACTGTGACTAATTAAGTGAAAATTCATGAAAGCACTTGTTAAAATATACATGTAAATCACAAGTATGAATGAACCAAAAAATCGGTATTGGCTGGTGATATCCATAATGCATATTATTCGTATCCATTGAACATTGGCAGTCGGCGCAAAAATTTTTAGTTCAATTGATCAGCTGATCCGAAAACGTAATGCCTAGCTCGGCTAGACATTACACATGTAAGCTGCTTGCCTGGACAAGTAGGTGCAGCTACTCGATTCCATTCTGATCCACGCCATGCCTTCATCGTTGGCACATTGTCGCTCCGAAAGAGTACGTCACGAGCTGATTCGCATCCATCCGTAGGCTACCATGTATGTGGTGATATTCAACTGCCTCCCATTGCGGTCATTTCTGTATGCTTGGTACAAACCGAAAATGGAATAGACACAACCAAATTTTCCTCCAAACAGTCGTTCCAACAAACGTCTGTGTATCGATATCGCTCGTGATTCTCCAGTCGCCTCTCGAATCAATTCGTACACAGAAAAAAATATTGTAGTAAAATCTACCATTTTACCCGACCATGCCTATCATCAAAACTACACTGAACCCAAACATCATCTCAAGATCGTCTGAAAAGTAATTCGATTGCGCCCTTTAACGAAAAGCAATCGAAAATCGTATGATTGTCTTATCGTTCGATCCGTATGACGATTATCCATGTTCCGTATGACAATCAACCAAATTCAATATGATGTTTGTTTCAAAAGTGGGAAGATTTATTAGCGATTTATAACTAATTTGAAACAATTAGACATAAATTTATTTCACATTTCACTTCCTCAACCGTTGAGCAAAGATTGCAACGGGAGCACAAACATTGGAGGAGTCAAGAAATATTTATCCATGACTCCGTAGAATGCGAGCGGGTTACCTTACCTTACCTTACCAATCAGACTAAGGCCGGTGTGGCCTCTGCTGTACACAGAAGTTGTTTCCATTGTAATCGGTCCATGGCTGTACCTCGCCAGCCTCGCTGTCTACGGAGGGTCCGCAGGTCGCCTTCTGCTTTATCGATCCACCTTGCTCGTTGCGCGCCTCTTCTTCTTGTACCTGCGAGCGGGTTTCGATCCTTTATTCGTGACGGTACCAGTTCTGATAGCGATTAATAGGTTTTTACCGAATGGTGTAAAATGGAATGTTTGTCATCCTCATTTCAAAAAATTTGCGTTATAGGGCTTTTCCAATGCAATACACATTCAACTTTGGGATGACGATTTTTTATACAGCGTTCATCCAAATTTCACTTATTGACCTTATTAGTTATTAGGTATTTTTAGTTCCCAACTGCCCAATTCTTTGATTCATCGTAGGATGAATATAGGAACAATGAGATTAATATGGGGGCAGTTTCCCTACATTTGTCCATTGCACTCAACATTCTTACGCAACAAACATAGTTCGTCCAACATACATTTTATTTACAATATTTACAGAACGTTCAAGCTATTTTACGGTACAAACACTTAACACAGCACATTTTTTTCCATTGTCGGCTCTGACTCTCGAGAAGGATGTGTGGGAGCGGAGCCTTTAGTCTCCTGAATGGTTGTATTTCACCACCAGCTTGGCGACTTCCGTTTGGTTTGGTTGAACGATGGGAAATGACAAGTGAAAATTTATTTCTATTCTGGTAACATGGTTGCTTTGATCTATTTGATTTATTCTGGGGTTGCTTCGTTGCACGCGATTTGAATCTACACACAATGCTCCTCCTCAACGAAGTCAACGGTTAATGCTCGGTGTTCAGGTTGCCTCGGACTCCGATTGCGTTCCGATGTCGCTCCAGTTTCACCCGCTCCAATGGTTTCGTCATCAGATCGGCATCCATTTGGCCGATCGGCAGGTAGCGTAGGCCGATGGTTTCTTGCTACAGCAGAGTTCGAGTGAAAGCATGCTTCGTGTCGATCTGCAAGCGATTGGATTCGACCATCTTAATGCAGGCCCAACCTTTCTCCCACCCCCCCAACTTTTTTATTCCTCTTTTGGGGTGGCCCCCCCCCCCCCGCCTCCTTTTCCCCTCCCCCTCCCCCCCCGCCCTCCCCCCCCCCGCCCCCCGCCCTTTTGTTCCCCCCCCCTCGCCCCCCCCCCATTTGTCCCTTCCCTCCTCCCCCCCCCCCCCCCCCCCCTCCCTCCGCCCCTTCTATGCCCCCCCTCCCCCTTCTCCCCCCCCTGCCCCCCCCCCCCACCCCCGTCGGGGTTGTGGGCCCCTCCCCCTCTCTCTGGGGTGGGGCGTCGCGCTCTTCCCCCCCCCCCCTCTCTCCCCGTGGTGTGTGTGGCCGTTTGCTCGCGGTTGCCACCGCGGCCCCGCTCGCCTGCTGCTCCCCGCCTTGTTTGCCCTACTCCTCTTTTGGCAACAGCATGCTCGCGTCTACGAAGACCCTGCACAAAAAAATACCGCCGCATAATAATAATGTTGTCACACACATCATATAAGCAAGAAGTGTCTGATGACAAGTGGGAGTTTTTGGCGCAATTTAATTATTTAGATTACCTGACTTGACTTTCAAACTTGTGTTGCTTATTGCCGTCAATGCAAACCTCCAAGCCGAAATAATCCCTAGTGAAAGCCATCAAGAATTTGAAGACATGTGGGTAAAAGTAATGATAAATGATGAACTTCATCTTTTTGTATCTGTTTACTTTCCTCCACATACGGCTAAAAAAGCTTCATATGACAAATTTTTATTCATCGCGGAATCTAGATTTCAATTTTTGGAGCCTAAAACCAAGGTTCACATTTATGGAGCTCTCAACCAGATAACTGTTGATTTTATTCACGATAATGATAACGACGCTTTACGGCTTCCAATTGTAGGTGAAAATAAAACTTTGCAACTTATTTTTGATAAAATCAGCCACCTAGGTCTTCATCAAATTAATCATATTCGGAACCAGCTTGACTGCTATTTAGATTTTGTTTTTACTAATTGTACTGAAGATTTTAGTATTGATGAAACTTTAGACCCACTATGGAAGAATGAAAAATTCCATACTGCTATCGAATACTCATTATTCTCAGATTCTCATAGGCAACGTCCAGAGGACACTAACTACGAATTTGTTTACGATTTCAAAAACATAAACTATGCAGAAATTAACAGAAAACTAACAAATATAGATTTGCAGAACCTTTTAAAAAATGAAAAAGACATGAACAAAGCGGTAGACATATTTTATAACAATCTATATGCAATTATTGACGATTACGTTCCAAAAAAAAAAAGAGAGAATACTAACAAGCTATAAACAACCGGTATGGTATACACATGAAATCAAAAATCCCAAAAACAGGAAACAAAAAGCTCACAAAGCATACACAAAAATCAAAAGTTTACCAAATTTAGATAAATATATAGATATTTGTAGAGCACTTGATGCAGAAATATCATCAGCATATGAAAGGTACAATACAAGAGTAGAAAATATTATAAAATCCGATCCAAAGGCGTTCTTTAACTTCACGAAGGAAACAATGAAAACGTGTAACTTTCGATCGCGCATGCCGTTTGAAGAGTTTGATGGTTCTGATAGCGGAGATATTTGTTATCAGTTTGCACGCTTTTTCCAGAGTATCTATAAGAAATCCAACGATATTCTTGACCTTAACTATTTTTCCTATCTACCTGAACATCAAAATGACGTATCAGTTGAAAACATCACTGTTCAAGAGATTTTAATGGCACTAAAAGGTCTAGATGCTGGAAAAGGACCTGGTTCTGATGGAATACCTCCAGTACTATTGAAAGAACTAGCAACTTATTTTGTAAAACCCTGTTTTTGTTCTTTAATCTATCACTTCAATCAGGAGACTTTCCACTATTCTGGAAAAAAAATCATTTTTAATACCAGTATTTAAATCTGGCAAACGATCAGACATGAAAAATTATAGAGGAATCGCAATCACTTCAAGTATTCCTATTACGTTTGAAGCGATTTTAAATCAAAAATTATTCAACCAGGTAAAACATCGGATTTCAAATAATCAACATGGTTTTTTAAAGGCAGATCGACATCTACTAATCTTTTGGAATTTGTAGAATTTTCTTTAGGTGCAATGGATAGAGGAAATTTTGTGGAAGCTTTATATACTGACTTCAACAAAGGGTTTGATAGAGTTGATATCCCATTGCTACTTTTCAAACTTAACCCAACAAACATCAATGCTGAATAACTGTTTGTTCAAACAAATGTGGAGAAGTTGTTAAACTTTTTCTTCTAGAAAGCTGAATAACTTCTCCAAATTTGGTTGAACAAGCGGTTATTCGACACTGATGGGAAGCGAGTGGGTTTAACCAGGACACTATTAAAATGGATCGAATCTTATTTGACAGATAGAACACAGGTGGTACGTTTCAAAGGAAAAACCTCTAGAGCAGTTAATGTCACCTCAGGAGTTCCACAGGGATCTCATTTAGGTCCTCTTTTATTTATTCTTTTTGTTGATGATGTCAATCTTGTGTTAAATCATCTTAACGTTATTATCTATGCTGAAGATACGAAACTGTATATGAAAATCTGTAGTAACATAGATTTGCAACATTTTCAGAGCAAAATTAAAAAAAGTCTGCTTGATTTTAATATTAAAAAGTGTAACATCATATCACATTCAAGAAAACTTACTCATCATGATTTCACGTGTACTCTAGGAAATCAGTTAATTGAATTATGCAACAAAATGAGAGATTTAGGAGTCATTCTTGATTCTAAATTGGCCATTGTAGATCATTTTAATTCAACAATTCTCAAAGCAAGTAATTTGTTAGGATTCATCAAAAGGTTCAGTTATCATTTTAAGGATCCATATACAGTACTGGAAAAAATAAAGTGCTCACCAAAACGAATAATCTTGAAGAGTGACACCCTTTACACATTCAGAGAAAACCTTGAGCTGTATTCGACATAATTCATCTTATTCTTCCGTTTTATCGTTTCGTGCAAAGAAAATAATAAAAATCTAGGACTGGAAATTTATATCTTAATTTTTATTGAACCTTTTCTGTTATCGACTGGAAAAAATAAAGTGCTCACAAGAGAAATTGTAAAGAAAACACAGTATATAAAGCTTTTAGTACTTACCCAAGTAACACCAGAAACATCTTCTTTGACAAGAATATAAGAAGTTTGTTGTAAAAAAGTCGTGAGGATAAAATACCAAACATGTCTGGTCTTGAAAAAGTTTTCAGGATGTTTTTCCACACATATTCGGTTCAAACGTGGTACCAGAACAGCGAACACATTTTTGATCTATTTTTGTTCGATCAACTTAAATTTTACTTCTTGAAAACATCGCTGACTGTTTGTCATCTTACCACTACGAACTATTTTTACTCATTTTTTAGTATCCATACTTTTGAATGATTTGAGTCAAACGTACTTCATTTTGGATTGTTTGGAAATAGCGTGTATGCTAGATGTTTGTAAATATGTTGATAGGTTGCATTCAAGATGAATTTTAAACATGTTTTTAACACCCTCATGCAATAGAGAAATCATTAAGAATAGATGGTGAATCCAATACAGTGACGGCTGAAAATATGTTTATTTGAAATACTGGAATAAAATAAAACACTAACTATATGTAAGATTGTGATGCCACTCACTGATTCAAATAGAAGCCAAATTAGGCATAGAAGTTTATTCAAATGTAGCATAAAGCAACAGTTTGGTAGAATGTTTAGTATTTTTTTTATTAATTGTTACGTTTAATTTGTGGGGGAATCTTTTGAGATTTAGCTACGCACAACATAATAGAAAAATTGTATTTGTATTTTCATTCATACTGACATTTCTCGGTTCAATTTCACAACAAAAAACAAAGAAAATAAAAAACGAACATTTGAAAATCAAATGTGTTACTAATGTTTTTACCCGTACTGTAGACTTGTACTGTAGGACTGTAGACTTGGTAAATCGCCATGTTGGTTTTTGTGAATTCCATAAAGAAATCTCACTAAAATTCAATAATTTATTCGGGGTACCTTCTGCGTTTTTTAATCCAATCGATGGCGCATGAAATTAGGGAAGGTAAAACGTAAAGTTGCACTGCCAAGCTTGAGCCGCATATACAATTTTGATACAACTTCCATGCGCAAAGCAGTTTTTATTTCTCATTTTAAAAAGTAATAAACAATCATCTTTAACGCGTAAAATACCATTATCTACGATATCGTTTCGCCATTAAAAAAAACTTGTTTATATTTTTTTTACTTTGTTCATACCGTGCTTGCTTTGACAAAACATATCATTATGTTATAAGCATGCTGTTTGAAGCATCCATAGAACATAATATTTGTCTTATGGATGTTCTACAAAACATCTGGTATGACCTAAAAGATGTTCAAAAATGCCACATTTATTGCGCTTTTTCGGTTATATGCGTGTATGAAATTAAGTTATTGACGTTAGAAAAAAAAACATGAGCTTGGTCTATAACGTGTATTACTAACATGAATATGACAAGTGGTGTTACTTGGGTAGTATTTCCACCTTTTGCCTGGATCACTGCTTGTAGACGTCGGGGCATTCTTTCCACGGGTTTGTCCAAATATGTTTCATCGATGTTCTGCCCCCCTCCATTTAAAGCTTTGAAAAGCTTGGTTTTGTTCGTCACTTCGCCTTTATCCACCTGTCTATCCAAAATCGACCACAAATTTTCAATCGGGTTGAGGTCAGGTGATTGTGGTGGCCATTTCAACAGTTTAATGCGATTTGCTTTGAAGAATGCAGTTGACTTTCGTGCTGTGTGCTTTGGGTCATTGTCCTGCTGGAAAATGAAGCTTTCCTCAAGCCCCATTTTAAGAAGCGATTCCTCCAGATTTTCATTGATTATATCAATGTAACGATCAGCAGTCATGATACCTTCGAATTCTACGAGATTTCCAACGCTGGACCACGAGAAGCACCCCCAAACCATAATACTTCCGCCACCATGTTTTACAGTTTTCTGCACGTTCTGATCCAATAAGCGTTCTCCCGACTTTATCCAAACACGAGGGCGCTGTTTCTTGCCAAACAGTTCAAATTTGCTCTCATCAGACCATACCACTCGTTTCCAGAATTCTACGGGCTGTTCCGCATACTTTTGAGCAAATTTCAATCGTTTGATTCTATTCACTTTTCTGATTAGAGGGCCTCGACTTGCATACTTGCTCTTCAATCCAGCTTCTTGCAGCCTGTAGCGAATAATTCTTTCGGATACCTTCAGATTCAAGTTCTCACGTATAGCACGGCTGGTTATTGATGAGCATCTTCTTGCTTCTCGTACGATTCTCGAATCTTCGCGTGGTGACGTAAGCCGCTTTCTCCCACGACCTGATTTGTCTGCCACACTTCCACATTGTTCGAATTTCTTCCATACCTTCCTTACACCAGAGTAGCTTAAAGCATACTTAGCAGCAATCTTCCGGAACGATTCATGGTTCTGGTGGTCTCGAACGATGAGTTTACGGATTTTTAGGGGGATTTGCTTACTTTCCATCTTAAAACACGAATAACGAACAAGTAAAACGGGGAAAAATTGTTCTTGAATATACCGCGCATAAACAACAATAAGAGGATATGTCAATATCAGCGACTGGGAACGAACAAAACACCGTATAATATTATAAGGTAAAAGTGAGCACTTTTTTTCTTCCAGTTCAAAAACAACTTAATTTAAGTAAAAAAAGTTTTTTTTGATTTCAAGAGAATAGCAATTTTTTTCTACAAAAACTGAAAGATAACGCAAATTAAGTCAACTTTGCAGAAGAAAGCTAAATAATATAATCAAATTTGATGAAGTTATGAAGCAATGATATAATTATTTCCGGGTGAGCACTTTATTTCTTCCAGTACTGTACTATCAAAATATTCTATGTAACGTTATCTCACAGCGTATAAATTCGGCAAACCTTTTAGAAAGTTTGAACTTTAAGGCCTCAGAGAACAATTTATGCTAAGAATAGACTAATGAACAGAATGATGAACATCTATAAGGAATATAGAAATATAGGAACATAGTCTACAATGATGATTGACGAAATAAATAAATTCAAATTAAAATTCAAGTCACTGGACCCATAACCTCAACGTTCAAGGTTCGAATCCAGGTTGCTCCATAATTTTATTTTTTCATCATCATTATATTTCATAAGGAAAATTAATGAAATTCATACGAATTTCTTGTGGCAAATAATCATTATGCAATCTTATGAATATAGAAACTTTATTTCGCGGAGTGTTGCTGTGTTTTAAAATAACCACATGCTTGTTTTGCTAATTTTTATTAGTTCTCATATTACGCCTATTTAATATTAATTGGTTTAAACGCGAGTTCAGCTATAGCATGGCGTTGAACAATAATTTTCTTTGAACATTTTGTTAGACTGAAAAAAATGTGTATGTTGCTTTATTAAGATCACCCGATCAGTGGCCCAATCTCGCCCGATTTTTTGAACGAATTTGACATCTTTCAAAGTAATTAAATTGACCAGATTGACCGCCCCCTTCGATTCACTGCAGTTCTCCAGAGGCCCGAAATGCAGGATGAGCCCAAAGAACTTGTCCCCCATTTTGATATGAGGACAGTTTTGTCCTCATATTAATTTCAAACGAATTGAATCTCAATTTAGTCTAAGCCGATTGCTTACAAAACACATATTCATATCCAGATAGTGGTTCTCTTCACGCTAAAAGCGGTGACTCATCAACCACTCGCGCTTTTGCGCGTTTCTTTTTCTTACAGCCGTTTTTCTCTCGCTTTCTGAGCAGGGCCCGTCTCGTCAACCGTGAATAGATTTTCTCACGAATGGCTGCAATGCTCGACAGTCGACAGCCAACAGCTCGGCAGAAACACCAACCCAGTCATATAACTCTACTTGTATGAGAATTATTAAGCGAAATTAGTTCGGATAAATAGTCAAATTTTCCTGCCTGATCAAAAGAATTTTGAATTAAGAAAACTTTGAAGATACATTCCCTCTTGATGTAAAATTACAATAATGAACTTGTCCTACATCACCAACCGACCGAATTTTCCTATCCTAATATTTACTGCAATCATCGACAACTGAGCGAGAGAGCCTTGCAGCTTGTTGAGCTTGGTGTGCATACCGGGAGCGAAAACAGCACAGTCGATCAGTTTACTCTCACGCGGCCAGTCATCATCATAATAACAACAAACCGAGTCGGCTCGTCCGTTCCATTCCATTCGTCGTCTGTCAGTTTGCTAATCATTTCGCGAAATAGTTTGCCATTGGAAATCGCCCAAAACCTCCGTGATAAAATGACGACTAACTGGGATAAGTTTGTGCTGCTGCTGTGGAAGAACTTCCTGATCCACAAACGGCACCGTTGGCGGACGTGTTTCGAGATTGGATGGCCGATTTTGGTGTTTTCGTTTGTGCTGCTGCTGCCGTCGAATCAGCTCACAAATGGGCCGCAGCGATACCAATCGCTCAGCGTAGATGGGTTAAGCGACGGTGGTGCCAGGTGAGTGAAAGTGCTCCTCGGGCGGGGATGGATGGCTGAGCTGGTGTTGCCAGTGTTTGTTTGATAACATGTGTGTGCGCTTATACTGAAGAGCGAGAGTGTTGATATCGATGAGTTGTGCTTCCGTTTCCACTCTGGATAAGCGTTTGTTACGACGGTGACGCCATGTAAATCACCGGCTGTAGGGTGATTGTTCAGCAATAAATAGCTGTATTACTCACTTCGAGGGTTTGACATAGTTTATGGAAATAAGCGAAGGTTGTTTCTTGTCTTACCCATGCGGGTGCCGCCCATACAAACATCTAGAGATTAAACAACACTAGCAACATTTATATTTCTCTCATACCATTTGAAATGGGCCTATCTTCGATGATAGTTTTGCTTCTTCTGATTTTTCTTTGGTTTATCACGGTTGAACACAGTTTGTGGGTCTGCTTGCAACAAAGTCGAGGCGCCTGCTGATGGGGTGGAAGTGTGGCATCACATAACATGTCAAAATATCGAGTCAAAGTCTTGTGGCGTGAGGCGAATGTCGACAAGATATTTTGCCATCTAGCAGATGTTACACCTCCGCCACATCAGTGGACGCCTGGCCGAAGATCGAGTGAAGACGTTGCTAGCTTGCACATTGCACAATAAATGCTATGGAAAATAATTACGCAGCCGCGTTATTCACAGAAGAGAAAGTCAATGAAGATTATCGATCAACGATGATAAGCCCTTTTAAAATGTTAAGCGGGATTTGTCTAACTTGAATATCACTGACGTTTGCGTGCAATGTAATGCCGGTTACATTTAAAGTTCAGAACAATGTTTTCAAAGAAAATCGGTAAAATCAGCGGTATGATTATTCTTCAATTCTAGACAAAATAGTCAAAAGGTCGAAAGTAACATTTGTAAACAATGACTTCTAGCGTATTTTTCTGGAATCTGCTTGCTCCCACAAACAAAATAGCACCAGAAACAGATACAGGAAGTTATTACCTTCCCTTCGGTACTGGATCTAGATGTTAGCAACATGGCATTTCCAGGAAATTTACGTTTTAAGTCAGTGTGTACAATTATTACTTTCGACCTTTTGTCGTTTTTGTCTAGAATTAGGATTTGCAAACCTAACAATAACAATCTAGTGTATATGCCCCTTTACTCAGCCTATTATGCAGGGGTCGAAACCTACACGGAAGGAAAAAAGTATCCATTTGAGCAGTTGCGTGTGGGAAGCCAATTTTGGGTATAGTTATGTTAACCGACCCGTTGGGTATAAATAACTTACTTTTGGGTAGAATTTCACCCAAAAGTTAGTTATTTATACACAATGGGTACGTTAACACAACTATACCCAAAATTGGCTTCCCACACCTAACTGCTCAAATGGGTACTTTATATTTCCGTGTATATTTCGATATAACTCACTAAGTAATTGAGCTGGAATCAATATTTAACCAGTCATACATTAGGCTAAATAAGCTTGATAAGATGTTAATTATTTTGAACAACGAAATATTAAAAAGCTTACTTTTTAACGACAAAATCTTTCGACGGATATGGATGTCATGTCGGTTTGTATGCACTATATTGGCTCTATTTGTAGCTAAAACATTGACTCATTTAGGTTTCTCGTTAAAACAATCTTCGTAAGTTATTTTAAGCTATGTTAATTCTGCTCGAAAACAAAATTTCTCAGAAAAAAAAATATCAAATTAAACTTCTTTAACACGTACGTCCCCAACCGCTCTGAGAAAGAAAAATTCCAATTTAAAATTAATGATACTCCATCGTTAGCCATCGGATTTTGATGCGGTGTTTTGCAATAGAACAAAAAATTATCTTAGTTTGGGAATCTGCACAGGTTATTCCGAAAATGTCCGAAGTTTCGGATTCCAAGGTGGGAGTACTGGGGTAAGTACCTGTCCAGGAATGGTGGACAAAATATTTTTAGATGCGAAACTTCATTATTTTGCATAACTTTGTCTTTGGAGGATATTCTGAGGGTGTCTGACCATACTGGCCACTTAGCAAGGACCTGTGGGATCCGGATTCTTCCGAAAAAGAGGCCATATTCAAATCTTTTCCAAAACATGGCTTGCGACATATCGAACCTCATGATTTTGCAAAACTAGGTCTTCGGAGGATACTCTGAGGGTGTCTGACCATACAAGCCACTTAAAAAGGCCATGCGGGATCCGAGCTCCTGCCGAAAAGTGGCCATTTTCAAATCTTTTCCAAAACCTGGTTTGCGACATATCGAACTTTATGATTTTGCAAAACTAGATCTTCGGAGGATATTCTGAGGGTGTCTGACCATACTGGTCACTTGTGGTGTCCCAGCGGGATTTTGAGTTCCTCCGGTAAAGTGGCCATAATCAAATTTTTATCAAAACCTGGCTTGCGACATATCAAACGTTATGATTTTCCAAAACTTTGTCTTCGGAGGACATTCTAAGGATTTCTGACCATACTGGCCTCTTAAAGAGGTTTGCGTGATTCGAGTTCCTTCGGAAAAGTGGCCATATTCAAATATTTTCCAAACCCAGGCTATGCGATACATCAAACTTTATGAATTTGCAAAACTAGGTCTTCGGAGGACATTCAAAGGATTCCTGGCCATACTGGCCACCTTAAGAAGCCTTTCGGAGTCTGATTTCCTCCGGGAAAGTGTCCATGATAATTTTTTTTACCAAAACCTGGCATGCGGCATATCAAACTTTATGATTTGGCAAAACGAGGTCTTCAGATGACAGTCTTTGATTCCCTTACCATACTGCCCACTAGGAGTTCCAACAGTTCCATGTTCCAAGTTTCCAATCGTAGTCCTTAATTCGTCGCCTAGGTCTTTGCCGATTGTTCCGGTCCGTATTAACTTCTGTATTATTTGTAACATTGATTTTTAAGGGCGGCTTGTTGGGCCTTCCCCAACCCCTGTCTCGCCGGAGGACCATCGTGCACAGCACTGTTTAGAGTCCCACGCTGGCACGAGGACGATGATCAGCCGCTCCTAACATGGAGAACAGACGCTGTTTTGAGCCGCCCCTAACATGGAGAACAGTCGCTCAGATAGACTGCGCCCTTTGAAGAGCGCAGTCCCCTCTTCCCTGTCAGCATATGACCAAGGTCCCACCGGGGTTGGTTACCCGATCTTTCCTATGGTTACTCATACCCCAGTCGGCACCACGGGGAGGTAGGGATAGGAGTTACTGGACAAGAGGCTAAGGATCGCAGTAGGATCTATTTTATACCTGCAGGTACGCGAAGTACCAATGGTACGAATTGTCTAGTCATTTACCAACTTCTCTACGGCCACGAAACATAGACATTGCTAGTGGAGGACCAACGTGCCCTTGGAGTCTTTGAACGGAAGGTGCTGCGTACGATCTACGGTGGAGTGCAGATGGAAGACGGAACGTGGAGGAGGCGAATGAACCACGAATTGCATAAGTTGCTGGAGAACCTCCCATCGTACACATCGCAAAAATCGGTCGACTACGATGGGCTGGGCATGTCGTAAGAATGTCGGACGACAGTACTGTGAAAATGGTTCTCGAAAACGAACCGACAGGTACACGAAGAAGTGGCGCGCAACGAGCAAGGTGGATTGATCAAGTAGAAGGCGACCTGCGGACCCTCGGCAGACAGCGAGGCTGGCGAGGTACAGCCATCGACCGATTACAATGGAAACAACTTCTTTGTACAGCAGAGGCCACACCGGCCTTAGTCTGATTGGTAAGGTAACTGGCCACTTGGGGTGGCAGTCCGGGATTTTGAGTTCGTGCGGAAAAGTGACCATGTTCAAATATTTATAAAAATCTGACAAATCATGATTTTGCAAAGCATGGTGATCGGATGACATTCTGATGATTTCTGACTATACTTACCACTTAGAGTGGCTTTTCGGTAACCATGTTCCTTCGGGAAGGTGGCCATATTTATATCCTTACCAAATAGGAAATTTTACGAAAAGGACGGACGGATTACAAAAGAGAGGTGAGTTCTTCTTTGTTCAATCTTATCTAATACGAGCATAAGTAGTACGATAAAGTTTCCTGGAAAATGATTTGGTTAGATGACTCGTTTTTTTCATATTTTTTTATGCTAGTATTGATCAATCTTGAATCAGGGCTTGGCATACTCCTCAATGTGAATAAAAATGAAAATGTGTCCTGCACATACATCACAAAAAAAATATGGTGCGTGTGCGCAACACCGAAAATATACATCGGCAAAAATTAAAACTCGAAATGTTGCACTTTACTACACCTGGAAGTTCTAAGAGCGTGCATGCGCAAGCCGATGCTGCTGACTTGTGCCGTGAAATGCGATAGTATGGTAGAGCACTTGTTTCGGAAGCTTACCAATTTCTGTCTTCCACTATCACTCAGCCATATTCAAACCAAATTGCTACATTCAGCTGGGCTCCGGGGACCTCTCCAAATAGCCAGTATAATCAGAAATTCTCAGAACGTCCGATGACCTTATTTTGCAGAATCAAGAAGCCATATTTTGGTGAAAATTCCAATATGGCCACTTTTTCGGAGCAACTTGGATCACGGAGCGCTACCCTAAGTGGCCAGCATGGTCAAAATTTCACAGCGTATCCTCCGAAGACCTATTTTTGCTAAATCATAAAGTTTGACATGCCGCAAGCCAAGTTTTGGAAAAAAAAATGATTATGGTCACTTTCCCGACGGAATTCACAATCACGCAGGGCCAAAGTGGCCAGTATGGTAAGAAATTCAAATGATGTCGTCTGAAGACCTAATTTTGCAAAATCATAAAGTTTGTTATGTCATAAGCCAGGTTTTGGTAACAATTTGAATATGGCCACTTCTCCGGAGGAACTCGGATCCCGCAGGACTTTTCTAAGTGGCCGGTATGGTCAGAAATTCTTTGAATGTCCTCCAAAGGCCTAGTTTTGCAAAATCATGAAGTTTGATATGTCGTAAACCTGTGTTTGGAAAAGATTTGAATATGGCCACTTTGCCGGAGGAACTCGAATCCCACAGGGTCTCTCTAAGTGGCCAGTATGGTCAGAAATCCTCAGAATGTCCTCCAAATACAAAGCTTTGGAAAATCATAAAGTTTGATACGTCACAAGCCAGGTTTTGATAAAAACTTGATTATGGCCACTATCCCGAAGGAACTCAAAATCCCACAGGGCCACACCAAGTGGCCAGTATGGTCAGACACCCTCAGAATATCCTCCGTAGACCAAGTTTTGCAAAATCATGAAGTTCGATATGTCGCAAGCCATGTTTTGGAAAAGATTTGAATATGGCCACTTTTTCAAAAGAACTCGGAAGAATCCTCCAAAGATAAAGTTATGCAAAATAATAAAGTTTCGCATCTAAAAATATTTTGTCCACCATTCCTGGACAGATACTTACCCCAGTACTCCCACCTTGGAATCCAAAACAACGGATATTTTCGGAATAACCAGTGCGGATTTGTGATGTATTGCAAAAAACCGCATCAAAATCCGATGGCTAACGATGGAGTATCATTAATTTTAAATTTGCATTTTTCTTTCTCAGAGGGGTTGGGGACGTACGTGTTAAAACACTTAAATACAATATTGAAAACATTATTACTACTACTATATATATTTAGTTGCTTTGGTGAGGTTATTTAGTTGCTTTGATGAGGTTTGAAACATGTACAAAAACATTTGGGAACACAGGAAATAATATGTCCCGAAAATTGGGACAACGGTTTTCCTGTGAAATCATCGTTCATATTTATACAGTCAGTCTCAAAGTTGAGCGTACACCCATGACGTGAAGAACTTTTTGATTATAATACTTTACAAAAATATTATTTCTGTTGTAGGTCAAATGTATAATTGCTCAACTTGCGAAGCATGGATTTCAATTATTGAAAAGGATTCCTACAAAACTTTAATCAAATAAAATTAGAGAAATGAAGCATTTTTGATGTTACAAAATTGAGCGTACACCTTAACTTTTTTCAAACCAATTCGTTTTATTAACACAATATTGGCAATTAGAAGTGAATTTTTCTGTCAACAACTCTCAGCTGCATTGGCAGCGAGCTTAGTTATTTTCGTCTGGAAATTGATTGTGTTTGGATCAAAATGGCGACCACCCGGAAAGAAACCGATTTTGCCACGCGCACTCAAGTGATCAGTATGTGCCTTCGTGGAAAATCGTTGTGGGAAATAACGGCTGCCATTGGAAGAACACATTCCACAGTGCAGAAAATCGTAAACAAGTGGAAATTCGAGGGAACTTTGACGAACCGCACAGGCAGAAGCCGCAAACGGATCTTGACCGCTGCTGGCGAACGAGGAATCGTGCGAACAATAGGAAAAGAGCCTAAGACAAGTATTCCGAAATCGGCCAACGTGGTCGCTAACTATATCAGTGCTCAAACCATCCGGCGTGTGGCTCACTGACACAATCTGTGGGGAAGGATTGCCCGGAAGAAGCCTCTTCTTTCAAAAGCAAATATTAAGAAGCGACTGGATTTGGCGAAGCAACATATTGACAAGCCTTTGGAGTTTTGGAACAAGGTGGTTTTTCCCGACGTGACGAAAATCAATCTATTTGGATCCGATGGAGGATAGATGGTTTGGAGAGAACTGTCGTTTGTCGTTGGAGGTCAAGCATTTAAGCCCCACAGTATATCCCATAAAAAATGCTAAAGTTTTAAGTTCTTATTTTTGGGTAGCTTTGAACATTATTTTTTACTGTTTTAATGCGTGTAAGTAATCATCTGACTGTATACTCTGAGACGATGTAAACAAAACAGTGATTCGCGAGTAGCAAAGTTGAGACAAATGTACGCAAAGGAGGTTGTGACTGGTTTGCTGCACGCCCAAAAGCCCGTAAAACAATTTGCAGCGATTGTGGGATGCCCCCTGGCTACCGAAGCCGGGAAGTGGCCGTCCACGGTCCGCTCGCACACCGAAGTGAGAGACAAAGTGAGGCGAAATCCTATCAGATCGATCCGGAAATTGGCTAAGAAAAAAAACTAAACTGCCTTGCAACGGTTGGTCAAAGATGACTTGAAATGTTCGTCCAGGGCAAGAGTAAAGAGCCACCTTGTAACGGACCGAATCAAACAACTACGGCTGGAGCACTCGAAACGTTTGGTGTCAGCATTAAAAAAGAAGTATATCATCATCGTATTCTCCGATGAGAAAATGTTCACCATCGATCCCGTATCTAGCACACGTACAGGCAGGTTTATTTCGCCGAAGAAGATTGAGGGTGTTCCAGAGAACGTGAAATTCAAGTTTACAACCAAACATCCGGCCGGAGTCATGGTTTTCGAGACAGTTGCGGCCAATGGCTTGAAAATGCCTCCAGTATTTATCAAAGCTGAATTAAAAGTTAATACCGAGGTTTACATGAACATTTTGAAGGACCACGTTCTGCCATGGATGAAAGGCAACATTGAAACACACCAACACGTCTTTTTCCAACAGTATGGAGCACCGTGTCATACCTCAAAAAGAACTCAAGCGTGACTGAAGGAAAACATGTAAATTTTGGCAAAAGGACATTTGGCCTCCTAGCAGCCCGGACTTGAATTCTTTGGATTACTCAATATGGGCATATGTTCAGGCTAAGACCTGTTAACGTTCTCACCCCAGTGTTGGCGGCCTGAAAGCTATTTCCAAGGCATGGAACTCGATGACTGACTCATACATTGAGAAGGTATGCTCTCGATTCCGTCCCCGTTTGGAGAAGGTGATCGAGAAAAATGGTGGACATATTGAGTAATGTAATCATGAAAAGCTTAATAAACGATTCCCTAAATAAATTTTATCATTTTCTATGAAAAAAACTTATTTGAAACTGAGGTATGGATGTTCGCATTTTTTTATGGGACAGCGGGGTATGGGCAGCGTCATGCTGTGGGGTTCAATGGCGGCCAGTGGTGTGGGTGCTATGAAGTTTATCGACACCACTTGCACCACTTGTTCGGTCGGGCATCGGAACTTGGAGTCTCTGTACTCTAAGCACTGATAGCAGATCATTGGGGCGGGAATGTTGATCCTCGTTGTAATCCTGAGTGGACCCACCTTGATGTAGTAAGGTGAAGCAGGGCCGTTGATTGTGAGTTCGGAATACGAGTGTTCACTCTTACGCCATCCTGCATACGAGTAATTCTCTTTACTCCGACAACGCCGTCCTTTGCCATCCCCTTAAGCAGCTCCTCATCGGTTTCACTTACTATTTCACGACAGGAAATCACGCATCGCCGTTTGTCCAGGATTGGATGCAGTTCTACATTAACCGCTGTGCCTTCAAACAAAGCCTTCATGTTTAACAACTTTTGTACCTGTACAGCATCACGAACGCGCAGCACGTACTTGGATCCGTTAGCTTTTGTCGTCGTTGATTCAATTTCACCAACCATGTCTTGAGCATGAGCATGAGCATGAGCATGATTGACCGCCCACGGATGCAATTCCGTTATTACCAGATCAGCTGCATTTGCACAAAGAACCAACAGATGATGTTTAGGACTAACATACATCCTCAATTTGTAAAAACTGGTGACCCATTTTAAAGCAATACCGGCGCCGGCCGTGCCCGGATACTGGTCAAGTAGGGAATGGGAAGGAAAGTGTTGACATGATACTCGCTTTGGAGGAAGCCGAGAAATCCTCTGCACTTCCACGAGAAATCACTGGGATGTTGGATAGTTGGGGAAAGGTTAGCAGCATTGTTCGTTTTGGTTAACGATACGCTATGTAGCACTTTCCGCCAAAAGCAATGGGCCGCTCCAAAGTGACTGAAAAGAGACAAGCATAACGAAAAACAAAACAAAACAAAATAGACAAACTAAAACCGGATATTAGATGTTGTCTTCAAAATTTGGTAGAAATAAATTATTTGTTGCTTTGTAAACCAGCTCTCCTCGATGTCCTGGATCTCGGCCAAGTCCTGCAGGACCCGCAGCTGCTGCAGTCGGCACTCGTCCACATCATCGTCCGTCGCCGACGTGTCGGAAACCTTCCGGTAGTAACATGATATCCGCGTCTAATACACTCTTCTTACACCGATCAATTTACAAACTGAGCCTGCACATCGAATCAAAATTCACTTTGGTACGGGTTTGGTATTCTCTTCTAAAATCTAGATATTGACACTTTATTTCTGCTCAGATTTTCCGTCGTCAATATTCTTCCTCAAACGTAGCAATCGCCAGCTCAGGTTCGATGCGAGCAGCAGCAGCAGCTATCATGCCGTTCGTTTTGAACGACCAGACAGCAGACCCAAGAATTTCACCAACCAGGTCTTCCATTGATTTTCCAACGACAAAATGTGTAACTGACCAATGCCGACGCCGCCCATTCATGTCGGAACTGTTGGCCGTCCATCCGTTGCTGAGGGTGGAAGTCCGGGGTCCCACCCCGAACTCGCCGCCATCACTACGACCGCACTCTGAAAGTCACTGTCTTCTACGAAAATAAAAATTTCCAGTTTGCACAGAACAAAATTCTTTTCAAGTTCACTCCACACACCGGTGAAGAAAACTTGCACCGCGATAATTTAATCAAGTTTCGCTTGGAAATGCTCGAAATATGCACACGACTTGTAACCGATCGCACTTGAGTCGAAACACGTCCGAACATGTAAAACGCTAGCACTATGATCAATGAAAATTGATACTGATTCCAAGGTCTCTACGTTAGAGATGACGAGAAAAAATTTAAGTAATTATCAGACGTTGTGTATCAAAAAACAAACCCAGAAGGAGAGAGTTTCCTCTCCCAGGTACGCATCAAAAACAGAGTGTGTACAAACTACCGCTAGAAACTATCACAAGCTATCAGTGGTTCATGAGCGAGATCCATCACGTTATTATTGATCTACCCCGCAGTGGGATGTTAGGCAATGATAACGTCCTTGGTTCGAGTACTACTTTACCCATGGTCTTTCGCTCAATTTCCAATACTTCTATTCTATTTCCAACCTACCGTACACTGACGGAACTTTCAACACTTTCTCTTCATATCTTTCATTCTAGCAAACATGACTGTCCACTCTTGGTGCCTCATGGTGATGAGCGAAACATCTCCCTCTACATGATACTGATTGTTGACATGAGATATCCCTTACTTACATTTGAAGTCTGTGATAGGAAAATACTTGTAATTCAGTAAATTTACTGTGCAAAGACATCTAAGGTGATGTTTGGGTTATTTCCAAAAGTTTAATATTGAAAATCAATAGTTTTCAATATTGGAAAAGACGCGTGGAAATATTTCCGATCGATTGGGGCCAACATTTTGAAAATGATTGGAGAAACTTAGATATTAACGCTCAAAACCTGACCGCTTTTCGTGACGGTCGCAAAAGGTTTTTTTTTTTAAATTGTACCCTAGTATAGAAAACAAAAACGTTAAAAATCCAATAACCACTCCAGAGTGTCATAACGAATCTACCTTTTTCAGCATCCCAAACAACATAAAACGACTTGCATACACCCCGAACAACGATGTGTTCAAAGAAATCGTCGCAACAGCTGGCAAAACCCTTGGAATACAGTCCTACACTGGATTCAACAGCTCTCTTGAAATGCAAGGAACCCTGAATAATGGAACCTACCTATGCGGAATCGATTTCGGAGATCACTCGAAAGTAAGTCCCTAAAGTCCTCGACGCAACGATAGAACTTACCCGCAACCATCATTTTGTTCTTCCAGAGCATATCGAAACTATCCAATGCAACAACCTTCAAATTGCGCTTCCCGGCCGAACTGCGCTTTCCATCGTTACAGCAGGCCTTGAACGACTGGAATACCGCTCAGCTGGCGACGAAATTCTCCGTATCAAATGTTGCACCCCTGGACGCCTCTGGAGGGCCTCCGAGCTACTGGAAGGAACAATTCCTCGCCGTTCAAACAGCCGTATCGCGAGCCTTAATTGGCAAACTTGCCCCGGAAGCGAACCTCACTCCGTCCATGAACATCCGGGTAGGCTGGTTGTACAGCGGAAATGCAAATTGCTATAATTAAGTTATTTTTCGCAGCGACTTCCCTATCCAGCTACAGTTGACAACGACCTGTTCGCAATGCTGCCTAACGTATTACCGCTGTGGCTCCGGCTTGTTTTTTTCTACTTCTTCCTCAACACCGTCAGGTACATTGCCATAGAAAAGGAACGACAGCTCAAGGAATCCATGAAGCTCATGGGTCTACCCGGCTGGGTCCAATGGGCCGCTTGGTACGTCGAGCTATTCTTTATTACGCTCATTCCGACAACGGCCATTACCGTCATGTTGGGACTCTCCGTTTTCCAATCTTCGAACTGCTTTCTCGTTTGGACGTTTCTAACCTTGTACTGCTCGGCGGTGATATGTTTCTGCTTTCTGGTTAGTGTCTTCTTCAACAAAGCTTCCAAGGCAGTTTCGCTGGGATCGTTGCTCTGGCTTGCTTCGTTTATAGCCCTACCCGAGAGTGCGCCGTTGTGGGGGAAAATAATCTACTCGCTCTTGACCAATCCAGCGATGGGTTTCGGAATAGAAGACATAATCCGACTGGAAATGGCCGGTGTTGGATTGACATGGACAACGTTATTCACGACGACGGAGTTGAACGATACGTACACATTCTCCATAGCAATTGGAATGCTACTGGTCAACATCGTGGTATATTTGATCCTCACGATCTACTTGGAGCAGATAATGCCCGGAGAGTTTGGTGTGGCTAAACCCTGGTATTTTCCATTTACGAGGGACTTCTGGGTTTCAGGTTCTATGAAAGAGGATGATTCGTTGCTTGAATCGACGGAAAGATCGAGATACTTTGAGGAGGAGCCTCAGTCCTGTGGAGCTGGAGTACAGATCCGAAACCTACGAAAAGTCTACGGCGATGGCAAGGTTGCTGTGGATGGATTGAATTTGAACCTTTACGAAGGTCAGATTACCGTGCTACTAGGACATAATGGGGCGGGTAAAACAACTACCATGTCTGTATTGACGGGGATGTTTTCACCAAGTTCGGGAACGGCCTTGATCAACGGGTACGATATCCGACGGAGCATGGATGATGCACGTTCTTCGATGGGTTTTTGTCCCCAGCATAATGTACTGTTTGATGAGCTGACGGTTCACGAACATTTGGAATTTGCAGCACGACTGAAGGGCATTCCGGCAGATCAAGCACGAGCGGAAGTGGATAGGTATATCAACCGATTGGGGTTGACGGAGAAGGCTCGTGCGGAGTCATCTACGCTCTCGGGAGGTATGAAGCGGAAACTTGCTGTCGGGATGGCATTGTGTGGTAGACCAAAAGTGGTGCTGTTGGATGAACCGAGCACCGGGGTAGATCCCACGGCAAGACATGCCCTGTGGGATTTCCTCAACGAAGAAAAGCAAAGTAAAACCATCCTGTTGTCAACGCATTACATGAACGAGGCAGATGTTTTGGGAGACAGGATTGCTATCTTGGCCGGTGGTAAGTTGACGGCCAGTGGATCGCCGTTCTTCTTGAAGAATGCATATGGAGTTGGCTACCGATTGGTTTGTGTGAAGGGCAGGAAGTACTCCGAAACATGCCTTCTGGAGTTGCTTCGGACATACATTCAGAGTGTGGTGATCGACAGTGAGAACTCGTTTGAGGTTCAGATTCTGCTGGAAAAGAAGTACATTCAAAACTTTGAGCCCATGCTGAAGCAATTGGAAAGCAGCATGGAATCGTGCGGTATTATGAGCTACGGAGTATCGTTTACCACTTTGGAAGAGGTTTTCCTTAAGTAATACCAGTAAATGTGCAAATAGATTGAGACCGGGTTAAACGTTTGTTATTATTTCAGAGCGGGTACTGACTTCCATGTTCAATCAGGTGCAGATGATAATCTCCTGACCGAGGGTGCGATTCAACTGGAAGGAAGAGCAGGTAAGTGATCCCCTAAAAGGATTAATTGCGGTGAAATAACAAACAACTTTTTTCCAGCAACCGAACCTCACAGTCTTCTCATCGGTTCTAACGTTCTACAGAGTAATGTGATAAGCCAAATCAAGGCACAGGTGCTGAAAAAGTTCCTCTGTACCAAGCGATCGTGGATACAGTTTTGTTGGCAGACGTTCCTCGTGCCAATTGCGATAATGATGCTCTTCGCCTTTCCCATACAACTGAACATGAATGACTCTCTACCACCGTTGGAGATATCATTGGATACCTATAAAAGTTCACTTAGTGTTTTCGAAAGGATGCCCAACTCATCGAAAGTAGAATCAGAATACAAACGTTTGTTCCGGGATGGTCATCAGCTGGACGTCATCGATGGAGACATTGAGTCCTACATTTTGACCAAGGTAAGTTGAATAATAATTTGAGATTTACGACAAATGACTCTACTCCGCTTCTAATTTCAGTTCAACCAGTCCATTTTGGAATACAACTCTCGGATGTTGGTGGGAGCAAGTTTTTCTAACGATTCCTACACTGGATGGTTCAACGCCAAGGACTTGCACTCGGCTCCACTTGCTTTGAATCTGATCTTCAATTCAATCCTCCATACCGTATGCCCATCTTGCAGCATCACACTCATCAACCATCCCCTTCCTCGGGCACAAAAGGATAACGTGGACCCATCAGGCAACGCGGATTACCTTAAATTCCTGAACATCGTATTGGCGATCGTATTCATCATGGCTTATGTGCCATCATCCTATGTGACCTTCTACATTCGGGAACGAACGAGTCGCGTGAAATTGCTCCAAGTCGTGAGTGGTCTCAAAAGGGAGCTCTATTGGTTCGTCAACTTCATCTGGGACCTCGTGGCCTTCAAACTCAGCTGCCTGATCATCCTAATAATGCTATTTGGATACCAGGTAGACGGTTGGAGTAACCCCCAACCGCTGGCTACTCTTTTGTTCATCTTCTTCATCTTCGCCTTCGCTACCCTTCCAATGATCTACCTGTTCTCTTTTTGGATTAGCAATCCCGCTTCCGGTTACTCCAGGGTCCTACTCATTCTCGGGATAGGAGCAATAGGTTTACTTCTCCTTCGGCTCCTATTGGCTTACATTGAATTTAACAAACTGGCCGATCTGATCGGCTATGGTTTTATGTTCATTCCAACTATTACACTATTCCTCACCTTGGACAAATTCAACACCTACGCCAACTATGAGGCAACGTGCAAATCCATATGCGATCTTATTCCCAACTGCACAATGGATCATTTGTGTGAAATACAGCCGAAATGTTGCTCCTCCTATTCGGATCTCTTTAGCTTCTCTACCAACGGCATGCTCAAAGAACTCTGCTTCATGATCGCAACGGGAATCCTCTGCTTCTTGCTCGTTTGGAGCATGGAATACAAACTGGTCTTCCACCTGTGGTCCAAGATTCACCCTACGAAAGACTATCGCTACACCGTTCCCCAACCACACATGGACTCGGATGTCCTGCTGGAGAAGAGTCGAGTTTCGCAAATGACCGAATCCGAGATCGGTGCCCACAGTCTCGTGCTGCGTAATTTAACCAAGAACTTTGGTCCCATTTCCGCAGTTAAATGGCTATCCCTCGGAACGCATCATTCAGAGTGCTTCGGGTTGCTGGGAGTAAACGGAGCCGGTAAGACTACTGCCTTCCGTATGATGACCGGAGATGAAACCATTTCCTTTGGAGACGTCTGGATCAACGGAGTTAGTGTCAAGTCGAATCTTTCGAAGGTCTACCAACACGTTGGATATTGTCCGCAATTCGACGGGCTACTGAACGAGCTTACCGGATTGGAAACCTTACGGATCTTCGCAATGCTTCGTGGGATCACTGGAGGTGAAATCAGTGTAGTCGTACAATCGCTTGCTAATGAATTGGGACTTACGAAATATCTGAACAGACCAGTCCAAGAATACAGCGGTGGTACGAAACGGAAGCTCAGTACGGCACTGGCGTTGATAGGCAATCCTTCGGTAATCTTCCTTGATGAACCGACGAGTGGAATGGATCCAGGAGCTAAGCGGCAACTGTGGAATGTGATCAACCGATTGCGTGATGCCGGACGGACGATCATTCTGACCACGCACAGTATGGACGAGTGCGAAGCGTTGTGTACCCGTTTGGCCATCATGGTCGGTGGGGAATTCAAGTGCTTGGGATCTACGCAACATCTGAAGAATAAATTTTCTAGCGGTTTCCTGTTGCACATCAAGATGGTGCAGGGCCCGGGAAAGAATGATTTATTGTTACGATCGGCGGCGGTGAAGGCGTTTGTTGGTGAACGTTTTCGGGATGCAGTGTTGAAGTATGGCTAGTTGGCTCAGTGTTAGAATTGGAAATAACGTTTCGTGTAATTTCAGGGAGGATTTGCAAAATTCGCTCAGCTACCATATTCCACGAAGCGAACTCACCTGGTCGGCCATGTTCGGTATTATGGAAGCATCGAAGGAAGTGCTGGGCATCGAAGAGTATTCCCTTGGGCAAACGACGCTGGAGCAAGTGTTCTTAGTCTTTGCGAACAGCAACAATTGGTGATATGGGACGGAAAAATATTACATCCACTGTTTTCAGAAAACCCTGTCCTACTTTTTGCCTTGCATTTAACAAGCACTGTTACAAATTCTTAAAACTTTTACTCTAAACTAAGGATGTAATATTTGAACGTTTCCTATGTTTCCTAGGATTTATTATTTTATAATATTTTGAACAACTTACTTACCAGTATATGCATAGTCAAAGAATTCGAGCTTACCTGAAAATAAGCAAAAAAAAAATTTCAATTATTACCAATCAGACCATTGCCAAAAGCATTCTTGTGATTATTAGGCTCTCATTATTGTAATCTAAATTTATTTCCATTTGTAATAAGCGCATAGATTATAAAGAAGTGTTTTCAATATGATACAAATATCACAATCCCTGGTAATGGATGTGGTTGAAATGTCCCGGGATCTCAATTTGAAGGAGGTCAGTTTTTATATAAGTTTGAGAAGTCGGAGAGTAACAAATGAAAATGCGATTCCTGTCAAAACAGAATGTATATAAATTTTGTAATCAACGATCATGTCAAATATCCTTGTAGAACGAAACGGAGAACTTTTTCAACGGCTTAAAACAGCGTAGTCGACTTATTGTAGCTTCGTGATGTTATGCTTTTGATTTTTTTTGTGGACACACTCCCCGAGCAAAGGTTTATACCAAAATGATAACAAGTTTTATTATCTGATTATCACTATTTGATCACTAAATATGTTATCATTCAAGCTGAATAAACAGCCAAAATAACAGAAGAGATAACAAATTCATATTCGTTGGATATCACAACATTAACTCGTTTTATGATCATTGAGTTCATTTTGATAACAAATTTTGTGATGTGAACAAATTCCTTGAGGTAATTTCAAATTATGTTATCAACATGATATCAAATTTATAGACTGTTCCAGAAAGTATAAGCACACCTTATTTTAACGGTCACTTTGAATATAATGAAATATTTCAACATGTTTTGGGTGCGTCGTTTTGTTTGCACATTTCAAAAAAGTGCTCAGTCTTGTGTTACCTATCAAAATGCGCGGTCTTACTCCGGAACAACGAAAAAGTATCGTGCACAAATGGTGCACTGTGACCGGACTCTCTTTGAGAAAATTGGCCAAAGAAGAGGGTGTAAGCGTCGGAGCGGTACGATCTGCGATTCGAAAATATAGAGAACAGTGTACGTTTGAAGAGTGGTCGGAAATCCGGTCCTGTTAGTCCGGATATCGATAAAAAGATCAGGGATGCCTACAAGCGAAAACCAGCGACTTCCGTTCGGGATGTTGCGAAAAAACTAGGGACCTCGTCGAGTAACGGCATGCGTGCCAAAGAAAGATTTCGGCTAAAAACATACCGGAAGCAGAAAAAACCCAAAAGGATCCCAAAACAGACCGCGTCCGTGAAACCACGGGCCCGCAAACTACGATTCGTTATTGTGTAGAAATTCTGGGTGTATAATAATGGACGATGAAACGTATGTGAAACTAGATTACAAAACGCTTCCCGGACTACCATTCTATACTGTAAGCGAAGACAAAGACATCCCCGAAACGGAGAAGGCAATTTTTACCGAAAAATTCGGTAAGAAGGTTATGGTTTGCAAGGCAATATGCGAGTGTGGTAAAACATCTAGTCCGTACATCACAACGAAGACGATGAACACTCAGAAATACGTTAAGGAATGTCTCCAGAAGCGATTATTGCCGATGATCAGGCAGCACGAAGGTCAAGTAGTGTTTTGGCCTGATTTGGCGTCATGCCATTACGCAAAGGACACTTTAGAATGGTACAAAAGTCAAAATGTATGTTTCGTGCCGAAAGACATGAATCCGCCGAACTGCCCGGAGGCACGGCCAATCGAGACTTTTTGGGCTTTAACCAAAGCAAAGCTTCGAAAATTCATAAAACCAGCGGACGACATCCAGAAATTTAAAAAAGATTGGCCAAAAGTGGTCAAAATGGTAGGAAGTACCACTGTGCAGAAGCTAATGGGTCATGTTCGAGCAAAAGTTAGGAGTCTTGGCTATGATTAAATATTTTGATTAAACGAGAGTAATATATCATATAAAACACAAATACAAATATGATTTGCCAAATAAAATTATTAAAACTAAAAAAAAAACGATTTTTTTGTTATTTTGAAAGTGTGCTTATACTTTATGGAACAGTCTATATAAGTGAAGTAATGATTCTGATGAAAAGTTAAATTTCATATCCATGAAATGCTGGTAATATTCAGCATTCGTCAGCATGCTGGTGGTATTCAGTAATGTTCGTTAAAAATCGTTTAAAAAAATTGATAACAAATGATAACAAAATAAATCAATGTTTATAACATGTTCATTCCACTTCGATCAGCGCAAGAAGAAAGTTCGTTCGATCCAGCGCTCCGTTATTTTGAAAGATTTATTCGAGTACGATCCTTGGAATTTATTAGTTTTTTTTTCTCAAAATATATTCACTTCTTTGAATAGATTGAAAGTGAGTTTTTTTTTCCTGAAAAGGCAGTGTTGTTTTCCAGTGATACAGAGATCACGAAAGTTAAATTTAATAAACTCCGTGTTGTCGTCTCTAACCTGAAGCAGGCTAATGAGATTGCTTCCTCCCAGCATTTTACACTGGAATATCGAATTTATATTCCAGCTCGTGATGTGGAGATTGTAGGAGTGGTCACAGAGGCGAGTCTGTGCCCTGAAATTTTGGAGAGGTAGGAGGTTGGCCGATTCAAGAATCCTCTGCTCCCCCCAGTTCAGATACTGGAAGTGAGAAAGTTAGTTAAAATATCGCACAGCGAGGGTAGGACAAAAGTTACCCCCACAGACTCGTTTCGGGTGACCTTTTCTGGCTCTGCCCTTCCTCGCTACTTAGAACTGGACAAACTTAGGCTACCTGTGCGGTTGTTTGTACCCTGGGTAATGATCTGCCAAAACTGCCAGCAGATGGGGCATACGGCCTCCCATTGCGGCAATAAAGCACGCTGCTCAACTTGCGGGGAGAAACATGAGGCTGGTCCCTGTACAGATAACACACTAAAATGCGTTTTCTGCAAGGGAACTCCTCCCCATGCTCTCTCGTTATGCCCGGCGTACAAACAACGTGGGGAAAAATTGGAACGTTCTCTAAAACAACGTTCAAGGCAATCTTTTGCAGAAATGCTTAAGACAGCCTCGCCACCCGATATCAATACAAATCCTTTTACTCCTCTGTCAGATGACGAGTCTGATTCGGACTTGGTTGCCCGAGTAACACATCTTCATGATTTTATGTTGAGTAAGCTTCTATATAACCAAATATAGTCATATAAAAGTTTCAACCGTTATAAAACTTGTGTGTTGCTTGGGTGAGGAGGGGATATCTTTCAGTTTTCCGGAATGTGCTTCACGGAAGCGAAGACGCATCCGAGCAGGGAAAGTAGCTGAACAGAAGCCCCAAATCAACATGCCCAATTCAAAGAGCAGTGGAAATAAGGATAATCCAAATCCTCCTGATTTTCGAAGTGCCAACTACACACAGAACTTTCCATCTCTCCCGGGGACATCCAAAACCCCTGATGCCCCGATTTTAAGAACAGAAGTCCCCCTTCATCTGGGCTGTTCTCATTTGATGACATTGCCGAGGGTATCTTCAAGTACCTCGAAATTTCTGACAATGCAATGCAATGCACAGTGAAAACTTTTTTGAAGCAATTGACAATCAAGTGGCCCCTCCTTGCAGCAATCATTTCCTTCGATGGATAATTTGCCAAAAGAGGTCGGGGATTTAATCACTGTTCTACAGTGGAATGGTCGAAGTCTTGTTCCTAAATTGGAATCATTTAAATTTTTAGCTCACAATATCGGTTGTGATGCATTTGCTCTTTGTGAAACATGGCTCTCTTCCGAAATCAATCTTCCGTTTCATGATTTCAACATTATTCGGCTTGATCATGAGGATTCACGTGGAAGAGGAGTACTTTTGGGGATCAACAAGTGCTACTCCTTCTATAGGGTGAATTTTCCTCCAATTCCAGGTATTGAAGTTGTCGCATGTCAGACTGTTATTAAAAATAAAAGCCTTTGCATTGCTTCTGTGTATATTCCTCCTAGAGCCTCAATAAACCAAAAACAACTTTCAGATATTCGTTCGGTTCTTCCTGCTCCGCGGTTGATCATGGGAGATTTTAACTCTCACGGTACAAGCTGGGGAGAACTGTACGATGACCACCGCTCTTCTTTGATATATGACCTCTGTGACAACTTCAATATGACAGTTCTTAACAATGGACAAGTAACACGTTTGGCTGGTCCATCCTCAGTTGGCAGTAGATTAGACCTCACACTTTGCTCGAATTCATTATCGTTGGACAGCACGTGGAATGTGACCCAGGATCCCCCGTAGGCACACATGTGAATCCCACACAGCGCCAAAATCGAACACTGGCATCGGCATGAACAATCACAGGCCAGTCTTTAGAGGTTTTTTTGAACTCCTAGCTGCATGAAAAACACACACACACACACACACACACACACACACACACACACACACACACACACACACACACACAAACACGGCAATCCATCACCTTGCCGTAACTCGACAGTGCCTCTGATACTCTGACGACACACATCATTCGATCCATCGTTGCTTTGACCAACCGCGTCAGTTTTCTGAAAATCCATATTCGTGCATTATCTGTCTCGATCGTTTCATATCATAAAATCATAAATATTGGAAGCACTACTTTTTAATTATCTGAGAAATATTTACAGCAAAAGCACTCTAATTGAGAGAACCCATTGCATTAGGATTTATTTAAATCATTTGTCACGTCCTACTCCTTCAGTTGCAATGTTCAAATGATCCCTGAAATACGCGGAAACTTTCCGTCAATTATTGCATGTAAGAAATAACATAATTTACCATTTTATATGAATCCGGATTTAGTTATCTTTCGGGTTTTGATTTCAACACGGTGTATGGCTGATACAGAATCATCAAATGTAGGTACTAGCATTTCCCTTTAATCCAACGACGCACACCTATTCGACGCTCATTATCATTGATAAGGCCACATTGGTCGGTAGCGGTAATCTGCGTCGCGTGCATCATCAACCGTCGCTTCTATGTAGTTAGTCCATTTATCGTCGTATTCTAGGTGCGAACGAACCATCTAAAACGTACGCATCGCAAGTTACTGTTTAGTCAATTGCTAACACTCGGCCTGTCACCACCATCGTCGTGGTAGGCCGTCTTGCGGTCAGCACCGGTGTCTGACCTTCATCACCCGTTCCACTCCGCCGCAGCGTGTCGCTGACCTTGCCATCATCATCATCGTTCGAACCATTTCAATCGATTTCTGTTTTTGCGGTCCTCCCCACTAGGAAGCTCGTAATTGTTGCCATTGGACGTGTCAACTTTTGAGGTTGATGAAATTGTGATACATACAGCAAGTGCGAGAATAGGTCAGTGATTCAGCAGTAAAAAAAAGTCCTGTCATCCAAGTGAGTTTGTTGGCGTAAATTTTGCATCTGTTTCCCCATGAACGGTTCCGGACAACACAATTACGCGACATTTGTTTGTTCACTTGCGTGGGAATTTGATAGTGGCGGGCGTCGACGTCACGCAAAATTAGCCAAGCGTGTGTTTGCTGATAACGCTTTTATTGTGTTTGAATTTTCCAGTATCTGCCTTTTGTGAGTCAGCATTGGAGGGAAGATGACTAGCAACTTGAACAAACTGCAGTTGCTGCTGTGGAAGAACTGGACCATTCAGAAGCGGCACTACATACAAACGATTTTCGAAATTCTGATACCGGTGCTATGTTGTTCGATGCTGATTTTGGTGCGAGGATTGGTAGATCCGGAAAAGGTTGACCATCCCACGATTTTCAATCCATTGGCAGCAAACTCCTACTCCAATTTGAAGTTAGTTTATTGCAGAATCCGGGTAGATGTGACATATTATAGATCTTTCCGCTTACAGTTTTCAAACACCACCGGTTATTCCCAAAGTGGCGTACTCCCCAAAGAATGCCGTCCTGGACGCCTTGATGAATGCCACCCTGGAGAAACACTTTCTCAGCATCACGCCCCTAACGCTCGAGGGCTACGCCAGTTCAAGGGACCTCGAGGGTCTGTTAATCCAGCAAAACTACTTTGTGGGAGTGGAATTTGACGATGCCTTGGAGGTAAGCTAATTCGATCCAGAGACGAGACAACACATACAATCGTTTCCTTTTTTTTTGTTACAGAACATCACATCGCTCCCGGAGAAAATCCACTTTTCTTTGCGATTTCCAGCGGAAACCCGACAGTGGCGGTGGTTGTTTGGCAATTGGAGAACCAACCTGCTTGTAGTACCGTTTTCTCCCGGTGTCCGCAACAAGGACTTTGACGACGGTGGCGGTCCGAGCTACTACAACGAAGGATTCATCGCTATGCAGACTGCATTGTCTGCCGCCATCATAGCAGTTCATAGTCCGGAGACCTACACAAAAGATGTACGACTGAGGGTGAGTTAGTTGTATACTCTCACCACTAGCAATGCATTATCCTGAAATCCCTTGCTCCAGCGCATCCCGTATCCGCCGTTCTACGAGGACAAGCTCCTTCCGGCAATGGAACAACTGTTGCCGCTGATCATCCTCATTGCCTTCTTCTATACGTGCATCAACACGGTCAAGTATATCACCATCGAGAAGGAACGTCAGCTCAAGGAAGCCATGAAGATCATGGGTCTGTCAAACTGGCTGCACTGGACGGCGTGGTTCGTCCGATGCTTGATCCTTCTGCTGATCACCATCTCTTTGATAACGCTTCTGATGACCGCCAGCCTGACGACCAACACGGATCAGGCGGTCCTTCAGTACACCGATTGGTCGGTACTGTGGCTGTTCCTGTTGGCATTCTCCATTGCCACCATCTGTTTCTGCTTCATGATGAGCGTTTTCTTCAACAAAGGTAAATGCTGATGGTTCCTCAATGAAACCACTTAAAATAACCTTCTTATTTTACAGCAAACACGGCAGCCGGAATTGCCGGACTCATGTGGTTTCTGCTGATGATGCCGTACAATATCACCGTTCGCAACTACGACGAGATGGCAACGGGTTCTAAGATCGGACTTTGTCTTCTGTCGAATACGGCCATGTCATATGGAGTGCTTAGCATTGTCCGCTTCGAAGGCAACCAGGAGGGACTGCAGTGGTCCAATCTGTTCTCACCGTCCACCATGAACGATGGACTGAGCGTTGGAGTGGTGATCATAATGATGCTGGTTGATGCTCTGCTCTATCTAGGAATTGCACTGTACTTTGAACAGATCATGCCCGGGGAATTTGGCGTTGCCAAACCGTGGTATTTCCTTTTTAGCAAGGACTTTTGGAAGCGAAACAAAGTAGGTGACGAATATGCTGGACAGAATGGCGTTGTAAAATCAGTGCAGTCGAAGTTTATCGAAGAAGAGCCGTCCATAGAGCAAGCGGGCGTTCGAATTCGTAACTTACGAAAGGTGTACGGTAAAAAGGTCGCCGTTGAAGGCTTGAACTTGAACATGTACGAAGATCAGATTACGGTTCTGTTGGGCCATAATGGTGCAGGGAAAACTACCACCATGTCCATGTTGACCGGGATGTTCTCGCCAAGTTCCGGGACGGCACTGATCAACGGGCACGACATTCGAACAGATATTGAAGGAGCTCGGCTATCGCTGGGCTTGTGCCCACAGCACAATGTCCTGTTTAATGAACTAACAGTCGCTGAGCATGTGAAGTTCTTTTCCAAATTAAAGGGCGTGAGTGGCATGGACGTGGCGGCAGAAATTGATAAATACGTTAATCTGTTGGAGCTGGTGGATAAGAAGAACGCCCAATCTCATACCCTATCGGGGGGAATGAAACGGAAACTGGCTGTAGGAGTGGCACTGTGTGGAGGCTCGAAGGTAGTTCTGCTGGACGAACCAAGTTCAGGAATGGATCCATCGGCTCGGAGGGCTCTCTGGGAGTTGCTGCAGAAGGAGAAGCTTGGCAGGACCGTACTTTTGTCCACACATTTCATGGACGAAGCCGATGTTTTAGGTGACAGGATTGCCATCATGGCTGAGGGTCAACTCAAAGCCGTTGGATCTCCGTTCTTCCTGAAAAAATCCTTTGGCGCTGGTTACAGATTGATTTGCGTAAAAGACGTGACCTGTGACAAGCATCAATTGTTGGGGATTTTGAGGAAGTACATTCCTGATGTAGATGTAGAGACTGACATCGGAACCGAACTATCCCTAGTTCTGCGGGAGGAATATGTAAAAGAGTTTCAGCCAATGCTGGAGAACCTTGAGAGTCAGATGTCGTCATGCGGCATTTCCAGCTTTGGCATATCGTTGACAACCATGGAAGAGGTATTTCTCCGATCTGGGAGTGATACCTTCGATAAGAACACTTCTGATAACTCAACGGCATTCAACGTTGTAACCAATGAATGTAAGATCTTCTGTTCAATTATTTTAAACCTTGCTAAACGATAATTTTCCCAACCCCACAGATGCCTTGGATAACCTTCACCTTCTAACCGGACGGCGCCTGCTCATCAACCAGATCAAAGCTCAATTCCTCAAAAAGTTCCTGGTTACCTTCCGGAGCCTAATAACTCTCTTCATGCAGATCTTGATACCGATTATATTCGTGTTGATGACCTACATCATCATTCTAAACTCATCAGCTGGTCGGGACTTGCCTGCCCTGGACATCAAGCTCGAATCCTACAGCCATTCCATCACCGTTCTGGAAGATCAACTATCCAACACCTCGGTTACCAATGCTTACCGAACCCTATTCAGCAACCTGAACCCAAACCACAAGCTATTAGTTACCGAAGATAACATGACCGATTTCATTCTTCAGAAGTCCGCGGAGTCGATCGCAACCGTCAACACCCGGTACTGGGTAGGTGCAACCATTGATGCTTTGATACCGACGGCTTGGTTCAACAACAAGGCCTACCATAGCGCTCCTCTAGCCATCAACCTACTATTCAACGCCCTCCTGAAAGCTTCCCACCCGGATGCTGAGATTCAGGTCACGAATAAACCCCTTCCGTATCAGCTGATAACCCGATTCGACCAATTGGATACTGGAGCCAATGCGGGCTTCCAGCTGGCCTTCAACACTAGCTTTGCGATGGCCTTCGTAGCCGCCTTGTATATCATGTTCTACATCCGGGAACGAACCTCCCGCTCCAAGCTGCTCCAGTTCGTCAGTGGAGTCAACGTTGCTTTGTTCTGGGCGGTTTCGTTTCTCTGGGATTATCTGATATTCATGGTGGTTAGCCTTTTCTACCTGGCGTCGGTGGCTGCTATTCAGCAGGATGGTTGGTCAAACTTTGAACAGTTGAGTCGTGTTTTCTTGGTGCTGGTTCTGTTTGGATTTGCAGTCATTCCGACGACGTATCTGTTCTCCTACTTGTTTGACGTTCCTGCGACCGGATTCGTCAAGATGATACTCTTGAACATCATTTCTGGAACAGTGTTTTTCACGGCCGTCACTCTGCTGAAATTTGAAGGAATCGACCTGGAAGATGTGGCAAATGCGCTGGAGTGGGTGTTCATGCTCTTCCCGAACTTTGTTCTGAGTCATAGCTTGAACAACCTGAACAGAGTGGCCAGCACCGACGCAATGTGTGAGCAGCAGTGTGACCTGATTCCTATGTGTACAAAAGAGTTGCTGTGTCTGCTGGTGCCACAGTGCTGTGGACAGGAGATCTTCACATTTGACGAAGGGGGCATCAATAGGAATTTGATGTTTTTGGTTGCGATCGGAATTGTGGCGTTTGGATTGATCATGCTTATCGAGTTCCGCGTGCTAAAGCGAGTTTTCGATCGACGGGGTAAGGTTAGCGAGGAAAATGATGTCTCGGAGTTGGATTCTGATGTTTTGGCTGAACAAAAACGTATCTACGCTATGCCACAACCAGAAATCGACAGCTACAATCTGGTTCTGAAGGATCTGTCCAAGTACTACCGGAAATTCCGAGCTGTTAACAAGCTGTCCGTTGGCATTCGTCACTCCGAGTGCTTCGGATTGCTTGGAATCAACGGGGCGGGAAAGACATCGACCTTCAAGATGATGACGGGGGATGAGAGTATTTCGAGCGGCCAGGCTTGGGTCAACGGAATCAGTTTGCAAACGAATATGAACCGCGTTCATCAACAGATCGGATACTGTCCACAGTTCGATGCATTGCTAGAGGATATGACCGGTAGGGAAACACTTAAGATGTTTGCATTGTTGCGAGGCGTGAAGGACGCTGAGTTGAATAGCGTTTCGATAACGTTAGCGGAGGAGTTGAACTTCCTGAAGCACTTGAACAAGAAGACGAAGGATTACAGTGGAGGAAACAAGCGGAAGTTGAGTACGGCGCTGGCGCTGATGGGCAATCCGGCAGTGGTGTATCTGGATGAGCCTACCACGGGAATGGACCCGGGAGCTAAACGGCAATTTTGGAATGTGATATGTAAGATAAGAGAGGCTGGGAAGGCCATTGTGTTGACCTCCCACAGCATGGAGGAGTGCGAAGCACTGTGTACGAGATTGGCAATTATGGTTAATGGCGAGTTCAAGTGCTTGGGATCAACGCAGCATTTGAAGAATAAGTTCTCCGAGGGATTTCTGTTGACCGTGAAGGTCAAACGAGAGCCTTCCGAAGCTCTTCGGGAGAGGGTAGATACGGTGAAGCAATTCGTTGATCGGCAATTCACCGGAGCAGTATTAAAGTGAGTCTCATGAACATAAAATTGATCGAATCAAATTTGTTATTAATTTTTTTTGTTCTTTTCAGAGAGGAGTATTTAGATTCGTTAAGCTTTCACATTCCTCGATCCGGTCTCCGTTGGTCCGTGATGTTTGGGCTGATGGAATCGTACCGACAGGAGCTCGAAATCGATGATTATGCCCTAGGACAAACGTCCCTAGAGCAAGTGTTTCTATATTTCACCAAATACCAAAAGGAAGAACAATAAAAGCAAAGCAACTTACTCGAATCAACACCAGCTTTCATCTGGCTTCGAACTACCTTGCAGACATACTGTAGTTTATAGAGTTACGCACCATAAAATACACTCAAATTCCGAAACCACCAGCTTGTGGAGTGGACATTGCGTCATCAGCCCACGGTTATACGAAAGTTACTCTATTGAGCTGGTGCTTGGGAGAGCAAAGTTACTCCTTTCCTAAGCATGAGTTGAAAGCCAGAAGGAAATTTATTGCCCTCCATACAACAGAAACCAATGAACGAGAACCGGGCCATTCATGGCTTTCAGGTGTGGAATCATATAGGACCTGCCGGAGAAAACCACGCGCGTTTGTGCGCGGTGAAGCTGCGAGGAAATTGCGTTTGCGGTGGGATACAGTTCCACCTAGGAACACCCCTTCCCTCCCGCGGGATTGAAATGTTTATGGTTCCGTTTGTTCTGGAAGTAGAGTGATGCACCCAGAGGGTTGAATTGATTACTAGCGTCTGGGGTGTTTGAGAAAATGTCTCTCTGTGTTGCCTTTAAAGCTCATTTGGGATGATGTGTGGAAATTGAGTTGCTTTTGAAAATTAAATGCTTTCAATATAAATCTTCAACCACTTATGTTCCAAGTGCTTCGTCGGCATTCAGTTTAGTGTTAGTTAATAGCGTTCGTAGACAAGACCACGCGAATATTTTACGATTATTTTTTCAAGGAAATCGGAAGTTGAAACCTGACATTGTCTATTTTCCCTCAGTCAAACCAAGATTTGAACCTGGCGATACAAAAACACTTCCCTCCATTATTTTAACAAAGCTGCAATTACAAGCACGTTGTGTTTATTCCATTGAGCTCTTCTCGTTCACATCCTGGCGTTCTGCTTCGGCATTGACAGAAAATCAATATTGATGTGAAAAATTTATTCAATTTCAATCACTTTTCATCAGTCCACCACCAATATTGTTTGAAAAACGGTATATCGATTTTCTCTTCTGTGAATAACACGGCTACGAAAGCATTTTCCATACAATTTATTGTTCAATATACAAACTAACAACGTTGTTAACAGAGCCATTATCGTTTCAGTTGAAAACCGAATCTATCGACTAGCGACGATCGGTTTTATTGTCGATGCATACATACGTCTTACTTATGTCGGAAGTAACGCATTTTATCGTGCATCAGATGCGCCATACAGCGCACTACTTCCGACACTAGGTATAACGTACAGAACGAGAGTAAATTCGATTGTCGCTAGTCGATAAATTCGGTTTTCAACTGAAACCATAATACGAATTCAATGGTTTAATGGTACAAACTAATGAAGAGAATCTGTCTACGATGAAACGTGATAACGAATAAACGTTTCTACTTATTATACAAACATTGAGCGTTTCCTCAAACATGGTACGGTTGGGTTCTAATTTTTCGGTTAAATCAACAGCTAAACCACAAAGAGAGGTACCATGATTTTGGGTGAAACTGATCACTTTTCTTCGATTATAGCCTACTTAGACCAACCGCACCAATACGGTAATATCGGTAAATTGTTACCCTGTTTGACAACTCGACACCACACCGGTGGTTGGTAACCGGGATGGAAAATAAAAATCTGCTCGCTCGGTGAGCAGCCGGTACGTAAATTTGACAACCCGATCCAACCGAGCCGAGTTGTTCATCTGGAAGACTTTCATTTCAATTTGAGTGTTTCCGATTTTTTTTTAAAGTGTTATTTGCTAGTTTCACGTTTATTGTGATATGTTGTGAAAAAATGAGTGCATCAAAACTCCGTGGATGGAATTTGACGCAACAAGACTACGAAGTGCTTTGCAGGGGTTGGCTGGATGTTTCCCAAGATTCAATCTTTGGGATAAACCAGAACGTCAAAAACCTATACGGAAGAGTATTCAAACTATACACTGCACGAAATATTTAGCGAAATGAAACAGGTGCGAGAATAAATTTGAGACTTATTGTGTTACCTTTTTATGAACGACCGGTGCGAAAGTGGGTGGCTAAATCAAAATAGCAACGCTCTCAGTCATCAAAATATTACCCAGATACGAACCCATGGGTGGGGATGGTCTTATGTAAGCATACTCAGTTCTCTAAAGCAAGTACTGCATATAGTCTCTCAAACCATATAGGTACTCGAATTTTGAACCAAAAGTCGAAATTTAAATCTAAGACTAAAACTTTCAGGGTGAAATTAATGGACCCCAAACATAATTTTAGGATACTAAAGCTTGTATCTTGTTTAATACCCAACAATTTTTTTTAGCAGAGTGGGCATCTGACAAACATCTATGATATCTGTCAGCTGTCTAGCTGCCTATACCAAATATTTGGCTATTGGACAAACAGTGTAATACAAGCTTAAGAATAATACCATGGTTGTACCGACAATTAAATCATTTTCAAGACGGCCATTGCATAAACATAGTGGTTAGTATAACCATGAAAATGGTCAAATTCACCACGTTCATGGTATTCTTGACTATGGTCATTGTTAGAAGAACTATGTTGAATCAACTATTTTTAATGGTCGACCATGATCTTAGTCGGTTCAAAATCACTATAGATCAAAGAAAAATATTCCAGAGAATAAAAAAAATCACGACTTTAACATTTTGAAGATTTTGTAGGAAATGGCATATTGTAATAATGTTATATGAATTTTCAAATTATTTCCTATCAAAATGATCTCGGTAAGCAACTTTCTAAATGTAGTCGTTTTCAAATTAATTTGAATTTTATCTATGCAACAAAATTTCCTCTTCATCTTCAGCGACAAGTTTTTCAAAAAGTACATCGACAAAGGTTTTTCATTGGGGACCACGTAGACAATTCAGGGGGGAAGGGGCGGTTCGAAAAAGTTTACGTTTGTCTACGATGGGGGAGGGGGGATTACCAAAAGTCTACGTATACCTCTGTTTCCTTTCTTTCTACAACACGGATATTCATACACTTAGACGTTGTACACAAAGGATTAAAAGAATTATTCTCATGCCTTGCGTATTATCCTCGTGCCACCCGAGCATTTTCGAAATCCATTTTTGAGCCAAATATGCTTGAGCCCGCATGGCTTGAGTGAAGTAGGACTTGTCATGCCAAAATAAGTTTTATTGCAATTGTAAACCAATCTGAGCCATGAAATCCGTGCTAGTTTCTATGCTTTCGATACATAAAGATTGGACTCGGAAGAAATGCGACACTTTGTTTTGGGTGTAATTTTTTATCGCGTGAGTAAAAATTTATGAAATTTTGTGAAATACTAGTTTAGATGTGTTATGTTTATGTGTGCAAAATTTTATCGTAATTTGTCAAGTAGTTTTCAAGATGCATTCGAAACAAGAAGAGCTACGCCAGCAAATCTTGGGCGCGGTGATCGATAATCCTGGTCAGTCGCACAGATGGATCGGCAAAAGGCTTGGAATCCACCATTCCACCGTGCCCCGCGTTGTGAAGATGTTCCAGGAGATGAAAACTATCGAGCGGCACGCTGGAAGCGGCCGAAAACCGAAAACGGAATACCCAGAGAAGGCGCGGAAGATAAGGCAGTACTTTAAGAATAACCCGAACCTTTCCACCCGAGACGTGGCCAAAAAGGTCAATTCGTCGAAGTGGTTCGTCCAGCAGACCATGAAACGGGCTGGGTTATGTGTTTTTAAGGTCAGGAAGGCGCCAAACCGGACTGACAAGCAAAACACGGTGGCCAAATTGCGTGCGTGGAAGCTGTACCGTGAGTGGCTGGTCAAGCCAGGCTGTCTCCTCATGGACGACGAGACATATATCAAGGCGAACACCAAACGGCCTCGAGTTTTTTGTCGGTACGTCCAGCATGGAGGTTCCGGAAAAGTTCCGGAAGAGAAAGATGGACAAATTCGCGAAGAAGTACCTGTTGAGGCAGGCGATCTGCGAGTGCGGACGGTACAGCAAGCCGTTCGTTACAACCGGCACCATAAACGGGCAGATTTATCGAGAGGAATGCTTGCAGAACCGCTTGCTGCCCTTCCTCCGCTCTCACCGTGGTCCCACGCTGTTCTGGCCGGATCTCGCTTCGTGCCATTATGCCAAGCCTGTAATGGATTGGTAGGAAGCGAAGGGCGTTAATGTGGTCCCGAAGGAGGCGAACCCGCCAACTACACCAGAACTTCGTCCGATCGAAAAGTTTTGGGCGATAATGAAGAAGAAGTTGAAGAAAAGCGGAAAAACATTCAAAACCGATGAAGCTTTGAAGAAAAACTGGGAGAAATTGTGTAAGGAAGATGGACAAAGCCTCGCCCAAGATCTCATGAGCAGTGTTAAGAGAAATGTACGAGCATTCAGCTTGGGGGAGGAAATAAAATTAATAAATTTTGCCGAAACATGGTTAATATATAGTTATTTGATCCCTGAAAATTTGAGAAGTATCCGATTTAAAATGAATTTTTGGTGATCATTTTTGTGTGGCTCATTTTTTCCGAGTCCAGTCTTTAGCTTGTTTGTTTCCCTAGCAAAGGAATAATAAGCTGGTATGATATAAGTAACAACTCAAATAATATTTTTAGTTGCCTAAGCTGAAGTTTATAACTTAGAAGCTGTTTTATAATTGTATAAAAGCAAATGAAGCTGAATAAGCGTTAGGCAGAATTAAAAAATCGATACAGTTCTTATGCGTAGTGTAATACAGCTTTAACACAACATTTAGCACTTGGTTGCATACTTTGAAAAGAAAGCTCTTATACGAACAATGTTTGTCTGCGTTTACACAGCTTGTTTATGTAGCTAAGAAATGAATCGGTTAAGCTTTTGAATTATCATTTTGTTTCTTATACACAGTTTTCTTTGTTAGCTTTGTTACAGCTTTTCAAAAGCCTTTTTATAATAAAATTCCCGGCGCTATACCGCCGAGTGATTATAGCAGTATACAGGGCCGGACTTACATTTGAGGGGGCCCGGGGGCCCAAAGAAGTGTGGGGGCCCTTTTCTTGATGTAAATTTTTAAAAAAAGAATACTGTGTCTAAAAATTTTCTGATGATGATTTTTATTGGTTGATAATCAAAATGTATGGTTAAAATACAACTTTTAGTTTAAAAGGCCTTCCTGCGAGACTTTGCTAGCTGAAATAAGTCAATTATATCGTCAACACTTATTTCTTTCAAGATCTTGTTTTCAATGCTTAACAGAGTCAAATTCACGAGCCTTTCGTTAGTCATCGATGTCCTCAGCCTATTTTTGATGTATTTCATTTTTGAAAATGACTGCTCACCACTTGCGTTTGATACCATAATACTTAGGTAAATTCGCAATGCAACTTCTGCGTTAGGAAAAGTGGCACGCAAGTCGTTTTTCATAATGAAATTGTTGAGGAACGACTCTACTGGCTCGTTATGAGTGTAGCGGCTTTGCTTTGCGAATGAAACGAGTTGGATGAGCTCGTTGGTTAACTCCGGACCAAGGTCAGCAGGGTACGTTTCAACCAACCTTTTTGCTCCCTCTTCTAAGGCTGACGGGGACGCATCCAAATCCGACAGGAATTCGAATAAATTTGTCACCTTTGGAAAATATAAATGAGACAAGAGAAAAAAGTCAAAGATTTGATAAAAGACATAAGCCAGTAATTATCTTTACCTGTTTATATGCTTCAGCACGCTCTGCCAATGAAACTTTAAGCTGATCAATAACAGGAGAAAAGGCATCAGCTTTGAATTTTTCCTTTGGAGATTGTGTTGAAACAGTTTCAGCTTGCTTGGCCCGACCTAGCTCATTAAGTCGAACGTTTTTTGTTCGCAATCGCGTCTTCCGGTAGCTCTCCGTGCCTGACATCTTCTTGCCATTAGACTCGTATTCATCATATTTTGCTCGTTTGGATTCAACGTATTCAATCAAACTGATAATTGAGTTGACTGCTGGTTTCAAAGCTGTGGCCGGGTTTTGGAGAAACTGACTAGTGGCGTCGAATCTTTCCAGTATGTCGCACCAGAACTGGGTGTAAATCGCATTTTCAAGTTGTGACATCTTATTGAAGAGACACAGTGCTTCATTTTTTACTAGATCCTTCTTCTCTGCATTCTCAGCAATGGTCAAAAGAGCGGATTTGATTTCAGAATACCCGTGAAGCAATGCTTTCGTTGCATCAGCCCGACACGACCATCGAGTGTCACTTAGGTTTTTCACCGTATACTTCCGTTCGGTCTTGGAGAGATGTTCAGTCAATAGCTGGAATCGACTTGTTGAGCCCGTGAAAAAGTTGAACAGGTTTTGAACAAAGTTGAAGTAATCCACAGTAGATGAACAGGTATTGGCTGCGGCCTTTCCAACTAAATTCAACGAATGAGCGCAACAAGGAACGAAAAAAGCATATGGGTTTTTTTGCAAAACCAACGCTTGCATGCCCCTGTATTTTCCCGACATGTTCGGCGCGTTATCGTAAGACTGTCCTCGGCAATCCTGAAATCTATGTCGTGTTTTTTCAAAAACTCGAGAAGTGCATCAACCATCTGCTGACCCGCATGACCGCAATTCGGAATAAATGTTAGAAATCGATCAACGGGGCTAGTTCCTTCCATATTTCACTGTGACTGTCAGCTGGTCAATATGAGATTCATCGGGAGAAGAATCGACGGAAATTGAATAGTATTTTGCTATTCTTATTCGGCTAGTAATAACCGCAAATACCTTATCTGCCATAAGGTCGATGATCTCGTCGCAAATTGTAGAAGACAAATAATTGGCGTGCCCACTCCTCTTATTGCCGTGCTTCTCGATATGCTGAGCTGAAAATGGGTCAAATTCTGAAACTAGCTCGAGAATTCCCATGAAATTCCCATTTTTGGACGAACCAAACAGCTCGTCTTCTCCACGAAACGCTAAACCACGTTCCGACAAAAACGTAATGGCTTTCACCAATCGCTTCAAGACATCTCGCCAGTAGCTTGCCATCTGTTGTTCCTGTGAGAATTATAATATTTGGATAATGGGTATCTTATGCTCCATTTGTTATAATAATAAAAATCTTACGGCTAAAATATAAACGACTCATTAAAAAATTAAAACTATCCGTAAGAAAATCAAAAAATTACCAAAATAAAAAGGGATAATAGCAATAATAAAATCAAGAATTTCAATAATCAAATCAATAAAACAATTAGTGAATCAAATGTTTCCATAAACAATCAATTTATGTTCCATAAAAGTTCCGAAAAAGCGAGAAAATACTCGAAAATTTCATTATAAAATTAAAACCTCCAAGTCGAGAGAAATACGAAGTTTTCATAAATTATTAGAAAAATTCCATAAAAAATCAACTATTCTCATGAAAAACTTTCAAAAAAAAACTATAATTTAAGTTAAAATTACAAGAAATGAATCATAAATCGTCATTTAATTCTTTAAATATACAAATATATAATATTTAATCCTTAAATATATAACCCAAAACACTGATCTTATGTGGTGTAGTTGAATCACCCCTGAAATTTTGATGCAGTAGGGAGCGTAGCTCCTTCGTTGCATCGATTCAATTTCAAGCAAACAATCATTTATGTTAAGGAAAAATTACTTGGTTTTTCTGCTTTTTATACTTTCCTTGAACTTTTGGTGTTTTACTTTATGGTAAATTTTGATTATTTTTATTGTTTTTTCATATTTTCTATTTTTTGTAAAGGTTTTGTTTATTTTTTTAATGGAAATTTGATTTTTTTTTAAAGAATTATTGCTTTTTTGACTTTTTTTATGGAACGAAAATCTATTTTTATGGAAGTTTTTATTGATTCATGATCTTATTGATTTACTAATGGAAAAAGTTGATTTATTAATTGCTACTGTGGACCCCCGCTGATTTGAATAACATCTCATCAAAATTACCAGAGTAAATTTTCAATTTGAGCTTCCAGTAACAATAAAACCATGATCCTGGCAACCTTATTTGCTGTTTTGTTTTTATTCTGCGTTCCGCTTCACAATTTACCATTTCGCTTCGTTTTGTTCCATGAGCTGAATGACGTTTGAACCATTTTTAATTGGAACAAAGTGCAAATAAACGGGGGTCAAATTAAAATGTTTTCAAATTAAACACGGTCAAATATACGGTGGCACTCGGTACTACCCTTTTTTTACTATTGGTTAATTTTGATTAATTTATGGGAGCTTTCTATTTTTTTATGGGACGATTAGTTGTCTGCCGAAAACTTACCTCTCTTTTTAAACTTTGATCAAGACCAAGTTTTCCCGCTCGCAACGAAATGGCGACTGAAGATTCCAAATTATCCTTCGATGTTTCATGTGAGCTTAATTTCTCTTGGGCGCGCTTCCAATTGCAGAACCCATCACCAGAAAAATTCGACAATGAAACGTTCATAAGCTTGCAAAAAAAGCAATACAGCTTACCGCTGTCCGGCGAAAAACAAAGCCAATTTCGGAACACTGTTTCATTCTGGAGCTTTCGGTAAAACAAGGATTTTGTGCATTTTCGGAAGCCTGTAACATCCCCTCTATCTTGGCTTACCGAAAATTTTTCGAACATTTGCTCATCATCACAATTATGCAGTTCAAAAGGACCTTTTGCAATCCAGTAATCAATTTCCATAGCACTTAGTTTTGACCACTTTCCCACATCCTTCTCAAAATTTGGGTTGACTTTTTCTTCCACTTTCCTGGCAATTGAATCTGAACCAATAGACTTGGAGCTCGAAGCCTCTTCTGAGGGCACCGGCAAGGGTACCGGATCCCGAAAAACATTTGACTCAGTTTCGGATTCACCCGCTGCTGCACTAGTACTACCCGCCGCAAAAAATGAACTGATTTTCGGGGTTTTTGAAAGCACTTCCTCGACATTTTTGTTCCGCTCATCTTGAATTTTTCTTTTCTCCGATCCACTTTTATAATTTCTATGCACAACGTGACGATCGCCCATTTTTTTGATTTCAAATCACCAATTTTCACAAATGGTTGCCGAAACGATAACAGTTTCACAGACGCACAAGCAGATTAGCAAACGGTTCGCGGCGGTGGGAGAGAACACACTGATTGTTTATCATGAATATTCGGTTTAGCGGTCAGTGAGGGAGAAGAGAGAGTCACATCGAGTCATACACGGTAAAAAAATAGTTTAGACGTAGTGAAAATATAAATCATAAGTGATGATTTTTTGTGGGGGCCCCCACAATGTGGGGGCCTGGGGCCATGCCCCCCCACGCCCCCCCCCCCCCCCCCCCCCCTAAAATCAGGCCCTGGCAGTATAGAATGTTGTATATGCAGTTGCGGCACAGAGTATGCAGCATCTTTGCAGTTATTTATATTGATTTGCAATTCATACAGTGAGCGAGCGAATCGAGGGGAATTCATAGGAATATCGTATGGCAATTTGTCAGAGGATATTAATGCAAATTTCATACGAGTCTCTAATGGAAAGAACTTCATAGGACGATCGAATGAAAATTTTCCTCACAGAAAAAAAAGTTGCAAGTGGGATTCGAACCATGAACATCGGGATCCAGAGACGAGCCACAATCCCACGAGACTATACACGCATGATAAGTGATGTCAAATGAAAGTATATAAAAGACATGTTTTACTCGACCAATGGAATGGAATGAGTCTTAGACCCTTGCTTTGTGATTAATAGTTCCGTTCGTATGAAAACCGTACGGATAATTTCCTGAGTGTAGCTAAGTAAGCGCATTCTTTTCATGCTATGTCAACCACCTTACAACCATTCGTCTGAACTGTCAAACGAAATGAAAGGAATACCGTCCATTTGATCAAGCAGAGTATTTGGATTTCATAATGATCTTCAGGAATGGGCAATCAAGCATAACATATCCCACCTCGCATTGAAGGATCTCTTAGCAATACTTAAAAATCAATACAATGACATTCACCTACCATCAGATCCTAGAACATTGTTGGGATATTCCAGGTGGACAATATTGACACCAAGGTCTAGAAAGTTGCCTTTGAAACTGTCTTGCAGATCTAAGCAAAGGGTTTCAGTTGGTGAGGATTTTGTGCACCGTAACTAAAACGGTTAAATTATACACGGATACAAATTTGTGTGTATAGGATTAAATAAAATATTGTAGGATTTAAACGAATAATTTCTGTTGAAGTTTATTGTGTTTCATTATTTTGATAATATTATGTCACATAAATTCAAAATAAGATTCGTTTACTTCTTATACATAATTAGTGTAAAGATTGTGTCCAAGTTTACTTTGAATCGGGCTTTACATCACGTCTCCAAGAACCATATAATCAAAAAAGCCTACCAGCTGGAACATGGAGACGATTGATGAAGGTCGCTACAGTTGGCTCCGGTCGCTTCGGACAAACCTTGATTGTAGTCTGTAGCTTGTGTCAGACCTGTATATATTTACGACACAGATAATAGACCTATTACTGGAGTTCAGCTATTAAAATCTGCAAAAAAACAATTAAAATTTTATTGATATACCCTCGTAGAATTTTATCTTTATATCAAAATTGCGAAAGTTTTCAGTTCTGTGTACGTACACACAAAGAATAATGATTATCAAAATTAAAAACCCGAATTAATCCACCGATGGTGAGACTGAACTCTTCTTACACTTCACCAGAATTACGAACTAAAATGTGGCCAATATGGTACTGGATACATATTTTCATCAGAAACTCCAGAAAAATTCAGAAATAAAGTGTGTCCACGATGAAATTTCCACACACAAAATTGATTCGCAAAATTCGAGTTTTCATCCGATTGCCATCAAATTTTCAGGGATTGAGAAATAACTATTAAACTTCATTTTACCATTTTACTCGTATTTTATTTACAGTCCATACGCAAATGCCCGCACCTTGGCCTTAACCCCAGCCATAAGATTCTGCACAACCTGTGAATCAACCGTTTTTTGCATGTAGTTAAACCCATACTTTTTTCAGTTCCTCGACTGTCTTCACTACCTTAGGTTGTTTAAGAAGGTGCTGCTTCATAATCGCCCAGTACTTCTCGATGGGGCGGAGCTCCGGAGTGTTGGGAGGGTTGAACATTTTCGGCACGAAATTGACCTTATTGTCCGCATACCACTTCAGCACGTCCTTGGAGTAGTGGCATGAGGCCAAATCCGGCCAGAAGATTGTTAGGACGTTGTGGGCCTTCAGGAGAGGAAGCAGCCGCTTCTGGAGGCACTCTTTTATGTACACCTGTCCGTTCATCGTGTCCTGGGTCACGAAAGGTGCACTCCGCTTCCCGCACGTGCAGATGGCTTGCCAAACCAGCAATTTCTTCGCAAATTTGGACATCTTCTGAGTGCGGACATGCTCCGGAACGCTGAACTTATCCTTGGCCGTGAAAAACAGGTTGCCGGGGATCTGTTTGAAGTCGGCCTTCACATATGTTTCGTCGTCCATGATGCAGCATTCAACTTTCGTCAGCATGTTGAGGTACAACTTCCTGGCACGGGTTTTGGCGGACTTGTTCTGCTTCTCGTCGCGATTAGGGGCCTTTTGTACCTTGAACGTTCGAAGCCCAGCCTTAGTTTTGGCCTTCTGGACAAAACTTCGGCTTAGGTGCAGCTTCTTAGCCACATCCCGAACGGAGGCGTTCGGATTTCGGTTGAAGGCCCCAACTACGCGGTTGTGATTTTTGGTGTTGTACGGAATACTTTATCCTTCACTTCTGGGCTTCCGATCGGTGGTCAACCGTTCCTCGAACCGCTTAATCACTCGCGACACCGTGGAATTCGCGATTCCCAACGTTTTAGCGATGGAACGATGCGAGAGATCCTTGTTCTCGTGATGAATGCGCAAGATTTTATCACGCACGAGCTGTTCTTTCGACTCCATTTCCGCGAGTTTTGATCACAGGACTTTAAAACTTGCAGGATGTAAATAATGCACTATGAACTAAATCCACCCAAATTTTCATTAAATTCTACACAACGGTTGAAAAGTTAGAGCAATTTCATAGTGTGGCAATTTCATCGTGGACACTCTTTATTGGATATGTCATACATTCAGTTTATGAAATGAACTATTTGTCAATCCTGAACGTATTGTTCATCGACGTGATTAAAATATTGCCATTAATAGCCTTGAACGACCTGTTTATGTTAGTTATATAGAAGGGGAAATTACATAAATATTAGAAATTCCATATAATCAGTCAATAGAATTAATTATTAGACAATCCTAAGCGTCAATTTTGATTATCGATATGGATTCAAGATGCTTAACAAGTTCATGTTCGTTGAAAATTGTGTAGTTATAGTGAATGGAGACTTTGTGTAATTTTCGAATATACTCGTTGCAGTTCAAAACCGGACCACTCGAGCCAATCGACCCTGCTCTAATTCTATAGAGCCGCATAGTGTGGCTAGTCCGCTGTATGTGCTATACAACACACCAGATGCAGAACAATAGAAAACAAGCGGCATCGATCGGGGTGTGTGGTCTTGTTCGGTTTTGAACTCCAACGAGTATATCTAGGGTTTTTTTTCATTAGGGCGAATCTACAATTGAGAGATTCTCTCCGGGCTTGCTCTCTTTCATTCATTACAGCGCCATTATAAAACTTTCGAGGGACTCTTTAGTACAGATCGAAACACAACAGTGCTGGCTAGCATACTCTACAAATAGTAGAATGAAAAACGTAAAGGTGATTGGTTTATGAATGAAAGAGAGCGAGCCCAAAGAGAGTCTCTCAATTGTAGATTCGCCCTAATGAAAAAAAAACCCTAGATATTTTCATCTCACAATTATGTGCACTCAGGTATTGTTTTGGTCATATCTCCATGAAGGATTATCCAATCATAATGAAATTTTGACCAGTTGTTTGAGAATTTTATAACTTAAATGTGGAGCTAACAAGACTAAAATCGGTACACAAGTAGCTCAGTATGTAATCGGAGACTAAACTGTTTGATTACTATTATAATAGGCCGTCAAGTACTGTTTCGTTAATATCTTCGTAATTTTAGACACATCTTTAATCTTCTAAAAAGAAAGCTGTTGTAATTCTAAAGGCAGATATAATAACATACAAAACATAACATATGACATATTTCTCATTTTGGAAACAAATCTTTATTGAATCATACAGGGTTTATGTGTAGCTGTGAATAAAAAAATGGCCGAGTTGAGACTTCGTTTCTATTCTGGACGATAGAATTTAAGAATGAGACTGATTGAAAATACTCAATTTCATGAAAATTTTACTTTTAATTTAATGAAAAATGTAAAAATGAAAAAAGTAAAGTGCAAAACTTTTAATAAAACAATATTTCTTTTTTGTATGTAGCATTGAAAAGATGAAAATATTTATTCCAGAATGAGTCAAGACAGGATATTCTCTCTTTAGAAAACGAATCACTTTGGTAATATAATTTTAATGCTACTGTTGAACATTTTTTTGTGGTTTTAGCCCGTAATGCTAGATTTTTATACTGAATGTAAATGATAAAGATGAAATTTCCATCCAAAATGCCGTTATTATAATATGCATCCGGAAACGAATGCCTTTCAAAAATGGACTATTTTTAGTGATTTTTCATGTGATTACCATGACACTTAGTGGAGAATTCACCTATACATCGCTAATCGTAGCAAGAGTACGAATGGCTTAAAATGGACGTCGTTTCTATTTCGGAAAATTTTAATCAAATCTGTTTCTTATCTGTAATCAGTATGCTATAGTGAAATAATATTACCGAATAAATTGAAAATCAAAGCATATAGTGATTTTATGCTAATTTCTACCAATAAAATTTATTGGTAGAAATTAGCATAAAATCACTAAATGCTTTAGTTTTCAGTTTATTTGGTGATATTATTTCACTATAGCATCTGTATATACAACAGATTTGATTATATTGAATTATATTTGATATTCAATAAAAATTTAACATTTTAATAATGCATATAATTGGTTACAAATAATATAAATGATTCATTAGGCTTCTTCAAGAAGAAGCATGGTTTTGTTATACAGAAATTCAATACCTTTATCAATTTTTATTTCTCTTCTAGGTTTTTCAATGTCTCGTTTGCTTGCTCAATAATGCATGAACGGCATTTGGTGCAATCTTTGATCTAACTCAACGTGAAATTCTTTAAATTTTGTTATGTTTAGGTTTTGATGTTATTATAAAAGTCCTATGTCAATTTCTCTTAGTGTATATGTGCTAACAGAAGCTAGAGTTAGTTGAAAATGAAGAGCCAAGCGAGCAAGTCGGAGCAATATTTTTTGCTTAAGAATAAGTCGAGAAAATAAAAGATTGATCCATCGAAAGTATAATCGCGACGTTTGATTTATTTAACACACATACACGACATTATTGGTGTCAGAAGTGGGGTTACTTAAAAAATCAGTGACAGGCGAAAACGAGGTTAAGTGTGCAAGAGAAGCCTATTTCTCCAACTCGACAAAATGGCCACCGGCAACGCTGAGCTGATGGAAACCCTCTCAACAATGATTGCGGAAGCTCTGAGAGTGTCCCTAGGAAACGCCGTCCAACAAGTACAAGTCGGAATTCAACATCAAGACGGAGACAATGCTGCTCCAACCCCGAAGATTCCATCCTTTTCTATGTCCGAATACCGTCCATCAGAAGGAACTTCCGTTACCGATTATTTTAACCGTTTCAAGTGGGCACTCCAGCTAAGTCTGATACCGGAACGCCAATATGCTAATTACGCCAGAGTGCACATGGGTGCCGAACTGAACAACGCTTTAAAATTTCTTGTAAGTCCTCGTGATCCGGCGGAAGCTACTTTCGAGGAGTTGCAGACTACGCTCATCAATCATTTCGATCGAACGAAGAACAAATACGTCGAGAGTATAAAATTTCGGCAGATTGTGCAGCAGAAAGGGGAACCCGTCGCACAATTTGTCCTCCGATTGAAACAAGCTGCCGCTTATTGTGAATACGGCGACTTTTTGGACAGGATGCTTATCGAACAGTTGTTACACGGCTTGGAAGAGCGGGACACGTGTAACGAAATTATTGCGAAGAAACCAGCCACGTTCAAGGAAGCCTTCGAAATCGCACATTCGTTGGAGGCAACAAGAAGCTCAACACGTGAAATAAACACAGGCGTAACAACACCTATGATCCCCGAGGAAACCAACAAGCTTGGCTATGAAAGTCTCAGAACTAGGAAGGGGCCAACTACTAAGCAACCACGAATTCCTAGCAGTGGAAGCAGTGGGAACCAGCATAACAGAGAAGCAGGACCTTGCAATCGTTGCGGCGGCCGACATTGGCGAAGTGAATGCCGATTCCGAGACGTGAAATGTCACAATTGTGACAGAAAGGGTCACATCGCCAAAGTATGCCGTTCTATAAAATCTAACAAGCAACGCTCATCCGCCGATCAAGTGGCATCACAGGAACTGCCGCTGTCCGAAATCGATGCAGTGCAGATGCTTAACCAGGTCTACGATAAACCAGCAGACAGGAAAATGATAAACGTTAAAATCGATGGATATGAACTGAAAATGGAGTTAGATACCGGCGCTCCATGCGGTATAATTGCAGCAGAAAAATTGCGAACCATCAAGCCCAGATTCTCGTTGCAGAAAACGGATAGACAATTTAAAAGTTACTCTGGTCACCATATTAATTGCCTTGGCCGCATACCGGTCAATGGCTCAATTTATACGTTGTATCTGGAGTGTCTGATTCACTTTTCGGACGGGAATGGATCTCGCATTTTGCGGAACAGATCAATTTGAATCAAATCTTCGCTCCCGAAGCATCGGTTAACTCTCTCACATCCGTCGAATTGACTGCTGATCAAAACATACAATTATCGAATACTCTTAATTTGTTTGAAGATATTTTCAGTGACATGCCTGGTAAGCTGGTAGGACCACCGGCTAAAGTGCAACTGAAACCAGGCGTTTCACCCGTATTCGCCAGAGCTCATGACGTACCATTTGCGTTGCGTGAACGATATGCTGCAGAAATTAGCAAGAAAATCGCCTCAGGGGTATACGAGAGAGTAGATTACTCTGAATGGGCGTCTCCAACACACGTAGTCGTTAAGAAAAACGGAAACTTGCGAATCACTGGCAACTATAAAGCAACCATCAACCCAAGAATGATAGTGGATGAACATCCAATACCTAAGATCGATGCAATTTTTAACAAAATGAAGGGAGCTTCTATGTTTTGCCACTTGGATGTAACCGATGCATATACACATCTTCCGATTGATGGAAACTTCAGCCATGTACTCACACTAAACACGTCAACACATGGCCTCATACGTCCCACTAGAGCTGTATACGGTGCGGCCAACATACCTGCTATTTGGCAACGCCGTATGGAAACTCTGCTAAATGGTTTGGAAAACGTTGTTAGTTTCTACGACGACATCATCTTGTTTGCCAAGGATTTCGATGAATTGCTTCAAGTGATAATCGCGACATTAGGTCGGTTGAGGCTACACGGACTACGACTCAATCGGTCGAAATGCGTATTTGCGACCCCACAACTCGAGTGTTTGGGTCATAAAATAGATCGACACGGATTGCATAAATCAGACAGCCATATTGCAGCGGTAAGCAACGCACCACGTCCATCCAACAAGGAGGAACTGCAACTGTTCCTAGGTAAGGCCACCTATTACAGTTCATTCATTCCAAACCTTTCTTCCCGAGCAAGATGTTTACGCGACATGCTTTTAGCAGACACATTCAAATGGACACCAGAAGCAAACCAGGCCTACCATGACGTGAAAGAAGTTTTGTTATCACCCCAAGTTCTCATGCAGTATGACCCGACACTACCATTAATCCTTGCTACGGATGCTAGCATAACGGGCCTTGGCGCTGTACTTTCACACCAGCTGAGTGACGGAAGGGAGCGACCAATAGCCTTCGCGAGTACCACCATGTCTAGTACACAACAACGATACCCTCAAATCGACAAAGAGGCCCTGGCCATTGTGTGGGCGGTAAGGAAGTTTTTCTATTATTTGTATACTCGAAAGTTTACTTTGATTACCGACCATAAGCCACTGACGCAGATTCTCCATCCTAGTAAAACTCTTCCTGCGTTGTGTATTAGCCGAATGTCCAACTACGCCGATTACCTGGCACACTTTAGTTTCAACATTGTGTATAAACCAACGAAACAACACACAAACGCTGACTACTGCTCCCGGATTCCAAATAGGGGATCGCCTTCCACCATTAACAGCTTGACATGTAAGGAAGGAAGAAATGAGAGAGACGATTTTGAGGATTTTGCTTTACACCAGATCCAACAACTTCCAGTAAGAGCTGAAAATATTGCTTGTGAAACGCGCAAGGATGTTAGCCTCGGTAAAATAATGCAACTTTTGGAAGCCGGCCGTGATCTAGCGCGGGCGGGGTATAAGTCACCGGAATCAAAATATACGCTTACAGCAAATTGCCTTCTTTTCGAGCACAGAGTTGTGATACCAACAGTGTTTAGACAAGCGATCCTAAACGATCTACACGTTGCACATTTGGGGGTAGTAAAAATGAAAAGCCTAGCAAGATCCTTCGTTTATTGGCCTGGTATTGACTCCGATATCGAACAAGCAGTGAGATCCTGCAAAGATTGTACCCGCCAAGGACCCACACCACCAAAATTCAAGTCATCATTGGGAGTATCCAAATGGTCCTTGGGAGCGTATACATATTGATTACGCTGGACCAGTCGCCGATACAATGTTGTTGATAATCGTCGACGCGTACAGCAAATGGGTTGAAGTTAAATCCACCACTTCCACAACAGCAGCTGCAACGATAAATATCCTCGACGAACTATTTTCAGCATACGGTGTTCCCACGACGGTAGTATCAGACAACGGTCCGCAATTCAGCGCTGTCGAATTCAAGGATTTTCTTCGGATGAGCGGAGTTAAATTCCACAAGCTTTCTGCACCTTATCACCCAGCAACGAACGGCCAAGCCGAGCGATATGTCCAGACCGTGAAGCAAGCTCTGAAAGCCATGAACACGACCAAAACCACCCTCAAGTTAAACATCAACGAATTTCTGCGTCAGTACCGAAAAGTTGCTCATTCCGAAACAGGAGAAGCGCCTGCAAAACTGTTCCTGGGTCGCAACATCCGGACACGGCTGGATTTGGTTAGACCACTGGATACACAATCGCGAATTACGGAAAAACAACGAGCATGTTTCAATTCAATGTTCCGTGTTTTGAATCCGGGCGAGAATGTTTACTTCATATCTGGAAACACTCGAATGGATAAATGGATCCCAGGAATTATATTAGAACTTATAGGAGATTTGCACTACAGAATTTCTTACAACGGAACCTCCATTAAACGACACATCGACCAAATAAAACGTTTCTATGTCAACGATAACAACATCGGCACGACGACGACACCCACTGAAATGGCATCGGCGCCACCCACTGCACCCACTCAACAGAACAAATCAAGTTATATGCAAGATGAAGGTACATCACGCAAGTTACATTTTTATGAAGGTGCTATGACGTCATCAAGACAGCAATCGGAATCGGAATCCAATGACGAAATAGATGTTCCACCTGAATCTCCAGTGGCACGATATTTGACACCATGTGCTTCTCCGCAGCACGTTTTGTCGGATCCACTAGCTATTCGCCGATCGGACAGGCTGCGTCGACCTCCACAGAAATATTCTCCATAGGAGAGAAGAAATGTTATGTTTAGGTTTTGATGTTATTTATAAAAGTCCTATGTCAATTTCTCTTAGTGTATATGTGCTAACAGAAGGTTGAAATTGACGCGTGCTGGTTTGAAAAGCTAATGAAGCTTCAACGCGTGAATATTGGTTGGTTCTGCTGCAGTGTTGTGGAAGACATAAATGTTAATCCAAATGATATCTACCTGGGCAATGTCCCTGGTTATTAGCTGCAGTATAGTACAAAGAACTCTTCATTGAGCCTTGTAGAAGCTTTTTACTGATTGTGAATATTTGAATTCTAGAACCTTTTCGTTTTTGAAATTGCACTTTGTGGTGAGTTCTAAACCAATTGGTCATCACCCTTGCACTTCCTGATTTAATCTTGATGAAGTGCATTGCATGATATACCGCAGAAATGGTTCTGGCCAGTAAACTGTGCATTTGAAACTTTGCTTAGCAAGCTCTGCTATGCTCTTTCATTGCCTTCTAATGCCACAGTGTCCTGAACCTTAAAGAATAAATTTACTGAGGGCTCTTTGCACACCTTTTGCAATGAAAGAATGCATTCCCAGACAAGTTTGGATGTGCATTTTATAATTACTTAACGCTTTGAGTGCTGCTTGGCTGTCTGTAAAAATACAAATATTTTTGCAATATATCTCTCTTCATAAAAACGTTACCATTTTATTATATGAAAGATTCTGCTTGGAAAACCGTTGGATAGCTTCCCATCGCCAATTGAGATTTCACCCCAGTGGCCACATCTTCTTGTTTCCTGTTTTTGTTCCAATTTTTGTTACTCCTGTGAAGAATTTTATGGAGCCATGGCGAACAGGTGGGACCTCCGACTTCCTAATCTATACGTGACGTTTCACATATGTTGTAAGGGATGTCATGGTTTTCCACAGGTTTCATCCAGTCTCCATTCATATACATCACTGGCCCATTTTGAAAGCTTTTGTGAAATGCTCAGGTGACTGACTTTCAAGTCACCAGACAGGAAAGTTTTCAGCCGTTTAAGTCTAAGCATACTCTTTTTTCAGCTTCTAGTTGCACGTATTCGTGCAAAGGCAGTAGATTTAGAATTGCATTCAACGCATTTGATGGAGTACCGCGCATCGCTCCGTTATATAAATGATATCAGCTGTTGAAGTTTTGTAAGCCTTTTTCCAGCCTTGTTTTTGGCCACCACACAAAGAGAAGCATACGTTACTTTTGGACGTATTATGGATGTATAAATCCACATTATCATGGAAAGCTCGGTCTTGCACCCCATTTTCTGCCAAATGTTTTTGAGCATATTCAGAAAGCAAATTGGTTAAGCCATCGACTGCCACGAACAAGATGAGCATTCCAGTTCAGTTTGGCATCCAGTATCACTCCTAAGTATTTAACCTGTTCACTAAGATGAATCTTTAATCCTCCTAGCTGAAACGCTTTTAGACTAAACTCTTTTCCTAGTGAAAGGTACAATTACTACTTTTGGATGGATTTATGCTAAGGCCTTCCTCTGATACACCAAGACTGGGTAAATTTTAGGGCCCATTGCATTCTTTCTGAAACAGATGTTGTCAAATTTTCCCCTCACTATAATGACTATATCGTCTGCAAAACCTACAACCTCGAAACCTTTTTCCTCTAAGCTTCTTAGAAGATCGTCTACAACTAAGGACCACATTAAATCTTATGTTCGTATTTGACTATTGTGAGTTCTGCTTTCCAAAAATAAAACCTCTTCTAAGTAACGCTCATTGATTTAGAGTGATAGGAAGGTAAGAAATACAACTCTTAGCTTCAATAGGATATAAAAATAAACTAACACAATAAAAGGCTCTAGTTGTCGCTAACATATGGCAGATGATTATAACTTGTGTATGAAAGGCACCTCTCTATTGGTACGCATCCTATGAGTTACTTGATTAATACGGAAAAATAAATAAATAAATCGTTTGTTTTGTATTTAAAAAAAAAATACCGTTTACAATTCATACTTTTTGTGTACGTTGACTAAAAATGCGGATACAAGCAGAATCAGAGACAGTAAATTTATTTTTTCCCGGGATAAGAAGCACCGCTTGGAGGAGATGGAGTGGGAAAAAGGAACGCAAAAGTTCCGCAAGAAACTTTATGGAAAAGCTTCGTGCCGCGAGTCAAAGTGTGTCGGGATAAGGATGAATATGATGGATTTGAAAGGTGGAAGCAGCACTACGTTGAACACCTGAATGGCGCAGAAGCAGAAGGAATGGCTCCATTGGCACGACGGACGAAGGAGATCTCCGTCAACTTCTCCGATATGCGAAGGATGAAATTAAACAGCTTAAGAGCAACAAGGCAGTTGGAAAGGATGGTATCGGAGTGGAGTTAATGAGATTAGGCCCAGATAAGTCGGCGTCTTGTCTGCATCGACTGAGCGGTAGTGTTTGAGATACTGAACCGCTACTGGAGGCGTGGAAAAAGAAAGAGGAAACTGAAGACAAGCAGCCCCCAACTAAGTGTCTTGTCGGAAGATTGTGACACAGGTGCAGTCCTAATGAGATTTTGGGTCAGCTTAAGTGAGAGTAACTTAGATGAAGTTGAACAAGTGAGCCCACTTGCCAATTTTTAGTTGAATTTTTTTTTTCGTATCATTTGTTGATTATTCTAGAAAGAATTAAGTCCTTATGAATATCTGTCTATTTGTGATTGCGATGCAGCTTCCGACAATTGGCATCATGCAAATGGGTAACACTTATGCAGAGTAATACTTTATGCGTTGGTTTATTTTACTATGTAATTCATACAAACTAAGCGGCACTAAAGCTTCATTAGGTCTACGGAAAGTTAAAAAAAAAAACGGTGGTGGTCTACTATATATACAACAATGATGCGACATATTATCGTAAGGGGAAATGATCTCATGAGAAATTTCATTTATATCTAAGGATGGCAGTTTCAAATCTGTTTTCAAATTAAACGTTGACGAGGTGTGGCGGATTGTGCTCCTGATTGTTTTGTTTTTGCTTCTTCATGCCTGATTTCCATTTCTTTTATAAAACTTGCGCTTTTCCGTTTGGAGAAAAATGTTAGTTGGCAAACGGGACAACGAACGGTTTCTGCAGAATAGTGGGGCCTGTTTGTTATCACAAAATGGCTCGTGCAGTGGATTCGATCATTTTCTTTTGAACACTTTCAGAATTTTTCTACATTAATCTAAAAAATGAACGATCGCGGTAATACTTAGTTGGACAATTTAAAACTATTGGTGAGTATTTTTTGAACGCATTGTGAGATTCGGGATCTACCTTGCGTAGGGTTGAAATCCGAAAATTTGTACTTTTGAATGTTTCGCAAATCGTATTTCTGAATATATCTTCTTGTTTTCGTCGTCTGAGGCACACTTATTGTAACTTAACATTTACAGTATTTCACAAGCGTTCGTTATCGTTAGAAAGCGCACACGAAATGAGATTAGTCGAGACTACGGGTTAATTCTTACGGTTATAATAATATCAAGACCGGCTGCGCTGTCACATTTTGCTCAATAAAACAGAACAAAGAGACAGCTAGATCTGGGACCGAGGACCAGAGATAAAATGTGTGACACAGTGCATGCGAAGTCGCCTCAGCAGTTAATTACTCGATTAAAATTCGCTTCAACCTTTTTCCTGTCAGTCTTTAGTTGCTATTCGGCTGGCAACACTGCCTATAGTTTTTGTTTTTCTTTAGTTATCGCTTGGTCCTTTTGAATTCTACCTAATGCTGGCTTTTCTGAAAAAAAAGGCTGTATGGCTTCGTTACATAGGTTTCTCAATAAATATTTTGTTTGGCTATAAAATAAACTTAAAATATATGCATAACTAGTTGGCACTTGATGCTTATTGTTAATTGTCAAGTGGAAGCTCGGATAATCGGTTTCGTGCACAGTAGTCAAAACACTTAACAAAAATGCAAATGCACCGAAGTAACGACTATTGTGTTTTCGTTCGCAGTTTATTGGCTGACTTAGCGGATCAAGCGATGCAAATTGATGAGAGTAGGAAAGTGGCTCGACGAACTTCACGCCAGCTCTAGGAACAGTCCTGTACTTCGGGATACCGAACAGGTGCCACAGTAACCGCCACAACGTGCTCGCACTTTCTTGTACGGGGCCTCCAACTGTGAGAACGGAGAAGAATACGATGTTATTGGTGTTTTACTTTCCGGTAATAGTTCGCATCACTACAGTTACTCACCCGTATCAAGAAGTTTAGTACCGCGTTCTGACCTTTCGTCTCCCACTGGGTACCGCGTCGTATCCGGAAGGGAGTGTTTTCTAGGTTGATAGAAAAGTCTCCCTGCGGACACTGGCCGGTGTTGCTGTAGCAATCTCCGGCCGAGCCGAACGATTGGGGCTTCCCAGAACGATCGGTAAAACGGTGGTCGTCGGTCAGCACCTGTAGAGTGTGAATATTGAGGCGAATCCTGCGGTAGTGTGTCGATCCGTAGCTTATGCTCTCATCCACCCAATCAGACTCGGACGGTGCGCAAACGCCGGCATTGGCTGCCCGCTTGTTGATGTAAATGGCGTAGTTTTCGAGGAGACCTACGGGTGAAAACATGATTAGATTTGCGCCTTAACAGAACGAAGATTTTTTTTCAGGACACACATTAACTAAAAAATTAGCAACCCGTGCCCCGAAAACGTTCAATTCACCTGACTTCAATGTAAGGTACTCGGTCGGCGCATTCGATGACATGTTGTGACAGTAGATGCTGACCGGGGTACCTTTGACGGTCAACGTGTACTCCCCGTCCAGTCGCGTCCTTCGGGTTCGCTGGACGTCGTGACAGGTATGGCTCACTGTCCTGCTGTACCTCGGGCGGCAGTCCGCTGCCGGGAGACACTTTCGCTTCTGGCCGGGTTTTGGCTCCGGACACCGGTTGGATTCCGTTTTCGTCAGTTCGTCGTAGCATTTGACGCTTCGTCGTTGGAATCCGTCGCACTTACACTGTAATTTTTGTTTGTTATAAAATGAGAAAAAAAAAACTACGTTAATCATCGACTAATTGAAGGATGGTCGGAGGTGCGTTGTGTGGGAATCAAAGAACATTGTGTTTGACACAAATGCTGTTGGCGAGTGTTTCCTAGGGAGGCAGTGTAACCTACTCTGTTCCATTGTCTGGTGCTCCAGCGGCAGAAGCTGTGAGTTTCACAAGGCTTCGCGTTGCTAGGTTTGTGCTTGGAGTCGCAAACGTTCGCAGTGGAGCGCCCATTGCTACAGGTAACATTGCGGGTCGCCATGCCAGTTCCGCAGCCAACCGAACACTGTATTGTGGGTTTTTGAGTTCAGAGTTTGATGGTGGTAATAGGCAGTAGGCATCAGCATCAGGCAGCATCAGCATATAGTGTAGCATCAGTCAGTGGAGGGCAGGCATATGTGATGGGCGCGCGGGATGACCAAGGTTGCAACACATGTATACGAGGATCACGTGAAGATGAAGATGGTCGTGGTGGTTGTGGAATATGGTTCAGTTGTGGATGGTTATGAGTGTAATGATACAGTGGCATGTACATGGAAAAGAAACAGAAATTAAAGAGAATTTAGATACATCACAGTAGAGGAGGTTTCTATCTATGTTCAAACAAACGGAATTACAACACTGCTAGAAATGTGAGCCCACCTTAGACCATGGGGATACCTCCCATCGGAAATGGCAGGGTTTGCATTTGCGGACCAGCTTCTTTGCCGGCGAAATCTTTGCGTGGGCGCAGTACTTGGCATCGACCTTTTGGCCGGTCTTGACCGGGTGCGGATTTTCTTCAGACCTCGAGAATAGACGCATACAGACACGTTCACCGGTACGGTAACCGTCGCCACCACCGCACGTCACATTACACTAAAAAATCAAGCGAGAAAACGAGAACGTATGCCAAGTGAGGCAAACAAATACAATGGAAAGCAGTTAGTGTTTGTGCGGGTCAGGTGAAGGAAAGTACAGAAATGAATAATTACAGGCTTCCAGTTAGTAATCCTCCATTTGAATTTGCAACACGAATCCACTTCGAGCGGTTTCTGGTTCAATGGGCATTCGTTACTCTCCTTGCCGCGGTGATCTTGACATAGCACCTGACGATAGCGCTTGCAATCGTCATTGCACTAGAACGAGAGAAGAACAAGAGAGTGTCTTATAGAGAGCCTCGCGCCAAAAGGGTACTTTATTAGAGAATACGGGTTCAAACATCATGCAGAAGTTACTTATTTGAAAGGAGTTTGATTGCAGACCAAGCATTTGATTCAATGTGATTTGTTTGTTCGGGGTCTTTTTCAACTACCGGGACTGGAACGGTTCATGGAATCTAGGTCTTCAATAGTTTGAAGAACTAGATTCTATGATTACTTGATGTGGGAATGGAAGGTTAGTTTTGATCCTATATTTTATCAGACAAAAGGAAGCCTATCAGTAGCCAATGAACGTCAAATTATTATGGAAATTTACCATAGTGAATGGCACCAGCTCGGTAAGGATTATACGCATCGGTGAAGAAGTTTTCGAAAGGATGGTTTCGAGCACACCATGTCCAATATTTTGGTGCCCTATTTTGAAAAGCTTTCTTGCGTTCAGATTAATAATGTCCTACCAGTAATGATCGGTTATCTTTATCAATTTACTTTTCTTTTATTGGTTTACTACAGTTTTATTGGTCGTGTAACATTTATTGATGTGTCAAGATTAGGCTAAATTTAAGGCCACATTTTACCATGCATTTTTGGAAAAGTCTCAAAAATTATTAGTTTGCTGTACTGCCGTTATTAGCATAAATGTCCCATGTATATAGGGAAACCCATAGAACTTGGGACAATTATGTGTAGAACGGCAATGTACTAAAGCAAAGAGAAAATCTACGGAAAAAGTTGATCATTGCAAATAGGCCCTCATGATTCTGAACGATAGATATAATTTCAGCTGATAATTCGTCAACATCTCGGGGTGCACAGCAAAGTCTGTGCTTTGTATTAAGCCTTTTCTCTGTGGCCAAAAATAAACCTTTTCTCTGTGGCCAAAATCTTCGGCTTGGATGAATCATTGTCCATTTTTTCGGTATAGGAAAGTATGTGTTTGAAACATGTATTTTATGACATAAATTTTGATAACTCAAAATCTGCCGGTTGTATCGAAATAACATCTACGAAAAAGTTGAAGACTTTGAAAATACACTGTGGATAAAAACATGTTTCATGAAAACGAAATTTCAACTGATTTTCTGAATTGCCAATCTTCTCATTGTACGATCTATGAAATATTTAGAAATAATCAGAAAACAGTGACTTTCCACTGATGAGATGATTTCTTTGGCTGTCAGTCTTTTAAATGAAGAAAACAATTTCTTTTTCTATTTTCCGAAGTTTCCAAAGTAGCCGAAACGTCGAAATACATGACTCCAAAAGGTCGAAAAATAGAAAAAGTATCTGTTTCCTTTATTTAAAAGACTGAAAGCCAAAGAAATGTCAAAGACCTTTAAGAAAAGGTCGACTTCTGATCCCACTAAAACCAATATCCTTGTTGCACAATCAGAATCCACCTCGGGACTGACCAATGGTATTACTTCATGGGGGGGACTATGGAGCCATTCAGCTAGTACTCCTACAACCCACTACAGCATTTACAAGTAGCATTTGTAACAGTTCGGTCCGTCTAAATTGAACGTCTTTTCGTAAGTACACACAACATTTCGCTATTCAGCCTTCCTATGCATGTACTTCCGGACGAAATTGATTCGGTATTATCATAAGTGAGGTTAAGCTTTTGCTTCCCTTGCAGTTTCTTCCATTTGATGTTCGGCGTTTCATTGCGATTCTGTGTGGCGGCATGCAGTTTGACTTACTCAACTTTATCTCCCGTTTGAGAGCGGTGCGAGCTCCGCGAAATACAATTTTCCGTTCTTCTCTCTCAACTTCAGTCCGTGCTCTCGGGGCACATCTCTTTGCTCGGAGGCATACAGCGTAGAGGGTACGGAGAGTCTCATCCAACAGTAAGCTGAGCGTCGTCGGTTCCTGGGCTCCAGTTTCCTCGGCATTGATGCATCATAGGCTTTTGCTACCGCTTTTGTCAACTCCCCTGTGTCATGCGTTGCACCGCTGTTTGTCCGAAGCGCCTCGACCTTCTTGTCAAAGTCCTTTGTCTTCCACTTTCGCTCGCAGGTCCTCGTTCTCCTCATTGCAGTGGGGGCTCGGCGGCCTATGCTGTAGAGGATCACCTGGTTGTCACAGTGAGAGTATTCCTCGCTTACTCTCCAGTTCATACCTTCCATAAGTGACGGGCTGCAGAACGTAACATCGATGATAGACTCTTGGCCGTCTTTGCGGAATGTGCTGACATTCCATTTGTTGCACAGCCTTACGTCCAGTTTCGTCAGAGCTTCAAGTAGGTTGTATCCCCTCGACCACCTGTTGTATGGGGAAACTGCCTATAACTTGTATTGCCGCCATCCCTGCTCTATCTGCTATCTGGGTCCGCAATTATTGCAACATCGCACTTTGTCTCTGTCGTAAACGGCCACAACAGTTGCTGTGCAGTGTCGCAAAACTTGAGATTCACTTGCGTGACCTCCATCCTTATTGGCCTGCCTTCGCCTTTTTTTTACGTGGAGCATTTAAAGCCTCCCGTCCAATGGTCGTTTCCGTCCTCCGGATTGCACAGCATGTACCTGGGTTGTTTCGTGCAGTCACGAGCAACGTGGCCGTTTCAGCCACATTATCAGCACAGCTCGGACCTTTGAAGTGTCTCGACCGGTGGCTAAACCCTATGCATTTGTAGCATCTCTCCATTTGCTTGGCGACTCGGGGGACCAGTCTCAGCGGGCACACCGACCATCCGACTTTGACCTGGCCTATTGCCACCAGTTTGTTAGCACCGTCTACTGACCATTCGATTGCCACCGTCTGTGTGCTTCCATACGATTTCCTATAGTTATTGCCATTGGTTATCTTAAGTTGCACTGCTCAGTCAATGCATACCTCACATACCATCTTTTTCGGTCGTGATTTCTTCCTGATCAGTTCCCTGAACACTGAGCTCTTGACAGATGGATCTATCTTCAGCTCGAAGATTATCTCGCCTTTCTGCGTACGCCGTGTTTTGAACACATTCTGAACACCAACTCTGTCAGCTCCGGGTCCTCCCTTACTTTCTTGAGAAGCCTCAATGATGAAAGCATCACCCATGTACTTCTCTCTTGGAGGCCGGCGTTTTTATTGCTTTTTCTGTTTGTTCTTCTGTTCCTTCCGCTTTTCTTCTTTTTTCTGTGTGATGTGTGATGTGTGATGTGTGATGTATGATGTATGATGTGTGTGCGTGTGTGTGTGGTCATGTGTGTGTGTGTGTGTGTGTGTGTGTGTGTGTGTGTGTGTGTGTGTGTGTGTGTGTGTGTGTGTGTGTGTGTGTGTGTGTGTGTGTGTGTGTGTGTGTGTGTGTGTGTGACTGTCGGCGTGTCCTTCATCTCTTTTCAGAAAGCGAGTAATGGCGCTATAACCATAAGCCATGAAAATCTACGACAAGAGCTAATGTGCATGTTACATCCGACAGACAAACTCTTGATAGAAGTAGGAAATGCCAGAAAAGCGGACAACTGAAGGGTGCATTAACTTTCTTAGCTTCGTCACTCCCTACGACCTACATACATATACATATACATATTCTTTCGCGCCAACGCCAAGAAAACCATCTCGCACAATCCCGTCCAATTTACAACTCCAGATGTCTATGAAGATAGCATGAGTTCTCAGCATCTGCTTAAGTAGACATCTAATCAACACTTCCCTCCCATTCCTGCTGATCACACGGACCTGGCCAGGGATTGAGCAAAGAGAACGATCGATGAAGAGCCTGTCACACCCAAGGCAGCTCTTCTGGCGCTTCCACCGTCTCTACAAAAACCAATCCAGCAGAGTGTTTGGGCGGAAAAGGCTATGCTATGCTATGCTATTCTATGCTATGGCGATTCTGTACGGCTTCGTGCCTGATTTGACCTTTAAGCCTCAAAGAAACTTTGTTGCGCCCTGTGGTAGGAGGTTTGAAACTTTTTTAATGAAATTCCGACCCACTTTCTCGCCAATTTTTCGTGTGATTGAGACATTAGTGTGACCTTCCTCCTTATATTACGCTGTTTTTTTCTCTGTCAGGCGAGTACCTTTCGCCATTCCTGATATTAAAACCTTTATCATCAATCAACACAAAATAAATGCCATGCGAATGACGTACATTATTGATTGTAAATTGATATTTAAACGAAAAAAAAAACGGTTTCTTTTGCAACTCGACTAAACGAATGTCTAGGGTTAAAATGTTGTTTGAATGTTTACATCCGCCGTTAGCGATTTGAAGCTGAGAAACTAGCTAGATTTATGGAAAATTGTGGCAGCATGTTGAAGTTCGCACGTTTCATAACACCTTCTAGCGCAATAGTGAAGAGGAGCTAGGAAAGACTATCGCCTTGTCAAAATACTGTGCGTTTTTCAAACGCCCGAGATCTTCCCAGAATTGCCTTGTCTTGAATCTCTAGTCTAGTCAGTTTCTCGGGAAACCCGTTTTCGTAAGATGGAGTAACCGTTTCCTAAATGATAATCATACTTGACAAGTTGTCTAAAGAAAACGGCAAAGAAAATTTATAAACAAAAGAAGGAGGAGTCTTGTTCGTCCGCTAGATGGCAATGTTTACGTATGAATAGTAACTTTCAAATGATTGCGACTTAATCATCTTCAAGGATACTTGTACGAGATGGAAATCGAAAGATTGAATGTTATGGAATGTTGTGGAACCAAACTAGTTTGTCGAAGACGTTGGAAAATTTAAGTTATTTACTTGGTTGAATAAATGACCACTCAATTCTCTAAACACCGATGGAATAACTTAAAGAGACAGTTTAAAAAACAAACATTAATATCACATTGAATCAAACGTGTGTACGCTTCGCTATCAAACCTGTAAACATTTTAAAAACTATGGTTGCTATGATTGAAAAACTATGACAATCCATCCAACTGTTTTTTCATTGTCGAAAAGCTAACACAGAAATCCCTCGAATAGCGTGGTAGATGGTACTGTTCACTCACCACCGTTTTTTCAGTAGGTGAACGGAGGATATTTGAACCACCTACCGAACTATTTGTGGGCTTCTTGGAATGGTTTGTAATCAAAAATGAACTTTCACAAAACAAAGCGCTTGCATTCGGGAAATCAAAAAAAAAACTCTATCGGAAATTTTCGCTAATTTTCGAGATTGAATCTGCTACAGTGAAGCCAATTGTCTATCCGGATTGGGGGTATTGCTTTTTGGATGTATGTAACTGCGTATGAATGCTTGCGTGAGCGATTTGGTTTCTGGTTAGATGATGCTCGATGATTCACTCGTGAATGAACCCCTTGGCGCAATTCATTCGCGATTGAGTCTTAGCTTGGAGTACATAAAATCAGCGTTGTTTAGTTGCGATCGGCAAAAGGTTGATTTCTAACTATGACACTCAAATCTCAAACCGTTCGTACGTACCTCACCCCACTGGCCAAAGTTCCACCCCGGGCACCGGAAGTTACCACAGTTGGTCTGCTCCATAGGTTTGTTGTCCGCGGGGCAAAAGCGATCGTCCACGAGCGATTTGTTTGATTTGTGGCAACACTGCACATCACGCCACTTGAAACCACCATTGCACTTGGCGTTGCAAATGCTCCAGCTGCTAGTGCACCATTCGTATGGATCGGAAGTCCGGTTCTGATAGGTGATGGGTGTGTGCTCTACCGGGTAGTACTGGTTGTCCTGCCGAGCGAGATGCATTCCGGGTACGTCCGAATATGCTGAGGTCTCTTGCTGGGATTATCCAAGGGGGAGAAAAGTTGCGTTAATATCTCTTGGAAGAGTAGCATGATGCTAGGTCTAATAAAGCGCCACCAATTTAAACATCTAAATAAAGGTTTCACAGATAAAGCGAAAAGATTGGTTTTGTATGGAACAGAAAAAGCCGAACAAAAAAAAATTTGTAACCGTTGTGTGGCGATGGCATTGAAAGCTATCAGATACGGAACATTTAGGAAAAAAAGCTCAAATAAAACAGGATCATTGTTGGTATACCTTCTTCTCGCAGGGTGGCATGGTACAGTTGACAATAATGGCCACCGGTGGAATACCGCACAGGGCCGCATTAACGCTTACATTGTTTAGTACACAGTGGATAGCATACCGTTGTTGTCCTTCCCCGCAGGTGACCGAACACTGGACGGTGGATAGATTTGCATTTTTTGTATGAACATCGATGGGAAAGATGAAGAGAGATATTTTTGTTTATGAAGTCGTAATGTAAGCAGTCGGTAGATTTAGTGTTGGGGCGTTTGAAAATGTGTTGCATGAAGCGATTGTTGTTTGGTATTTACAATTTAAAGTGTATGTAGTTGACATTGTATTTTCAGGAACATCGGGAAACGAGAATATTTCAAGAGACAAAAAGAAAACATATTGTTAGAAATGAAGTATTGTAAATAATACATGTTTGATTGTTGATTTATCAAACAAGTCGCAATGGTTGTGAAATAATGTAGGATGGCATTTTTTCAATGTTCCAAAATTTCTTTTGATCTTTCTTGGAGCTCATTAATTTGCTATTGCGTCCGGAACAACAATGATTTTTCTTCGGTCCACCGCGACTTGTTTAACATGTTTCTAAAATGAACTAAGTATAAGATAGTGGTTGCCATAATCCAATGATTATTACTGCAACCATGGAAAGCTGATTCGGATGCAGAGTGATACAATTTTCCAGGAATTCACAATGTCAATGTGACTGTGTGTGTTTGTGTGTAGAGAGGCAGTGCTGCAAAATTTCATATCATTCAATTGAAGTTCAATAGAGTTAAGGCTCGAACGCATTGGTAACGGAAGCGGAAGAGCCTAATCTGACTAAACCTGCTTGTCGGATAAAAAACTGATTAGATCCAAGTTGATTCCAATTGGACAATTCGACGTCATTTGCGACAACTGTCAAACTTGCCGTTTCCGTCCACATTGCATTTGGGCCTTTATTGTTGGTGAATCCAAGTAAAGCGAAAATGAGGTTGAATGTCGTAGATGATGCTCGCGAAAAACGGTAATTTATAGTTCGAAAATCAGAAAATGATAATGCTGATAATTTCATTAACATTTTTCAATCTATTTAAATTTTAAAAATGATCAATATTTAACCAGATTTTGCGCATTTCCAGGAAAATCTGACGGAAATTTTTGAATATAGATAGGACTATCTCTAAGTTGGATAAAACTTTGCAATTTTTCCGGTATGGGAAATGATGTATTTTCCATAGGTCCTTAAGATTCAAGACTAATTCTCAAAAAAGGCATATGTGTTCCATATTTTCATCGATCATGGCTTAGGCCAACCGGCTTAAGGGCGTCGAAACAATTTTGTCGAAGGCCTAATGAACGAAGGATTTGAGGAAAATTTATTCCATAAAATTATCTTTTGAAGTTTTTGTTTCAGCAATCCGAACAGTTTATACAAACAAGTAAACTCTGAATTTAAATACTATTATTATCTCGATCCTGTCCAGCGTTGCCAGATTTACTGATAATATAATACCTTACAAAAATATGCATATAAGATTCCTTAAAATAGCTATCATTTAGATTTCCTAGCGACGTACACCGTTTTTTTTTCTCTGTTCATTTCTATGCTCCTTGCTGCATTGCTCCCTAATTCCTTGTTCAAACAAGAGATTTATAACGTGGGATAGTACTTATCGATAACAAAAATGTCTTCAAGATAAGCATTCAACATTATATAACGGGTCAGTCTGGTTGTATTGGAAGACACTTACGTATTTAAATTAACAGAGATATTTGCCAAAATTGTGTCAAAAATTTATAAACTCACAGAAAAGAAATATTTTGAAGATTCCACAAGAGTATACCCAACAAACATCAATGCTGAATAACTTTTTGTTCAAATTTGGAGAAGTTGTTCTGCTTTTTATTTTAGATTTTTTTGAACAAACAGTTATTCAGCATTGATGTTTTTTGGGTAGGGTGTCCCTATGAAACTTCATGAAACTAAAATAAAATTTCTTCCAAAAAATTGTTTTTATCCAGATTTTCAACCGTGTTTATACTTTCTGGGACATCCTATAAATGCTGAGGTTAGTCAGTTGTTCAACATTTTGCTAAAATGAATTTCAGAACAGCTGTTCATTTTTTTAATGAACTCGGAAAGCATCAATGATGTTTCTAAATCCTGAAACAGGATTGATGATTACAAAAACATGTGATGTGAAAAAGACTCCTGAAAATAAGTTAATTTTCAAAACTTTCAAATAATTTTCCAAAAATTTTAAACGTAAGCAACATTGACTGAAAACATGAACGAAATCCTATAATTCTAATGACTTTTCAGACTACAACCAATCAAAGATCAGGAAACTCCTCTGTTCATTTACGATTAAGGTCAATACAATAGTTCTCTGAGCTTTGCACATTTTTCCGGACATTTCGGATTTCCAAAATCTTCTTAGGTCTTCTCAAAAGTTTTAAAGCTCCACGACATTTTTTGAAGTTAGTAAAAATCTATTGGCCTTTTGTGAGTTAATCCAACAATTCAGTAGTTGTATGAACTTCCCAAATTCCTCATTTGCTTACTAAAAGTTTTCAGACTATCTAAATGGAAAAACAAATTGTGTGTAGAATTTAAATGGATTAGTTCTGCGGATTTTCTGTCCGATAAAGCTTTTTGAAGATTTATCAATGCCCTTGATCCTTTGAAGCTATACGGATAAATCCTAGGATTTTCCGTTAGCTCTATTAATTGAAACTCATTTCAGAAGCTATACAGTTCTAAAAACTAGAATGTCTACTTTGTTTTCAGAAATACTGAAGACTTCCCAAAAGTATTTTGGCCTAGTAAAGATTTTCACGAACAGTCTAGAAATGTTTCAGAATTCTCAAAACATCTAAATAATTCTCAGAAAATTTGAAACCTTTCCCATTACAATACCTTAGAAACATTTATTGTGGACCTTAAAAACACTATCGTTTTGAAAGTAGCCGTACGGATGGTCTAATGGTTGAAAAGAATATTTCAGAAATGAATAACTTTCTGTGGTAGGATTGAAATTTATAGAAATTTGAAGTTATTTCAGAACTTCTTTGAGCTTTCTAATAAAAAAGGGTAATCTTACAAACCTTCACTGATTTCTCTTTGATTTGAAAAATTCTGTAGACTTTATTGACGAGTTGCTTCGGGTTGCTAAGAATTGTCACTGGGTTATTAGAAATCTTCAGACTTCTCAGAAATATCAATGGCTTCAGAACTTTTTAAATAACAAAGTTTCGACAGATTGTCTGTTCGGAAGTGCAACTAGTTTTTATAGAAATTTTAAGAGATAGGCATTCTCAGTGATTAGAATGTGCTTTTACAAGATCAACAGTCGTATTTTTTTCTGAAACAAATTTTCTACGTTCAAAGATTTTTTCGGACTGTGAAGGTGTTCGAAGTTTCCGACGTATTAAGTGTTTTGGGATTATCAGCTAAATTTTGGAAATCCAAAGATTTTCAAAAGAGTTAAAGAAACTTAAAAAAAAAAAAAACAAAACAGATTATCGAGGTTAACAAACACAGTAACGACTTCTGAAGGCTGCCAAAAAGTTCTACGGAATTAACCCTTAAAGGCGCACGATACGAATCATAAAAAATAAATTTCTTTTTAAACACGTTCGCTGGAGGAATAGAATTATTTTTTGTTTGTAAGCGTTTTCCGGTATGTTGTTTTAAAGCTACGGAATTCCATAAAAATGTAGGGCTTCGAAAAATATTCACATGGAATTTTAATATACTTTAAAATATTTTGGGAGTTCTTTGGATTCCCAGACTTATGATAAGAAATTTCTGGGAGTTTGAAAATAAATACAATTTTCAGAATTTCTTAAATTGTTCAAAATTTTAGATAGTATAAAACATAATAGGAATTTAGAATCCTTGTGAAGGTTTTCAAAGATAAATTGGTTGATTAAAAAACATTAAAATTATGTAACTACCGAAAATTTGGTGAAATTAATAAAATTGTGTGGCTATGCCTACACAGTTTGAACGAAACGTTGAATTTTCTTCGTTATCTAATGCACATAACAGGAATGCCAGATTCAGCATAAATTCATGGAATATTTCATGTCAATACAAGCCAGATACCGCTGAAATCAGGTCTGTTGTATGAAAGATTGCAAACAATTTCGTTGTTTAAGTCTGCTAAACTAGGGGAATTTTTACGCGTTTGTTGAAATTCATTATTTTTTTTCTGTGCACAAAATTAGACAAAAAATACGGTCGAGTACTAGGGAAGATGTACCTATATTAATCTCATCACTTTGCAATTCATCCTACTTGAAATAAAACGATATACACGTGACAGGATTAGTTAGTAATGTTTGTTGTAGTTATTTAACGTAAGCAAACATTATTAGAAAACGAAACTGATCCTTCAACTACCCAATTGTTTGATTCATCGTGGGATGAACATAGGAACAATGAGATTAATATGTGGGCAGTAACCCCACCATGCCCTTTCGCTCAATTTTCAATACCTCTATTCTATTTCCAACCTACCTTACACTGACGAAACTTTCAACACTTTCTCTTCATATCTTTCATTCTAGCAAACATTACTGTCAACTCTTGGTGCTTCATGTTGATGAGCGAAACATCTCCTTCTACATAAAAAAATACATGCTAAAATACTTGTCTTGAAACAGTTCACTATTTTTCGATCGTTTGCATTTTGTAGACAAAGTTTTCCAAAAAAGCTCGATATCCGCGTACTTTATTACAACTGCGTCAAAAAAAAAAAAATAAAATTGGAAGATCACCAATAAAACTTTCTAGAATAAAACATACGCTTTTGTTTCATGTAAAGTTTTCACAAATTTAAAATTAAACTTGTATTTAGAATTGCGAATTCATGCAACAAAGGTTTTTTCTTCAAAGATCATAAAGCTTCCAATGAAAACAAAAGATTTTTTTTGATTCGCTTAAGTTGGTTATATTTTGTAAATGAGCCTCTGCGACGTAAAATTTTACAGAATTGGGATAAAATTTCAAAACATTAACATCATAAAAACCATCATCTCTATCAAACTTGTTTTTATAAGATATCGAAAACGGCTGAACTTGAAAAGCTTCTTTTCGTGAGCTTTTTTGGTGATTGGATTGGAAACTTAGAAAATCATATTCTATTTCTTAAATGCGCCTACCTATACGAAAACTCTGAGTTTTGAAATCTATTAAAAGTTTCCCTTTCAATTTTTTTTTAAAAATTTCAAGCTTCTCCATCTTCGAGTAATACTGTTTGTTTTCTCGTTGCCTCAAGGCTTAATGCGGGGTAGGTCAAGGCACGGACGAATCCGCAAAAAAAGCCTGTTGAGGTGGCGGTTCGACAAAAATTAGACAAAAAATACTTTCGAGTACTACTTTACCCATGCGCACTGAAGTGTATGTTTCAAAACTAGATAATTGACAGACCGTCTTTCTTATCTTTCAGAACAGCCCTGGAGGCCTCCAGATGATAAGCTTTCCCCATTACCCCCCCCCCCCCCCCCCATATTCAAATGAATTTGAAAGTATGCAGCACTGGTGAGAGGTCGTTATGGGATAGATACACCGAAGAATGAAGAGGAGCTTGACAAGAAGGAGATCGGAAGGAACATTCAAAAGCCTCCATCGTCTGATGGCGGAACATGATAGCTACCGGTGTCAGATCTGCTTTGGACCACTCTGGACAGTGGCGATCGGTTGCCTTTCGCGGTTGTTTGGCGCAGAAATCTTCGCTTATACGGAATCCATCCGGAGACGACAAACAGCTGGCTGTACGGTTTTGCTTTCCACCGGTACACTGTCGTGAGAGCCGAGTTTGCGTTGATGTTTAAGGCATTTTTTATATATTCAAAGCAGGATACGGTTTACAGGTTTTGGACGTACACATACAGGTATAACATGGATTGGTATAACAGATGATATAAAACAGGTGTACAAGTCGTTTCGATTCGGGACGTAACACAATACGGATGTATTCCCCCAGCACAAGCATTTGTGAGACATGTGGGATAGAGAAAGAGAGAGAGACAAGAAGAGAGATAAAAATGGATTATTATTAAGGCGTTCTCCCAAAAGGCTGTACACAATGAAAGGGAGTCTTGGTTGCTTATAATTTACCGGTTCCCAATCGGTGTAGGACCAGGTTGCATCCGGACATGGTCCGTGACACTTTTCCAAAGTGCTCGGCTTACGAATGTTTGAACAGTAGGTCGGATCAACTGGATTAGTTTGCTGAGTTTTGATGTACCGCTGAACACACTGGTACTGGACGTTCTTAAAGCCTTCACCACAAGAGGTTGAACACTCTGAGCTGGTCGCTTCCCACCTAAAATCGATGATTGCATTCATCAATACCAATGGCAGTTATATTACAAGTTCTGCATACTCACTCAAACTTGCACTCCGTATTGCATGGTTCGTAGTCTTCCCTCGGTTTGGCACTGTTTCGACAGTAGGATATGGATTTCTCCTTGCCCGTTTCGATATCGAAACATCCGGCCGTCCGATGTCGCTTACCGGAACAGCTTTGATCACATTCGCTCCAATCGGACATCTTCCACTGATAGTTGGGAATGGTATTCTGACTAGGATTTTGCTGAACGTGGAAGGGTACCTTGGATACCGATACCGAAGGGCGATCGATCGGAACGGAATAGCTGTACTCGACAATGTTCTCACTCACCGGGTGCATCTTCGAATGGGAGATTATTTCGACAATCAAATCTTGTTTCAGAGGTCGACCATAGTCCGATCTTATCGTTTCTACCGCTTCATCTGGCCCATTGTACTCAAGCATGACCCCAGCGAAAATCCGTTTCTTGAACCCAGATACCACCGTCGATTTCGGCGGATTGAAAATATACTCATAATTCTCGTCTCGTAAAGCTGAAACCAAATATTGCCTTTCAATTACTGCACCGTAGCCTATAAACCGATCCGGCACTTACCTATATAATTCCCATCATCCTTATATCCGGGTTGGATGATCACGATATTGGTAGCACCCCGTGGTATCCGGACAATTTTCTGAGGCTTTTTCAGCGAGTATGTCATTTTGGAGAACGAAAACTTTCCGCTGACATCGCTACATGTATCGTTGGTACCTCGACATACTCCGCACTTGTCCATCATGGCATCCGAGTCAAAAACATAGTCGCATCCTGCCCTTCTGCATTGTCCATTGATGCACATATCATACGACTCATGTGGATGCGCGCAAGGAGTACCATCTTTCACCTTATCTCTCAAAAGGAAATAGTTGTTTGAGTTCTTGACCCGACAGTAAAGCTTACACTGGTCCTCCGCCTTCACTCCATACTTTGGAATCCACTTTACGTTCTTCTCCAGACCGGGTATTTCAAAGTTATTGCCATCCAGTTCATGGCACTGCTCTTCCCGGAAGTCTAAAGTTCCGTCGGGACAATCCTCCGTATTGCACGATCTATACTGCATTCGCATCCCGATGCAGTACTTGCCACCATTCGCCGGTGGAGGCGAATCGCAGTTTCGCGTCGATATTTGCACACCTCCACCACAGCTGCGACTACATTCGCTAAACCTAGAATATCCCCCAATAAGGTCAGATTCATTCAATTTCCTAAAAAATGTAGATGTCCCAATACTTACGGACTCCATTGGCCCCAGCCACCGTCCTGCGGTTGCAGTGCCTTCCTATTCACGTAGACACACTTGCCCTTTTGGCACCACTGGTTCTCACCACAGCTGGTGCCATCGGCCCATGGCATATGTTGCGTCCGACATCCGAGCAGTTCGTCCCCGTTGTTGCACCACAGGCGTTCGCAGACCGGCATGTAGGAACAAATTCGGGACCCGTTCCCAAACACAAGTTCGCACTGTTGGTGGTTGGTGAACTTCTCGCCTGCTAGCTTCGTGTGCGTTGAGGATGGCTCGATAAGGTCCGTCTTTGGTTTGTCCAGCATACAACTGCCGTGGTTTTGTCTGTTTGGAAAATGAGAAAAATTGATTTCCATTATGTTTGACCTTTCTCATATGTTGTCCTCAAGAGGAAACAAATTAATAGCGGTAACCGAATATCTTCAGTTGAATATTTTTATGAACTCTACAAATTATTCTGATAATGATCAACGCATAACAAATGATGCGATTGTCCTCCGGCTGGGGGAGAAAGTGGTCGACACGACTCCAGCAAGATAGGTAGAACACATTTGCGTGACTGACCGAACCGAAAAACTGTCACTCCACTCCACTGCCTGTCGTGTCATGTCGTCGCATCGGGCGACAAGGAAGAGACCACGACTTGTCTCGCGTGCATCACGATCTCGGATTACACACTCCGGCAGCCGACAGACAAGCGAATTAATGCACTCCATCATGTTGCATTAATTTCACCATGTGTAAACGGCAAAATGATTGAGAGAGCAGCTTTTATCAAAATCAATTACACCTTGTACCGACGACGAGGACGCACGGCCAGAGTCGGCATAGTCTTTTATGTGCATTTTTTGGGTGATGCACACTTTCTGATGCGCTGCTGCGATTGCATGCTACCGCCAACCGCCGAAAGGTGTGGATGTGATGGTCGAAAACGGTTACTGACCCTTGGGAGATGTATATGGCATATGAGGTGACGATCTCCCGGAGCGAAATTTTATGTGTATTTATTGGAGGAATGCTTGTGAAAAATTAGCGGCTCCTTTCATGCTGGAAATCCGGTCGATATAGTGGAATACACCATAACACTCACCTGTGTTCATGGTTCGGACATAACGGTATTCGCCTTGGGTGCATTCCTTGTGAATAAGAGGTGTTTATTTTCATTTTCATGCGCTGTTCGGAGTTTGGAATTATGTCACACAAATTCAAATTGCTCACCGTGCTGCATCGAACCTTTGTCCATAAATCCGGACACTTTTCGAAATACAGTACTGGACAAAATAAAGTACGCACCTTCCATCTTTCCAAAATTTGTCATATAGCAACTATGAAAAATAACATTTCGATATCTTTTTTTTTTGAGGGTATCTAGCTGGTGCTGCGTGACAACTTGGTTGGCAAGATTAGACCCTTTCCCAATGTCACCTCTACTACGACCTATACCTTAGAAGCAATAGCCTATGTTGGCCGCTTGAGTTGAAGTAATTAGTATTGGACCGTAGTATTTTTCTAAATTTCAGTTTCAATTTTCCCACGATGATGTCTCCTAGATGTCACGAGCTTTGTCTGATGATTTCCAATGTTTTCTAGAGATGATAATCCGGGGCAAAGTGCCGTCTAAGTTAATAGCCGCCAGTTCTGCAGTCATCACCAGGCCGTAGCTAGATTTCAAAAAGACATGTAAATTGCCAAACAATAATTCTTAGGGACAACATTCAGGCCTGTGATGTAGTCTATGTTGACAACTAGTAGTACTGAAGTCAGTGGCAAGAAGTATTGCAACAAGAGTAAGCATAATATGAGCTTCCATTCTATAGTGTGTTATAAGGGTCAGTCAGTCAGGAATTGAAATGGATGCAAAACGGATTCGAAACGGAACCAAAATAGAACCGAAACCGGTCAGTCAGTCAGTCAGTCAGTCAGTCAGTCAGTCAGTCAGTCAGTCAGTCAGTCAGTCAGTCAGTCAGTCAGTCAGTCAGTCAGTCAGTCAGTCAGTCAGTCAGTCAGTCAGTCAGTCAGTCAGTCAGTCAGTCAGTCAGTCAGTCAGTCAGTCAGTCAGTCAGTCAGTCAGTCAGTCAGTCAGTCAGTCAGTCAGTCAGTCAGTCAGTCAGTCAGTCAGTCAGTCAGTCAGTCAGTCAGTCAGTCAGTCAGTCAGTCAGTCAGTCAGTCAGTCAGTCAGTCAGTCAGTCAGTCAGTCAGTCAGTCAGTCAGTCAGTCAGTCAGTCAGTCAGTCAATGATAAGTGCATTTTAATCGTTTGCGTTAGATAATCTGAATGATTTTTTTTAGAAATTGCCTGCCATCCGAGAACCAAATTTTCCCACCTCGAAAGGCTTTTCGGAGATGCTCACATCTTCACACATAAAATTGCGGTACTGGAGCATTCTGGAATCCTCTTTCACATATGTTTCGGGATCCATCAAAACGCAGGCAGACGGTCGTTGCAAAAGTCGTCTGAATAACTTTTTAGCCCTGGATTTTCGCTCAGCACCTTCTTTTGCTATTTTCTGCTTCTAATAAGATTTCAGGTAGCTGCGCTTCTTGATTCCTTGCATCATTCTGACGGAGGTACAGGCCTTTTTGGCAATATCACGAATCGACATCGATCTGTGCCGAAGGTCATCCTTGGTTGAGGTTGACTGCCTTTCGGTCCAATTTTGGGTCAGCTGGACCTGGTTTTCTTCCTCTTCTTGGCAGCTAATCGAACGAGTAGTTTTTCCCGAACTTGTTGAAGATACATTACCCGCTGCCATGATGAATTCCGAAACGTTTCGCTGTTTTGTGCAGCGAGACATCCTTCTCACGAAGCCACGTGTCCACCACTGGAGTTTAGCACTCTTTTTGATTCGCAGCCTCTCGAAAGCAATCACTGTTTACCGACAGTTCAGGAGTTGATCAAGTTGTTGACAGATGAACGCGTCGAATGTAGGTAGGCTCAGACCGATAGTCTTAGGCGTGTATGTGTGAGCACATCAGAAGCGTTGCCAGTTTATTTTCGATAGAATCTTTAGCCATCCAATCTTCGGTAATGTAACAAGTTTTGATGTCAACATGACTTTTTAAATTATCACTGAATTGACGACATGTTGCGTACACAGGCCGATTGGAGGGGCTAGGCTGACATTACATCTCGGAATTCTACCTAGTTAAATTGATAACGTTGAGATCACAGATAAATCTGATTTTTTCTCCGCAATCATCCAACAACGGGGGCTTAAATTCCTAATTCATAAACTGCCTCGCAAGCACGAAAGAACTGAACTGTAACCTTTTTTTTATGTTTATTGTTGTTCAGCCCAAATTACCACCGAACTAATTTGCACGAAGTTTAACGTCTTAGTTTATGGGTGCTAATGATGAGTGCCACCTACGCTCCACCTTGTAGGCTGCATGTGCAGCCGCCAGCGTGAAATCAATCGTTCGAATGCACCAAAACGGAGCGCGAAGACAATGAAACGAAGCCAAGTTTTATGAATGAAGACATCCGCACAAAGCTAAGACACGAATGCACATTGGAGCCCGACCGTTTTGGACGTTGCAGTTTGAAGCAACACTGAGAGGGTGCGTTCAAATTTACGCGTTCCATAAACGAAGAAGACTCGTAACTTATCAACAACACCCTCGACTCGCAGTAGTCAATTGGTCAGTATGTTTTTTTTTGTTTCGCTTCGCTTTGTTGCTGTAGGTCGTTGAAGACGTTTTAACGACAATTTGGTTGCCATTTTTTGACTGACCGAGGGGTAGTAAAAATCATTGAAGAATTTAAGGCCTGAATACACACACGGCATCGTGATGCCTTCTTCATACAAAATAGAAGGCGTAATCGCACCTTCCGTTGGGATACCGTCTATCCTTCACCGTCCTACATCGCCTTCTTACCAAGAAGGTAGTTACTTCACGCCTTCTCTGACTCGCAACACCGCCTTCCGTGTAAACGCATCACACCGTTCAGAAGGCGTAATATTTTTTTGACGCCGTTTTTACACCTTCTATTGCCGGAGGTGCTGACAACGCCGTCTTGAATCGCTTCATGCCTTCTTGTGTCAAATTGTTTGAATTGTGACAGAGGATTTTGGTGTTTATCGGATTGTATTTTGCATTTTAATTAATTATGATAATAATGGTTGTGGATGTAGAGCAACATACATGGTGTTCGGTTCCTTAGTGCAAATATTTTCATGGGCGATATGAGATGATATTTGAAGAAAAAAAAATGTTCTACGCATATGGTACGCATAATCTCAAAGTTTACGGAGTTCTTGAGCTTTTAACGTACATGTTAGTAAATTGGCTGTAACACAAAAATTATGTTACTTAGCCAGATTCTTTTCCTCCATTTAAAAGCTAAGAAAATTTCCTACATAAAAGCTACTTTTAAACCTTGAGTAATTATCATTTAATGTCTTTTTAGGGGTAAAAATGTTTTAAACATATCTTTTTTCAAGGGTTTTTTCATGTTTTTGTACGTACGTCGTGATTAATTAAACAAAAACATGGCTTTAAAAGTGTTCTACAACTCTCTCTTTGAAATAAACTTTCTAGCTTGCTTAGTTTTTTTTTTGTAATTTTGTTATGAATACGACATGTTGTGTATAATTTATGACTAACATGTACCGAAACATTAAAAATTCAATAACTCCGTAAACTTTGAGATTTGACCATATGCGTAGAACAATTTTTTTTTCTTCAAATGTCAACTACTATCGTCACTGAAAATATTCGCACTAAGGAACCTAACACCCTATATATATTTTTTTACAATTGATTTTTATGCAATTTTCGTCTCAGATGGATTTCAATCATTTCAATAACTTGGTTGACGATCATCTGCTCTGAGGAAAATTCTATCGTTATACCGACAATTTAATCATGGTCAAGATTACCACAAAAGTTCAACTCAGTGGACGCAGTGGTTCTACGCCCCAACAAAAAAAAAAAATGGTCAAGATGACTATTGCATGCAATGGTTACAATAACCATGAAAATGGACGAATTTACAACGTTCATGGCATTCTTGACTATGATCATGGTAACAAGGACTATTCAGACATTATGGTAAATGTTTAATCAACTAATTTTAATGGACGTTTTGACCATGATCATAGTCGGTTCAGAATAACTATACTGCCATAGTCATCCTAATCCCCAATAATGGTAAAATTGACTATCAAATTTGTCTCTGTGTGAAAGTGCAAACAATCAAAACTGTGGCAGAGATATTGCGAGACGAGATCCGGGCAACCCCAGAAGATGAAAAGCCTGCAAAACGCCTGCTGAAGCGATCATGCTGCCATCGGTATCCGAAACATTATATATCATAGTGGTGCACCATAGTTCACATAATTTTGACAATTTTGGACATCTGAAAACTGAAATCGACAAAGATTTTTCATTAGGGCCTAACTGATAAACGTAAACAATGGCTTCTTCCTTGAATTTTTCGACTCTGGAAACTTGCCTCAATAATCTACTACAGCCATTTCGAAGATTTTGAATAAAGGGAAATTTACGGAAAAAGCTGTTGTTTACGTTTGTCAGTTAGGCCATAAAGTAAAATCTTTGTCTAAATATGGCCCATCAAAACAAATCGATCAATGCTAAGGCACGACTGGCATGGTAGCACAAATCAACTTGCTGCTTCGTTTCCTATAACGACGTGACGATGCGCACATATAAAAGTTATGAATATTAGGAAGAACAAGTTGATGCAATCATCCAAACCATATATTCACCACATTGATACTGAAATCCATATGAGCTACAGCGAAATCCTTAATGAATGTCCCCTGGTTATCCCGAAAAAAATTTCTCATAGGTTTACAATTAAATGTATTGTAACCATACAATAGAATTTATAGTATGTACAATTAATAGTATTGTTCACAACGATAAGATGACAAAAGGGGTTATTGTATCTACAATTGAATCTAATGTAAATTGAGACATCGACAATAGAAAAAGGAGGTTGTTATGTATCTTAACTATAGAAAAAATCATTTTTTTCCGAACAAATTTGAGTCAATTACAGTTAATTGTATTGTTTCACAATTGTTGAAAAACCTTGCATATGGAGTGAATAGTAAATCTATTGTAATGACAATATGCATATTACATTTATATGATTCCCGAACAATAAGATTCATGGTCGGAAATAGATGTTAATGTTATTTTATTGTATTGTATTGTATTGTATCGAACACATCAATCTTCTCCATTTCACAAAGATTATTCATTATGGCCTAACTGACAAACGTAAACTACGCCTTCTTCCGTAAATTTCTCGTGGCATAAAGGCTACTCATGTAAGCCAATTCCAATTCTATCGGATAGGTGAACTTTTCCTCTTCAAAATGACCGTGGTGTATTGATTGGGCGAGTTTTCAATCACGAGAAATTCGCGGGAAAAGTTATTGCTTACGTTTGGCAGTTAAGCCCTAATGAAAAGTCTTTGTCGAATTATCAGATTTATTGAAGACAAAAATCGAATCGCTTGAAATCACTCTTGCCAGAAAGTAAACAAAGTAACATCTAAAACTGACATTTGTCGATCACGCCTTCTGCATGCCTTCTTGTATTGACATCTCCCACCTTCCGTGTAAACGCAAACCGAAAATCTCCCCCTCTTTCACCCTCACTAACCCCTTTTGTACTTTATTATTTTTCCAAGTCGTAAGAATAAGTTTAGATTCATTTGTCTTCTAAGTCACTTTCAATTTGTTACAGACACTTTATTCACCTGCGATTAAACAACAATTGTAAACTTTAATCTGCGCGTCAGGTCAATCAATCGATCGTTTGGCTTTCCACCGATGTATCGAACATATCAACAACTCGCTAAACCACCCCCTCCTGCGGTGATCAGATTTCGCCGCAGAAAGAAAGCATTCTAATGATTCCCCGAGGATTTTCCCGTGAGAGGATCGAGCGAAGTCATCGAAGAGACTAACACCCTGTGAAACCCACCGCACGTCGAGCGGCCATTATCTCGGCTGGAATTCGGCTCCTAGCTCCCGCAGCATGGGGTTCGTGCGGATTAAAACATCAAATTGAATTGTACTGAGCCCCCACAATCACATCCCATCCGGTATCCGGACCTAATCGCTATAACACCCGGTCATTCTCAGTCGGTTGTCTCTCTCGTTTTTGCAGTGTGTGTGTGTGTGAGCGGAGTGGATTTACCAAAAGAAGTATAATTTCATTAATTATCTCCAATCATAAATTGGCAGCTATGCCCGCTCCGCACACTCTGGCGCTCTTTAATTCCTGATCTGTGGGAATTGTATGATTCACTTCATCGGTCGCTGATGGCTGATCCATGAGTAGTCGAAATAATATTTTTTTATTTGTCATCTTCAGATAATGTTCTAATGACCGAGTTTTGCTGACTATCAGCCCTATGTTAAACTGGCCAATTATTCGGTGAATAAATAATTTGCGCAGTTGACGACTGTATGGCCAATCGTCTTATCAATCAATTACCTTTCAATGAAGAAAAAAAAATCCAATTACCCTTTTGATTTGTCCGTTGATGGATCCGATTGGGTAATTCAGAATAAAAATTGTTCTATTCATGTTCAGTGATCGTTTCTTTTTTCTAGTTCTTGTGGACCGGGCAATGAATTAGCCAGATCATTAGGAATGCGTGAGAGGCAAAGAAAGCAGCCGCCGTTGTTGCTATAGTACTGCTGTATCACGTACACATACAAATCGTAATCAGCTCGCGCTTTTGATGTATGATTTCGATATCACAATTTATCAACAATTTGATCAGGCCCAGTCAGAGCGAAGGACCAGTCGAGGCACGCATGGTTCGGATCGGGTCAGCTATTTCGAACACCCGGAGAGCGTCGACAGCTCTTGGGGGGTACTTAATTGTTTTGAATCGAGTACCCACAGCTGCGGCCGAATATGTGTGTGGAGCAACTATTTACGGCCATAAACATCAATCATGAATGAATAGATTGACCTGATTTTTTGTTTTCCAGTTTTTAGCCCTCTAATGCCCAGATCTTTAATTTGCGTAAAAAAACTGGATAACATGTGTTTTGTGATAAGAAATCTGGAAAACATATTACAAGTTCTTAGAAATAACGTACTTTTTATTAAATACCAAACATATAAGATCGCCTTTAGGCGGGGTTGGCAGTTGAGTAAAAAAAATATTTCTTCAAAACCGCTCGTACTGTTTTTTCCTTATGATGGAAATCATAAAAACAGTTTTGTTTTGCCTGTAGGCACAAATGTATACCGCATTTGCGACATTTGATTTGCGTTTCCGATTTGCACTCCTGATATCGGCATTTTCTTTTTTCTGAACGAGGTAGAATTTCTGGAAAGTGATCAAATCCGTCATATCTTGTATCAGCTGTAGGAAGATACTCTCGCTTTGGAATAGATTTCTTCTTCGTAGTGATCATACGTGGTCGACCAGGTGGAACATTGTAAGTGCACATTGCTTTTGCGACCTCAGCTCGAAAATTCGGTAGCTGGTACAATTCACACGATGAATCAATCTTGTGCACTCGTTTAGATAGCACTTTCGCATTTACCATAGCCAAATCCAGCAGATGATACATCAAACGGTTTGTATACTTGTTTGTTTTGACCCGGATACGATATCGACCAATAAGCCCGTCTGCCATGTCAACACCTCCCATATGGCGATTGTATTCACGTATCATTGGTTAACCGCTTTGTTATCATTCCAAACCGTCGATGAAATTGTTACTCCATGAAGTGTTCCAACATATTTCGTCGAAAAGCCGCGCTCAGTATGTTTCAGGTAGGTATCCGTAGGAAGCTTACTGTTGGAGATTCTGTTGTTGCGAATAGTTCCTAGGGCGAATATACCTATAAGAAAATAAAATTTTCATTTGAACCATAATTAAGTTTTTTAAATTTAAACACACACCTCTGGAGCGTAGGTAAGCCATCAACGGTAGTGATGTGTAGAAAGTATCAAAAAACATTATGTGATTTCTGAAATCTGGAAGTATTTTTGATAGCCGCACCACTACATTTGCTGCTGCCCCCAAATCGGGAGTTCTCGGTAACACCAAGTTATCACCAGCTCCGCGGAAAACCTCAACACTGTACGAAAATCCATACGAATCGGACAAAACAAAAAGCTTAAAACCCCATTTGTGGGGTTTGCTTGCCATGTACTGTCGAATAAGTCCCTTCATCTTGGTGGCACGCATCTGCTCATCTACGCAAAGAAGTTGAGTGAGTGGAACCGATTTGAATTTATCATTAAAATGTTCAATGACGGGTCTGATTTTATAAAATTTGTCAAAATCCTCTGAAGTCTTAACAGGCATGGTGTCATTGTCGTTAAAGTTTAGGTATCGGCGAATTTCATCGAATCGGTTTCGTGTCATTGTGTTTTGGATGGGTAGGAATGCATATTCACTCCAATAGGATCTCACACTTGGGAATCGGTTAACAGACATGTAAATAAGTATTCCAAAAAAAATTCTAATTTCCAATGCTGTTGTAGAAAAGTTGGTCGTGATGTTTTTTTGCTTTGCATAAAGGTTTGTCTGAGCTGCTATGTGCTCCAGGATGCCATCGAGAAAGTATGAGAAGCATTTGAACGGTGTGTTCAGTTCCTTAAACTGTTCCAGGTTGGGTTCATCAAAAAAGAGGTCTGATTCCGAAACGACCAGATTTCCTTTACGCCACTTGATGTTCTTAAACACTGAAGACTTCGGATCGATTTCGTTCGCAGCTCCAGTGAATGTACCAGGTCCCTCGATTGTGCTCGACTTCCCTTTGCTGATTCTGGAATCCTTATCGATGTTCTTCCTCGCTTTTTTGGATGGGGTGGTGATGTAAACAATTCCTCCATTTCAGAGTCGCGAGAACAATTGTCATCAGGTTCCTCATCAGTTTCAAACTCCTCTTCCTGCAATTCAAGTGCCTCCTTGACCTGCCAGTCGCTCAACAGGGACAAATTTCTTCTCGATGGTGTTTTCATTGTGAGACGGGAAACCAAAACCTATAGAACATTATGAAGATAGGCCTAAATTACATACTTTTGATTTTTTTTTTCCATTTTCTGCAAAAAAAGACTGCCCAACCTCGCCTAAAGGCGGCTTACACGTTTCACCAAAATACAATACATTGCAGCAAATTTCACAACAAAACGTTATTTCTAACGCAAAATAGTACATTTAAACTACATACCTATGAATTTTGTTTCCTGTAAAAACTATGAAAACTGTGATAATTTTCCGATTACGATACAGTATCGAACACAAAATAGTTTTTTCCGCGTCTTCCTCGACTTTTGAAGTTTTCGCGGGAAATAAATCTGACAGGACATTGTTCACACATAAACAATGTGTGTGTATGATAGATAAGCACATTTTGAAGAGATGCTAGTGTGAGGAGCATAATATAAAAAAACATTTTATAATTTTGGAGACACTTTATTGAAGGTCGTCTAAAGGTGGGGTTGGGAAATAGAGGATCTCTATGAAGAGGGCGAATGATAAAGCTTCAACGATTGCAGTCCTGATTGAAACCGCATTCAAAAGACAAAATCAGCAGGAAAAAATGGTGGCCTTCAGCGGAGACAACACGAACACGAATTTTGGTGGCGTTAACAGGCGAGGGAAGGACAATATTTTCAACCTGTTGAAACAGCAATTTCATTCCAATCTTGTTGGTGTTGGATGCTCAGCCCACGTTTTAAACAACGCGCTTCACCACGGACTGGAGCAGATTGAAAATTTTGATATGGACTCGCTTGTTCTAAAAATGTTCAACTATTTTTCGATCTACATTGTGCAGTCCACTGAAAGAGTTCTGCGACTTTGTAGACATCGAGTATCGCAACCTGCTGTATCGCAGTAAAACACGGTGGCCCAGTTTGATGCTAGCAGTTCATCGTATTTTGCAAATGTTTCCTGCTTTGATGTCGTATTTTCTATCACAGGAACAGTCACCCAAAATCCTCGACAATTTTTTTCACGATGAATTGAGTGAATGCTATCTAGTTTTCACGCACACGCTGATGGCACTCTTCGATGAAAAAATAAAGTTTCTTGAAAAGGAGCAGAGCACAGCAGTAGAGGTATTGCGCACAATTGATGAATTGCGTGATGCTCTTCAAGAAAGGATTGATGCGAAATTTTTACCACTAAATATCACATCAATATTATCGAAGCTAAGGAAGGATGGCGAGGAACAAAAATTTTTGGAGTTTCAAACCGCTACTCAAGAAGTATACAGGGCCACTAAGCAGTACTTGGAGAGATGGACAGCGCATTTTTCTGACTTCAGAGTATGAATTCAACAACTTTATTATGATGAAGTTTGTCAGAAGCAGATAGTTTCTCATCTTTATAATCTAAAACACAATATTATCGTTTTCATTTCTAGGTATTCTAATGGATTGCTTTTCTAAACGCAACGATTGAATATGAAGAAGAGAAAAATTTACATCGACGACAACCTCATCTTCGATCAGTTCGTGAACCTCAAGGAATACTTGAGCTCGAAAGACCAAGAGTATTTCAAGCAAGACTGTAATAAGAAGCTGTGTGATTTTATTTAGCAACAATCCGAATGTTTCTGGTTACTCCAAAACATTTTAAGATTGTCCAGTACTTTTTTTTTCGATACCAGGTCACAACGCAAACTGTGAGCGCATTTTTTCGTTGATTGAAGCTCAGTGGAGTGATGAGGGAAATCGATTGTTGGTTGAAACCGCTAAACATCTAATTACTGTTAAGTTCAATATGAAGCATTTGAAATGTGTTGACTTTTTGAAGTATTTACTGCTACCCAGTAATATAAAGTTACTCGAAAAGATCGGTTCTTCAGAGAAATATGATAAATAAAGCTAAATGAAGCAGGTTGCGAGCACTGCAGCAGAATCAAAAGTTTTTTGATGTCTTTCTTTTGTGTGTCTTTTTATTTTGATGGTGTCCTGATTTTTGCTTTTGCACAGATGGTATCCCTAGAAATTAAGCACTGGTCGAACTGTGGATAGTAGTAAAATTTTCGTATGATCAATTCGAACATGTTGTATGCTTGGCGGTTCCAGTGGGCGAGTCATTTTCAGTGGTAGTAATTGTACATTTTTGCAATACTATTGCCTGCTGCGAAATGCTGAATCTAGGGATAAAGTTTGTCCTCGTGAAAATTGCAACACATCAAGCGATTTGCCAAAAATCAGTCTTTTAATCAACTGCCTTGAAATGTTTGCATTAATAAATAGAACATATTTGCCATGTTCACTTTATTCAACTTGCGCTCGAACTCCAATGCCCTTACCTTTCTTTTAAGACCCTTCATAAGATTTTGTACAACATTAAAACCGTCAAGTTTTTGTTCATTGACCCATGCATCCATCAATTATCCCCAATATTTTTCGTTTGATGCGATTGATTATGCCCAATATTTTAGGATTGATCTCAACTCTAGGGTGTTTGGAGGATTAAGGTCCTTGAGTACGAAGTTGACCTAATTTTGCTTATAGTATTCCAGCACCTGTTTTGAGAAGTGGCATGACGGTCAGGTCAAACATTGATGGGCTCTTGTGCTACCTCAGCAACGGGAGGAGACGCCTTTAAAGACATTACTTTACGTACACTTGGCCATTTATGCCTGAAGTTGGCAGTGCAGAACATCACCCGAAATCTGCTGAAAGTCCGCGTTATGTAGGTTTCATTATCCGTTACGTAACAGAAGTTTTTCGTTAGCAATTGCGCATAAAGCTTGCATGCGCGTGCTTTTGCTGCCTTTTTTCCGGGCACATTCATCGGTGATCAAAGAAGAATTTGCTCGATACAGCAGGGGTGCTGTGATCAGATACTATTTTCTGAAATCGGGAATCTGTAATCCATCTTGACATTTCGTTTTCCGTGAGAAAGCATCCCCTGTACTTCATCAGAACCCGGTCGTACAAGCTCCAGGTTTGTGTTTTGGCTACCATATTCTGCTTCAACATCCTGTAAGGGTGCTTGGAGACACGAAATGGACGATAACCTAGTCGTAGAGGGATCCTCCGGACGGTACTGCGACTGACCATTTCATCCCGATCTGAGAATCCTGTGTTTCCCTTGATCGGCCACCAGTCCAATCCAGTAGCTGATCCCTTGTTCCAGTACGATGTTTGCTCTGAAGCTTATGAACGCAATCACCGGACCGCCTGAAAACAATTGACAACGTCGGATTTTCAACGTGGGACAGCAGGATAAATTTTCTTTTCTCGTCTTCAATCTAGCAACACTTTTTTAATACTGCTGTCATATCCTTTTTTTTTATTTACTTCACTTTCAGCAACCTGGGCCCTATATATCGACCCCATCAACAAACGGGCTGGAATCAACGGCTTTACTTTCTTTCCAAAGGAAGACGAGATCAGAAAATTTACGTCTCAGAAAATCCCAACGGCACCGACTGGAATTTTCTATTGAGAAGTCAATGGTTCTTATTGTCCTTTTTATTCTGTATAATCATAACTTTTATCTATAGCCTATTTGAACACGCCAGTGAAACGAACGACATTGCAGCTCATGAGCCGAAACCAACGGTTTTTAAAAAGATATGAATGGTTTAATAGACAACCTGGAACATGAAGAGTGTGAAACATGTGTTTCTGTAATGTAACATCATATAACGCCATGAAGTTTATTACAGGATCCACCACCAAACGGCAAAATTTCACTGCAAAAGGTCGTGCAAAGGATCTTTTGCAAAAAAATCTTATACCATAATAGACGACGAAACATATGTGCTCGAAGACTTTCAACAGTTTCGTCTCAATTTGCACTATCAACAAGGATGTGCTCGAGAAAGAATGTCTGCAAAAGCAGTTGCATCCGTAAGAAGTCACGACTTTCCAGCTCTATTTTGGCCTGATTTGACTTCTTGTTACTAGGTAAAATCCGCCCTGGAACGATACAAGTTACAAGAGGTCAAGTACGTGCCAATCCGACTAACTGTCCAGAACATCGCCCGATAGCAAAATACTGGGTTCTGGTTAAGCGGAAACACTTTGAAACTAAAAAAAAAGCAAATGGGATCGACGATTTCAAGAGAAGATGGTGAACCGCCACCACTAGCGTATCTGAGGATAGAGTACGGAATCTGATGGCAGGTGTATCACTTCGAGAATTTTACAGAAAGAAGGATTTACATCTCGTTCAACTGTTTTTACTATTTTTTTGCTGACATTTTCTTAATGTACCCAATTGAACGTGGACAGCTTTAGCATGAAAGAAGATGCTTACTCTATTTTACGATACGGAAGTTCCTCCGAAAATCGACCGGGATTGCACAGGTTTTTTTTTTACTAGTGAGCAAAACCCGTTCAGAAGGACTTTTGTACACCTTCAATATCAATTTCGGTCGATAACACGATAGTTTCTCAATTTTCCATAAAAATTAACTATGACGAATAAAAAGCGTCCTATTTACTCACTATAAAGCGCAGCCTACTTCAACCTGGATGTTTTAACGCAGAAGGAAAAATCAATTGATTAAAACCTTGATTACCGTTGGTAAAGGAAACGAACGACTTCTGGATTGAATTGGCCTAAACAGACGAAGAGGAAAACGGATAAGTTGAATAATATATAAAACTGATAATTCTACTAATAAGTAGAATAATCTTAAAAGGAGCAGAAAATCGTAAAAAGATTCAAAACTTAGATGTATATTCTTGAGTGTTTGTGTTAGTCCATCCATTATCTTTATGTTAAAATGCTCTACAGAACACTCTGGAGTTCATGTTGCAATATTGATCAATATTTATCCTAGCATCGAAAATGAACCCTCACCAAGGAAGGCAAGCGTGGAGATTTAAAAGTTCCATACACTTCCGCCGGGAGTATACGAAACATCGTGGCACTCCAGAACTGTCTGAGGTGGTGGCAGTAGAGCAGGATTGGTGAGGTGAGCTTCCTGGTTGGTGGCCTTCAGATGATGCCCATAATTTACCACCGTGTCGAGCCTTTAGCTTTCGGAGTAGGTACCTTGTTGAGTAGTGATTGGACCAATCGCTTTGGACTCTCGAACAATTTCAGAGTTTACATAATCTTCAGGACCGATAAAGGTAGTAGAAGGTAATTACGAACTGCGTCTAAAGGCCCAAACGTAATGTGGACGGAAACGGAACGGAAACGGCAAGTTTGACAGTTGTCGCAAATGACGTCGATATGTCTAATTGGAATTAACTCGGATCTACTCAGTTTTCGATCCGAAAAGCAGGTTTAGTTAGATTGGGCTCTTCCGCTGCCGTTGCCGTTCCGCTTCCGTTATCACTGCGTTCGAGCCTTAACGCTTTACGTTTAAGGCATACTCTGCATACTCATAAAGTTTTCGAACTAAGATTAGCCACAGTGGCAGTGGAGTTGGCAAAACTGCTGTCAAAAAGTGACGATCCTTTGGTAGCTCCTTTGATACCTAGCCAAATTCCGGTGAAATTGATTAAATATTGTTTTGAGGTGAATTGCTGCTCCGTGTATTTTTTTCCTATCTCTTATCTCTCTCTCGCAAAGCTACCTCGCTATTTCAAATTGATAAATCTCGGTTGTTAGTGAATGAACATCGAATCGAACTGCATCAGATTGCTCACAGCAAGTAAGCATACAAACTTATGTGATTAAATATTCTATATCTCGTATAGATTCTGAGTTATGTCAATTCTAAATTTTGAGGTAATGGCTGCCGTCGAGAATGCTTCAACGTAAGCTCTTAAGAAAAAAAAAAAAATCTTCTTATTTTTTTTTTTTTATTAATTTTTGTTTCCTGACGAAGAAAAAAAACCAACAAAAAAAAAATAAATAAAAGAAAAAAAAAATAGTTATAATAATTTTCTCCCCCATTTTTTTTACACATTTTTTAAAAAAAAATTAAAAAAAACATTCTTTTCTCCCCACAAAACCCTCCCCCTCTTTTTTCCCTTTTTAAAAATAAAACAATTAAAACTGCTTCTGATTTTATTTTTCCAACTTGCGAATTTGTTTATAAGGTCTGTATCCGCAATAATCCGGACACCTCAGAACATGAATAAAACACAAATTTCGCATTATATTTCCGTCGTAGTTGTTTATTTCAGATTCATGGGATATGTTTTAACAATTCGTGAAGACAAAACATAGTTATTTGGTATTTGCATAAAATTTCGAACTTTGCGCTTAACTCCGTCCATTAGGGTTTGTACAGCCTCTTCAGAAATCGCAGAAGCCGTCTTTGTCCAAATTTGCAAGAAAGTTTCCGCTTCATCAGAGCCCAATTTCTCTCGATACGTCGTAGCTCTAGGCAATTTGGCGGCTTTGAGGTTTTTGGTACAATGTTCACTTGATTTGCTTGGTACCACTCCATCATAGTTTTAGCATAGTGGCATGATGCCAAATCGGGCCAGAACAAAGGTTTTTATTTGTGACTTTTGATGAAGGGTAGCAATCGCTTCTGCAGACACTCTTTCTGATAGATCTCCTAGTTGATTGTGCCTGTAGTGACGAAAGATTTACTCTTTTTGCCACACGTGCAAATTGCTTGCCACACAAGGTATTTTTTGGGAAATTTCGATGCCTTCTTCGTTCTGAAATGCTCAGCTGTAGCATTTCTGGCCATAGCAGAATAAAAAGCCAGCCCTGGAAGCTGCTTTAAATCCTCCAGGACATAAGTTTCATCGTCCATAACAACGCATGAAAACTTCGTCAAATATTCGCAGTACAAACGTCGAGCCTATGATTTTGCTGCCAAGTTCTGTTTATCGTTTCGATTTGGAACTGTTTTTACTTTATACGACTTAAGTCCCAAACGTTGTTTTGATTTTTGGACAAAACCAGGCGACATCCCTATTTTACGAGCCACCGTTCGAATGGAGAGATTTGGGTTTTTCGTTAATATCCTTTTCACCTTTCGGTCCATGACAGGACCAGCGCGTCCAATGTTTTTGTCACTTCTCGGTTTCCTCTCCACCGTCAAACGTTCCGAAAATGATTTGAGCACACAGCACACAGAAAATGATTTGAGCAACAGTGGATTTAGGCAAATCCAATGTTTTTGCAAGGTCCCGTATTGACAAGTCAGGATTTGCCGTACGCCCGTACAAAATTCGCTCGCGCACATGTTTTTGTTTCGTCGCCATCTTGAATACTAAACATGAAATGTAAACATCAATCATAGTCTTTTTCATCATAGACTCTCAGCTATACCACAGTGAAATTTTTCATTCCTACGTGCAATATTTCAAAAGTTACAATGATTTGAAGGTGTCCGGTTTAATGTGGATACAGACCTGAACAACAGTGTTTCAATCTAAATACATACAACTGTCTAATGATGACTTAATCCGCTGAATGTCTAAGGAGAAGCAATCTAATGTGTATTCAATAAAAAATGAGAACGATTTCAATACCTTTCTGTAATTTAAGTATAGAGCGTAAATTTTTTTTTCACAAGAAAATTGCTCTCTGGACTCCCTATCAGTTCAATCGAAGATGGCGTCGAAACAGCAGGCACTCCGCGAGCTTGTTGTACGGTTTTACGAAACGCATGGTCACCACTTCCAAGACGAAAACGTGCCCGTGAGTACAGTTTTCCGGATCCTGGCATCCCTGAGCGTGGAGCGAAAGGCCGGCAGTGGCCGTCCGGCGAAGATAATGACGAAGAAGAAGATGAAGGAAGCGTTTAAAAAGCTGTTCGACAACAAGGACGGAACGGGTTTGCGTGACGCCGGCCGAAAATATCACTGCTCTCATACCTTGATTCACCGAACCCTCAGGATGGAGGACATCATCTGTCGGGAGAAGACTCGGTCCCCCGAGTACACGGACGAGCAGAGTACACCGTGAAATCGCAGTGCCGGTGGATGACGAAGAACTACCGCGGGACGTCGTTTGTGCTGGATGACGAAAGTTACTTTCCGCGCTCGGAAGACCCACATTCCAGGACAGGTACTATTCCAGTGACAAGTCGGCCACACCCCCCGAAGTAAAATATAAGTTTAAGCATAAATTTAGAAAAAAAAAAGTTATGCTGTACATCGCCATATCGGACGGAGGAATTTTGAAGAATAAACATTATGTTTTTAATAAAAAATACTGAATCTGTTAAAAAAAAAAATGTTTTTTACTGTGACTGAAAAAAATCTCATTTTTTATTGAAAACCCGTTACAAGAGCGTAAGTAAATAATTTGAAAGTAAGCGAGACGTTCGAGAAGATGATCTTTGCTGTGATGTAGAAGGACACACTTCCATTAGACTCTTTCAGTGGATTTGCAAACTGACGGGGAAGTACCGGAACCACCATACAGAGAAGAAGACTATCACGAAGCCAACATCGAATTTCTTGATAAGGAGTGTGGGAATATATGAGTTCGCAATACCTGAATGGCTAGTGCGCTGGATGAGATCCCAATGAGTTCCGCACCTCCATCAACACCACCAAAAAGGGCGTATGAGGATCCTGCTCAAGCTCCTCTTGTCATTCAGGAAACAGCTACACGCCCAAGAACAACTGCAACGCCATCAAGAGGAACACAACTCGGACGAGGCCAACAATATTCAGAGACTGGAATGCATGGAATTGCAGCTATTCAAATACCTTGAAACCATGCAGGTGGATAAGAAGGAACCCATGAAGTTGAAACTTAAGCTGCAGGAGAAAATGTTGATTATCGAAGAAAAGAAGTTTGCAATCAAGCAACAAAAAGTTTTTTAAAATTTAATTTAGATTAAATTTTTTCTCCTTTAAACCTCATCCAAATCCAAAATAGGAAATTTTCAGAAATCTCTTTAAAAAAAATTTTTGTTTTCATCGTATTTTCTGACCGGAATTCGGCTGAAGCTTTCCTCCAGTAGCTTCATCCGCACTATGAATCCAATCCTGTACCTTGTTATTTCAATCGAAATGACTCTGGTGACTTTTTCGACTTCCAGTCTTCCGCCTCGGAAATAAGTAAAGCATATTTCTTATCTTGATACTTTTTATCGAGTGCAGCTTTTGCTGCAAGTGCCTTTTCTTGCCGAATGCGATCTTGTTCCTGTTGCTCTGATGAGCTTCTCTTGAGCTTGTTTTTCCTCTTCCATAAGTTGTAGTTGAACCCGTGTCATTTTATCAATTTCTATCCTTTTCTTGCACAGTGAGCGTCGAGCTTCTCAAACATTTACTTATCGTTCTTTTCAGCATAATTTGCATGTTAAATATCTAACAATGTTATTATCATTCTCCTCCAAGTTAAGCTCTATGATCAAATTCGTTTTCAGCTTTCGGTAATTTATTCATTATCTAAATACATTGCAACAACTGTCGACGATCTGAGCTCTGATCTAATGAAATTTAATTCCATGGTCGGTTGTTACAAGGGCTTCAAAATGTCAACATACGACTTAAGTTAATTCATCCATCAAGATCAAATCTTAAGCCAAACCTCATACAGGTTTTTGGATCCTTCCTTCAAACATACGCTTTCGTGCCCTCGAAGCATAATGCTATGTTGCTACTAAATGACACTGGCAAATGCCAAACCAATGTGATTAAGTAGAGTTCTCACAGAGTCAAAGAAGTGGAAGATAAATGATTCATACTATATCGCACAACGGATTTCGATGTCATGAGAAACGTGCCACTATGCATAGTAACAAGCACTTCCTCCTGATGATCATCTATGAAAACAAAACCAAATGCAAGCCCCTTATGATTAATGGAACTATAGATAATAAACTTTATTTAGGAGCTCACTTACTGTCCAGTGGCAATGATCGTTCATCATCGACAGTCATATCGGAAAGGGTAGGGAACCATCAGTAACAACAACAACGTGAGCTTTCCCAGCCGGCCTACAGCGTCCGTTCAATTAACGGCCAAAGCGTGTTGGACATAAAAACAATAGCATTTACTGGCCGATCCGGTGATGTGTCATTCTGTCGCGTACTTGTGTCATGAAAGATCCCACCGCCCGGTGACATTTTTAGTCAGAGGCCAGCCGCAGACAGACAACAGACAGTTTTCCTGATTTTGCGCACGCTTCTGCGTTGTTTAATAGCTTTATTGTTCGGACAGCTTGACTCAGCGATTGGCCAATAAATAACAATCAACACTCGCCGAACGTCCTCGATCACCGGACGACAGTAGAGAAGGGCTCATCATTGTTCTAGCGGGGGGAAGGGCTAGCAATGTCATGAAATTAAAGTGTGATACTGCTGTCACCATCGTGACTGGCCGGGCATCAGTTGAATTGGTAGGGAGCGTGCTAATTAGCAGGGACATTACTGGAATCGATAATGGTTGCTTTTGATGATGGCAGACTGAGCCAGGTTTAGAGTTTAGCGACAAAGATGATATTTTATATCCAACTGGATGATGTAGTTTTCCAGTTTATGTCAACTGGATCAAATGTGCACCGTAACAGGAATTATATGAAACAAATAAATGTTAATAGCCATGAATCATTCGCATATTCAATTCAATTTATCTATTCAAACAGAATTGCAGATCCAACCAAAACGATCAACACCGATGACACTCCCTTCATCAAACATGAGTATAATTGCGCCAAACCACCATGTTAAGTCCATCTACGACATCAAGAAATTACAGTGTACCATTTAATCGCATCAAACATTTAATAGAACAACATTTACCGATTCTCTAAATCGCAAATCATCCCATCATAAAACCACTATTGCAGTCCATCAAATCGTCTTGGAATGGCAAACCATATCATTAGTGAACGTTCCGAATGATGACGCGCTGCTCTTGCCAACGTCTGGCTCGATTGGAACCAAGTTATGGTCATGACCCATTTTTTCCCTGATCGCGCGCACTTTGCAGAGACTTCACCCAAACGGAAAGTTCTCTCTAATTTATCCTGCCATCGCAAAATCCGACTCCCAATTTGCAACGCCATCACAGAAAGATTTGCTCTTATTGAATTGGGACCTACCGTCAGCAAATCCATTGGCCGAAGAAATAAAAAAAAAAAAAGGTTGACCTGTCGCAATTTGAAGACTGTGCAATTTTTTGTTCCTTTCGTCTCGTTTTTGGTCAACATCTTTCCTAATATGTACATGCTGGCAAATGGCGATGAATGACGGTAATTGCATCAGCGTTTACACGGACTTCAGTGCAAAATGTATCCATTACGGTCGATAATTTGACATCGATGATCGGGTTTAAGCCGCTCGCAGCCGTATTGAGGTACTTGCATCGGGGGTTACTTAATTGTTTAATGGTGATTACGTCTGATGGAGATCGATTAAATTCACATCGAATACAACTTTGTCAGAACTAGTGATGGAGCTAGATTGAAAAAGATGTTGCAAATCGAGTCCAAATGGGCATGAGCGTGAGAAATAATCAACCGCCGGGGTAACTGCTCCGTTTGTACTGTACTGGAGTTGGACGAGTTCATTTCAAAGTGTTTCCTAGCTTATCCATCTGGAACTGTTGGGATCCAATTCATTGAAATAAAACTGAATTTAAATTCAAGGATGGTTAAGCTTTGTGTTGCAATGAAAACATTAAGCTAACAAAAATGATTAATGAAATTTCAGTATTTCCGTTTTGCATAATTTTGTTTCATTTTTCGCTATGGCTTGGAGAACTTTGAGAAAACATTTGACGTGAGCAAAAATGCAACAAATCAATTCGCTTTAAAAAATTGAGTGAGTGAGGTTGTGCACTGTACTAGTTGATGAGTCGGAGATCGGAGTCCGAAAGTTTGATGGCTCACAAAAAAAAAAAACGATTGAGAATCGTAATCGAGATTCGAACTGTGACCGTCAGCTTACTATTCAGCCACTTTTACAATTTGAAAACAGTACGTTTTTCGAGGCATTTAACGGTACATTGATGAAGGTAAACGAATATGTTTTCACCATTCTATGGGCAAATTTTTACTCGCACACACTTGCATGGCTTCGGTTACTTAATAAAACGCTAGGTGGATCAAGATGGGCAAAAATTCGTTTTTGGAATCCAGCAGCTTTCTCAAGAAAGGAGCGCAACATTTGCGTGGTGTATTTTTCGGCACCATTTCAACTTCTAATCAGTTGAAAAAGATCAACGTAAGCTTTGGGCAAGACCGGACGTATTGAATTTTCGATGTCAGATTTTTCCTTCTTTCCCTTGAATTCTTAAAATCTTTGAAAGTTCATAACGTTTGCATTTAAAAAAATTGACAAAAATTGCCGATTTTTCATGGGTTTACCTTCATCCGCACTGACAAAACTACCCATGCAGCATCAATCATAGTAACCAATGAGTCAGCAGACAAAATTTGACAGCTCTATCAGTCGAACTCTAACCGTGATGGCAAAAACAGTGAAGCAACTCCGTTCAGAAGTGTGCGCGTTCAAAGAAAGACACCCCGCCGCGTCGAAAACGGACATCGGGTGGCACTTTGTGGACGCTGGATACCCCCGTTCCGGCATCTACAACATCTTGGCACTATTAGACAACAATCAGAGCATCCAAAGAAAGCCCGGTTCCGGACGGCCAACGACCCTGAGCGACAAGAAGCTCCAAAGCATGCTGAAGAGGAAGACCGAGGGAAAAGTGGCTACATCGCTGCGTGCGCTTGGCCGGGAGGTCGGTTCAACCGGCCAAACATGAACATACATGTCAGGAAGCGGAATCCGCGTTCAATTGTTTCGGAGCTGCAGTCAATGACGCAGTGGCAGCAGCCGAATAAGAAGATCAACTCGATTTTCGTCGGGATGGACGACAACACCTATCTCATCCTGGATGGCAACGACTGGCAGGGCACTTCGCATTTTACTTCCTCCGCGAAGGAAGTGAGCTCCGAGGTGAAGTTCGTTTCACACACCAAGTTCCCCAAGAAGGTGCTGCTGTGGCTGATAATCAGCGAGAAGAGGATGTTAAGGCCGCTCTTCTTTCGCTCCGGAGTGGCCGTGAACGGGGAAATTTATAGTACGAAATGCCTGCCGGAAGTTGCGTCGTTCATCAAGAAATACCATAAGGACAAAGACGCGGTGTTCTGGCCGGATCTGGCGTCGGCCCACTACTCGAAGCGATCGTTGGAGGAGATTGAGCGGCTGAATATCGATGTGGTACCCAAGTCGGCGAATCTGACCAACGTCCCCCAACTGCGTCCCATCGAGAATTTCTGGGCCAACCTGAAGCGTAAGATCTACTCCAACAATTTTGTCGCGAAAACTGAGGAGGAATCTGAATATATATAAAAATGGATTTCTGTCTGTCTGTCTGTCTGTCTGTCTGAACCTCATAGGCTCGAAAACTACTGAACCGATCAGCGTGAAGTTTTATATGGAGAAGTTTTTGGGTCGGGAAAGGTGCTTATGATGGTATGAGACCGCTCCCTTCTCTGGAAAGGGAGGCTCCCATACAAATGAAATACTCATTTATACATAACTCAACAACTAATCAAGCAAAAGAAACCAAATTTAGCATGTGTGAGTTTTTGAAGGCAAGAAAGTTTCTATGGTGGTTCAAGACCCCTCCCCTTTCTGAAAGGGGGGGTTCAAACAAATGAAACTCAAAATTTTATTATAATCGAAGAGCCCAGTGTGATGGTTCGAGAACTAATGAAGCAAATGGAACCAAATTTGGCATGTGGGTGGTTTTGAAGGCAATGATTGTATGGTGGTTTGAGAAACCACCCCCCTCTGGAAGGGAGGGCTCCCATACAAATGAAACACAAATTTCTACCAAAAATGAGAATTATCCAGGTTACTTAAACACAAAACGTGTATTTCTCGGGTAAGAAGCAAGTTTTGATAGAAGTTTGAACTCCTGCTTATTCAAGAAATAGAAACTCATTCCGAAAAAAAACCTATAAAAGTGCCAGTTACATTAAATTTTCCTTAATTTAGTTGCAAGCGTAGCAGCGCACGCACCGGGTTTAGCTAGTTGATAAATAAAACGAAGAAAGAACTCAAAAACATGCCTACACGCGTGTTTCGTCCGCCAAGGGGAATGTTCAGGTTAACTGCCGGAAGGCCGCTCGCATGGGCGTGGAATTTTATTTGCAAGTAAGCTTAAATAATTATCTTCCATGGGAAATTTATCAAAAGCAATTATCTGTCTTACCTTTTTTTTATCACCATCCGAAGAAAGTCCATTTTTTTTAATGCAAACGTTATTGAGAAAAATACATTTATGTAGTGTTTTCGTACATAGGTTTTTCGGTTGTATATTGTGACTTGTGTGCCCTTGAAAGGAGTGAAAAAGTAGCGTCGAACAGAAACGTTCTATAAAAAGTGTCGAAAACTCGCAAAAATATGCCTTTTCGTCGCAGAATCCTGTGGCGAACGGTTTGTTCATGTTTTCCGGTGCTGCTAAATAGTCATAATTGAGTGTGCAAGAATTTGTCGGTGGCGAAAAGTAGTCTCCCTGCACAATGATCGTTAGCCTCAAAACGTTCGTATTCATTCAGCCGCTTGTAGTAAACAGTACATGTGAGCCTGTAGTAGTATGTGTTTTTGTGTATGGATAATGCGCATAAAGAAAAGTGTGAAAAAACTGAAAGCCAGGAAATAATCAGAACAAAGTATCACAACATAGAACAACGTTGCCTAGTGCGCTGACGTCGGCGACAATCCCAATGAATATCGTAAAGACTGTATTCGCTGAAATTTGGACACACAAAATAGGTCACCAAAAATTTTCCTTGAGCCCGATTCTTTTCAAACTTTCTGGAAATAAAGTACTACTAAATGGTTAAGATTTGACATCATTGGTCTATTGAACCTTTTCTCCCAAATGCCCGCACCTTTGCCTTCACCCCTTTCATCAAATTTTGGGCAATGATAGGACCGACTTGCTTACTTACTTTTAACCACACCTTCTTTAGTTCAAGTTCTTTTTCTATCAGTTTTGGAGTTTTAACAAGCTTTGCCTTCATGATTGCCCAAATTTTTTCAATTGGGCGAAGTTCCGGAGTGTTTGGAGGGTTGACGTCTTTTGGTACAAAAACTACATTATTATCTTTGTACCAGTCTAAGGCGGGTCGGGCATAGTGGCAAGATGCCAAATCCGGCCAAAACAGTGTCGGGCCATTGTGAGATCTCAAGAAGGGCAGAAGTCGTTTTTGGAGGCATTCGTCCTTGTAGATTTGTCCGTTGACGGTCCCAGAGGTGATGAAGGGCTGACTCATTTTGCCACATCCGCAGATCGCTTGCCAGACAAGGAATTTTTTGGCGAATTTCGACAGTTTCTTCTTCCGTACACTCTCCGGAACGGCCAACTTAGAGGTGGCGACGTAGTGTTCCTGTCCTGGCATTTGTTTGGTGTCGGCTTTAATGTAGGTCTCATCGTCCATCACAATGCAGAACGGTTTTGTGAGCCACTCCCTGTACAGTTTTCTTGCACGAGTTTTGGCCACCGAGTTCTGTTTATCGCTCCGGTTCGGTGCCTTCTGGACCTTGTACACATGTAGTCCAGAACGTTTCATTGTTTTCTGCACAAAACAAACTGAAACTTTCGCCTTTTTCGCAACATCCCTGATCGAAATGTTGGGATAACGCTTAAATTGGTTCAATACCATCCTGGCCTTCTCCGGATTTGATGTGCCACGTTTTTTGCCACTACCATTTTTCCGCTTGGTTGTCTTACGGTCCTTGAACGTTTTGATCACATGAGATACGGTTGAATGTGCGATTCCGAGCTATTTTCCGATCCATCGATGAGAAGCGTTTGGGTTTTCGAAGTGAGTGCCCAAAATTTGTTGGCGCACTATTTCTTCATTCGAAGCCATCACTGAAATCACTCGACCGATTTTCACGAAACTCATTACACAATTGACACAACACAATGAAATACATTCAGTTAAAATTTCAATAATTTTTACACGTACGCTGAAAAGTTACGAACAATTGCGTGTGTCCAAATTTCATCGAATACAGTCTTTATGAATATCAGGGGACCGAATAGAATTCAGCTAAGTATCCTTTAAATATTTCAAAATCGAACAATTCCAGCTCCTGTACAGTTTCAAAAAACTGTCAAATTCGCCACCTTTCTTGCTTAATGTGAAGCGGCACGTCGTGTTGTATTTTCTGTTTTTCGCCCCTTCTATTTGTTTCGCCTAGCGGTTTAACAGGTTCCTTTTTAGTGTTTTAGTAACTCTACATAGTAGAAAATGTGTCAGTATAAAGGGTGTTCCGATCAAAATTTGGTCAAACAGTAATGTGTGTGAGTCGATCAAAGTTTTTATTAATATGTCAAATTCTTTTTCTTTTTCAAGTTCAGTTAATACAGAATACAGGAGAAATATTCAGCTAAGCTTCCTTTTCACCGAATGAAAGTTCTAAGAATTCCTCGTTCCTAAATTGATTCCTGATGCTCTGAGAAGTTCTCTCCTGATTTTCGGGGAAGTTCTCTGCTAAACTTCTGGAAATGTTTGGTACTGAATTTTTTTTGATATTTCTGCTTGAACTACTATGAAGTGCTCCCTATCCTTCTGAGAAGTTTATGCCTGATATTCGAAGAAGTTTTTGTTTCGAGGAAGTCTCACTTTTACAGTTGTTCTAAGTCTCCGTGCAATGACCGACTGGGCTTGAGAGCCAATGTTAGCATCAGAATAGAAATAGTATTCAAACGAGAAAATTAAATTTACTTTTTGTTACTCCGATCCAACACATTAGTGGTCCTAATGAATAGAGCCCCTGGTCAATTTCCTACCATTTCTATTTAACATTATGTTAGGTGGCTCCACGCCACAGAAGCCTCTGGCGATGTCCACATAAATTTGAATCAGTTCGATGAGCCATCCGAACCGGCCGTAATTTGTTTTGTTTTTAATAGTATTAGACATTTTTTGCAAAAAGTAAATTGTTTTTCAGTTTATTCACCTGTAAAGTAATAATGGTTTAGTGTATTTCTTATTTTGCTTAGCCTATTACCACCAACCGATGAAAACGCGTATCAAAAAAAAATTTTTACTCTACAAAAGGTGACATATCAGGTCGATTGAGTCGACCAACTCGATAAAATCTCGTCAATCTCGACATCTGTAATACCAAAATATACTTGTCGAGCATCTCTGGTAATAAATTGGCAGGTAAATTTATGATACAACGGAGTTAACGCAACTGCTTGTTATTCGTACATATCAGTAATATTGACTGCGAAAATTTACATCGACAAGTGATCTTTCATGCTCCACATCGCCGTCTTCGACTGTACTGCTCTACATACCAACACAGCGCGCTCATTATGAGCATCATAATCCTCTCGATTACTGCTGTAGACGTTTTAATCAAGTGAATGACAAATTTGATTTTAATATTACGAAGATGACTTTTGAAAATAGAATAAGAACCATAAGTTAAGTCACAGTCTGCGCAACCCTATCTTGAAGACACAGGAATAAATAAAAAACAAACAAATGGACCTGGATCAACGGCTCTACTTCCATTCTAAAGTAAGACGTGATCATTTTCATGATCGGAAAATCTCCAACCACACCGAGTGGAATTGATACCAGACCGACTGGTGTGAGGAGCAACCACTACACCACCGAGGCCTTCAGGAAAAATATTGGGCTCTGATGAAGCGGGCGCTTTCTGAAAGAAGTAGGAGGTTTAAAATGCCAAACATTTCCAACAAATCTGGACCAGAGCTACCAGCAAGGTCACTACCCAAGCAACACAGCTCATATTAAAGAAGTTGAAAGTACTGTCAAATGATAAAAATTGGTAATTTATTTAAGTGTACAATACTTTATTTAATACCCTAGTATGGCGTAAAAAGCGCAAAAAGTGAAGCTTTATAAAACATAGAAGGAAAAAAATTATCCTCATGCGAAAATATAACATCGCCAAGCGTGGGATTTGAACACTACTCCTTGGCGTGATGGGTTTGTAGCTTCATTGCTAAGCCAACTCCGATTGTTGAAAAGTTGACTCTGAGTATCTATGATTTGCATCCCGTTGGCAGTGAAACCACAGTCTTGAACAACAAATTCATCTTTATGAAGAAAAAACACGTTTTGCAAAACATCCTTGGTGTACTGTAATTTCAACAGTATATAGAACTGCCCATAAAATCTTGTCCTGATTAGGTTTTATAAATGTATCGAGCCATGTTTTTAAGAACAATAATGAAGTAAGCTCTGTAGCCACATTAATCCGGACACCTTCAAATCATTGTATTTTTTGAAATATTGCACGTAGGAAGGAAAAATTTCACTGTGGTTTAGCTGAGAGTCTATGATGAAAAAGACTATGATTGATGTTTACATTTCATGTTTAGTATTCAAGATGGCGACGAAAGAAAAACAAGTGCGCGAGCAACTTGTCAATACGGGACCTTGCAAAAACATTGGGTTTGCCTAAATCCACTGTTCACGATGTGCTCAAATCATTTTCAGAACGTTTGCGGTGGAGAGGAAACCGAGAAGTGACAGAAAACATTGGACGCGCTGATCCTGTCATGGACCGAAAGGTGAAAAGGATATTGACGAAAAACCCAAATCTCTCCAATCGAACGGTGGCTCGTAAAATAGGGATGTCGCCTTGTTTTGTCCTAAAATCAAAACAACGTTTGGGACTTAAGTCGTATAAAGTAAAAACAGTTCCAAATCGCAACGACAAACAGAACTTGGCAGCAAAATCACGGGCTCGACGTTTGTACTGCGAATATTTGACGAAGTTTTCAAGTTATGGACGATGAAACTTATGTCCTGGAGGATTTCAAGCAGCTTCCAGGGCTGGCTTTTTATTCTGCTATGGCCAGAAATGCTACAGCTGAGTGAGCATTTCAGAACGAAGAAGGCATCGAAATTTCCCAAAAAATACCTTGTGTGGCAAGCAATTTGCACGTGTGGCAAAAAAAGTAAATCTTTCGTCACTACAGGCACAATCAACAAGGAGATCTATCAGAAAGAGTGTCTGTAGAAGCGATTGCTGCCCTTCATCAAAAGTCTCAAAGAAAAACCTTTGTTCTGGCCCGATTTGGCATCATGCCACTATGCTAAAACTGTGATGGAGTGGTACCAAGCAAATCAAGTGAACATTGTACCAAAAACCTCAAACCCGCCAAATTGCCCAGAGCTACGACCAATCGAGAGATATTGGGCTCTGATGAAGCGGAAGCTTTTTGGAAAGAAGCAAGGAATCAAAGACATCAAAAACTTCCAGCAAATTTGGACAAAGGCGGCTTCTACGATTTCTGAAGAATCTGTACAAACCCTAATGGACGGAGTTAAGCGCAAAGTTCGAAAATTTTATGCAAATACCGAACTATGTTTTGTCTTCACGAATTGTTAAAACACATCCCATAAATCTGAAATAAACAACTACGACGGAAATATAATGCGAAATTTGTGTTTTATTCATGTTTTGAGGTGTCCGGATTATTGCGGATACAGACCTTATTAATTAAAAAAAATAAAAAAAGGCACCATTTTTATCCATGTGTAACTTTTTTGTCCGTGAGTTAAAATTGATGAAAATCTTGTTATCACTACATTGAAGTAAATTGTTTACATATGCAAAATTTCATAACAATCGGTTCAGTGGTTATTGAGATGTCATCGAAACAAGAAGAAAAACGCCGGAGAATTTTGCGCGCCGTCATGGAAAATCCGATTGCGACCATGAGATGGATCGAAAAACAACTGGGAATCACCCATACAACTGTGTCTTAGGTGGTAAAATCGTTTAAGGAGTCCCAAACGACCGAGCGGCTGGCTGGAAGTGGAATAAAATCGAAGACAGCTGATCCAGTGAAGGTCCGGAAGGTGTTGGATTATTTCAAGTGTAATCCGAACTTTTCGATTCGCGACGTGGCTCTAAAGGCAAAGTGTTCCGCCTGGTTCGTTCAGCAAACCATGAAACTAGCTGGGTTTCGTGTATTCAAGGTACACAAGGCACCGAACTGGCGTGATCAACAAAACACGGCGGCCAAATCCCGCGCAAGGAAGCTGTATCGAGAGTGGTTAACGAAACCGATGTGTGTGGTTATGGATGACGAAACCTACATCAAGGCAGACGCAAAGCAGATACCGGGGCTGGAGTTCTACGTTGCCAAATCACGGTTTAATGTTCCGGAAGACATAAGGAAGAAGAAAGTGGACAAATTCGCCAAAAAATACTTGCTCTGGCAGGCCACATGCCAATGCGGTAAACTGAGTAAACCGTACATCACAACGGGTACCACCAACAGCGAAATTTACCGCACCAAGTGCCTCCAGAAGCGTCTGTTGCCCTTCCTGCGGTCATTATTTTGGCCGGACCTGGCATCATGCCATTACGCGCGATCGACGTTGGATTGGTACAGAGACGCCAACCCCCCAAATGCACCAGAGATTCGTCCGGTGGAAAGATTTTGGGCCATGATGAAGGCCAAAGTTCGAAAATCGTCCAAGGTGTTTAAGAACGAGCTGGAGTCGAAGAAAGAATGGATGAACGTGACCAAAAAGGTCGGCTCCACCATTGCACAAAATGTAATGGGGGGTCTTAAGGGAAAGAGACCGGCTTTCAGCGATGGAAAGGAAATTGAATAAAATAATTATGCCGAAACATATTCCATATGTATTTGTTCATTTCCTGAAAGTTTCAAGAAAATCCGACTTAAAATAATTTTTTGGCGAACACTTTTGTCTGGTGCATTTTTTTCGAGTACAGGCCTTACATCAATACAAAATAACAATCTTTTGATCGTCTAAATTTGTAAACCATTTCTCAAAATGATGAAAGAAATAGTTACATTAGACATTAAATGCGTGTTTTACTACAGGTTTTGGGTGTCCAGATTATGTCGGGTACAGACCTTATTATCAAAAACCATAATTCTAGGGGTTTTTTTTTCATTAGGGCGAATCTAACATTGAGAGACTCTATTTGATTACATTCTCTTTCATTCATATTCCAATCACCTTTACATTTTTCATTCTACTATTTGTAGAGTATGCTAGCCAGCACTGTTGTGTACTATCTGTACTAAACAATCCCTCGAAAGTTTTATAACGGCGCTGTAATAAGTGGAAGAGAGTGAGCTCGGAGAGAATCTCTCAATGTTAGATTCGCCCTAATGAAAAAGAAACCCGAGAATTGACATAAAATCACTTCGATTCTATTGGAAGATTGGTATTTCTGCTCGATAGAACGGAAATAGGCGATTACGACGAAGGTGCGTTCTACCCTTTACTCTGCAGGATGAATGTTGCAGCGTGAATTCAATAATGTTCTGCCTAATCAAAATACTATGGAAGCAAACTAAGCGGTAACGCACTGGTATGTGCAATGTTCCTATTTTGTACATGTTTTAAAGATTGGAGATCCGGAGATGCGTTAAGACTGTTGATTCGGATCTCAACGAGGGAGAACAAACACTTCTTTTAAAATCAAATGCTCAAAGCTTGTTAAATATCAAACCGTCTATCTGACAGGTGAAAACTGGTACACTAACTCTTAGATGAAATTTGTAGACTGCAACAGCGTTGAGATTTAATTCTCTGAAAATTGTATTTTTCTAAATAAAAATCAGTCTTCGTGATGCAGCATGTCTTAGAAATTTAGCACATTTGGTAGAAACACATTAGTCATCCAGCTATACTTACACATGTCCCAGCTCGTGTGCGATCGTAAACGCCGCCGATAGTCCATTGTCCTGCACGATTGCACACGAGGACCGCTTGCACATGGTTCCCAGTTCGGCCAGGCCCAGCGTGTCGCACTTCATCTGATGTCGGCAGATTTGCTCCCGCGTCAGTAGAAAAGCCGTATCGTGGTGGAAGTTCGAAGCCTGCTTGATGCGGCAGAACGCCTGCAACATTTCGGATGCCGATACGCCTGAAAGCAAACGAAACATAATATTACACAATGACTCAGCTGTGGTCGACATAAATGCTTCAAACAAGCTTCCACTATCAATCGAATTCCCGAGCCAAATCACAATCCGTTTTCTGTACGCATATTTTATGATTTATAAACGTCGCCGTCGACGTCGTTATTCGGTCGAGTTCTTCGAATACTATTATCCCTCGACCATTTTTCACAAGGCAATAAATTCACGCAGCAGCCGGGCGCACAAACATTCACGCTGTGGTCATTGTTTTTCTTCGAGGACCGGCCAATGGTGACGGTTGTTGGAAGCATTATTAAATTTCCCTCGTCGTTGAAGTATTCATGACAACTAGCAACGAGCGCCGGTCATTCGGTGTCAACAGATTTGAAATATAGTAACACGTCTCCCCAGCTGCGTGAACATTCCTTCAGTCCGTTTCGCGACGTTTCGCGAAAATGCATTTTCTGAGCCTGCCAAGATCAAAGCCGCGTCTGGTCACAACTCACCGAACGGACGAGGTCTGCACTGGGGCCGGTGCAACTAGGTATTAGCTATTTCCGAGCGTCTAGACGCAGTCACCGCAGTGCGAGGCAATTAGTCAATTAATTTTACATACTGTTTCTCTCGCGCAGACAAATTGCTGCCCAATTGAAGGCGATTTTCGATCTGCCCGTGTGACGTGATTATGATTCAACGGAAAGTACAGTAGGCCCCTTTGTGTAGATTTCCTCTTGAGTTAAGTGAAACAAAAATCTAACTACTCTGCATTAATTCTGTATTATATTACTAACATTAGATGGCAATTACTCTCAAGCTGGGGAAAATGGAAACAAATCAATATAAATCTGACAAAATATGCACTAGCCCGCGGCAATCTTGAGAAGCAATTTAGATAAATCAGCTACGCAAATCATGCACGGCTGGCTGGTTGGTGATGGCGGTTATTGCAATAGCAAACTGCATTTAGCATTGTAGTAGGTAGCCGGGCAGTGGGTAGCAGTAGCAATGGCTGGTAAGGCAAGTTGTATAGAAAGATATTATTTTGTTTTCAACTTTTGTCCGAAGACGCGAGTGCTAGATTTGCCTTTATATGTTATATAGGAGAGTGGTACTTGATGCTCGTTAAGATAGCGATCATTTTTACGGTAGTTAGGGAGCAATAAAATATCAATTATCCTCGAGCTGTGGTTGATTGAGCGGTAATCGTACCGAGAAGGTTCATGTGTCATGATTGGCATCTGTCCTGTAATTGGAGGTGAATCGGATAGATTGTTTACGGAAGAATCGAGAGGGAATCCTGGTGTTCAAATTGTGAGTTGCAAAAATGAAGGGTAACTATTTTTTCGTAAATTTTGTTCATAGTAGACTAATCTAGTTCGTTAGATTTTATCGATACTCTTTAGTAATTTTGTTCAAAGATTTTCATGGCCATACACAACATTTGTAGATATATTTAGCTTTTCACCAGTTCAATGTCGTTATAGTTGAGTGTAATCTTATGAACTAATTGGAGGAGTCGGTCAAGTAACAGTGGATTCCTTAGGATTGAATAGGCTGTAGTACTGAAACTATTTGACGTGCATATATTCCGCTAACATCGTGACGCAGGTGCGGTCCTAATAGGACGTTGGACCAGCATACGTAAGTAAGTAAGTATATTCCGCTAGGGCTTCCCTTAGCTCAGTCGGCAAAGACGCACCTACTAAGCAATACCATGCTGGAGGTGGCTGGGTTCTATTCCCGGTCTGGTCTAGGAATTTTTCGTCAAGGAAAATTTCTCGACTCAAAAATGGAAAAATGGTACCTGGCATCGAAAGCTCTCAATTAATAACTGCGGAAGTGCATTTTGAACACAAGCAATTGAAAGCAAGCAATAAGCTAATTGTGAAAGCAATAAGCTGGAAATGCTAAGAAAGAAGAAGTAGATATTCTGCTGTGCTAGAAAATTTCAATAATTTTCGTAATAAATGAAAATTTACACTCGAGGCTGTGTGGCTGAGACTGTTCAGTCTGAGGGTATGAGTCTGGAATTCTAGCTGGATCCGTTTTCTACACTAGCTGAGGGATCCTCAAGTTGGTGCGATTTAAAATTTTGATAATTAATAGAAAATCCATTACTTCACTGCGCTTATTTACTATGATTTAAATTTTCCCGTTACATTTCACTGATAGTTTTTAGTAGTAGTTTAATGTGTAATTAATGTGTATTACTGTGTGTGTAGAAAAAAATCAGCTTATGTCCGGACCAACCAGCAATTACCATTATTAATACGGTAAATTTGATTTCTTAGATATATTTACTTTTGAGAAGCTAGTATTTCCTGATAAATCATCACAGATAGTCCAAATCGACTTCCATCCATTATTAAAAAGATAATTATGTTCCCAATGGAACATTACTAGCACATTTTGTGAGTGGCCCCGACAGCATCCTTACTGCTAGTTTGAATTGCACTAAATCAGCCTAAATCAGCCTAAACTTGATCCTCGTGTGCTGATAATGAGCTGAATTTATATGAAGTTTTCAGTCAACCAGACAATTAATTAATCTCGACTGAATGCCTCATACATGAAAATGTCAGTAAACACAAACTTTTTAATTGTAAAATAAAATTGGTCGTCCTTAAAAGAACGGAGGGCATGGTCCGAGTTAGAAGTTAGGTAAGGACACCATAATGTTCTATTTTCATCCCGGATAGTAGTTCAACTTCTCGTTGCTTGCAGACTACCGTGGAAAGATTTTCGTATTCTAGTTGACGTTTCCTTATCTCGGCGATTTCAGTGGCCAGATATTTCAGCTAGATAGCGAATCCAACATTGACGCGAAAATGCAATAGTTCGACTAGACTTTGCCGATACTGGTGTGAGGACATAACAAAGCTGTAGAACCATCAAGTGAGAGTTCATGTCTAACCCGTGGGGGTAGATCTCAAAGGGTAATAATCACATGCTTGCGAAGCAATCTTGAACAAATCCTGATCCACCTCTTGTAACGCATGACCCATTTAGTATTTGGCCGTTTCCTTTTAATTACTGCGGCATCTATAGTAGTTGTAACGAGAAGCCAACGACGGCGCAGTAATCCGGAATGTTTGTTACTTAGTGATGAAATTTTTATCAGTATTGAACAAAATTTGCCTCACTCACGTTGAAAATCCAATGTGGTCAGGAGGAATGATCGCAAAGTAACTTAAATTCCAGAAATCGACTGTAAATACCGTACTGTAAGGTTACCGGGCAACACCATTGTTGGATCGCGCAAAACAAAACAACCATGAAGTGGATCATATTAGGTGCGCAACTAAGTTCTCGCTGTTTTTTGGTGAAAAATGAGCTTTATTTTGAAAACAAAGGTTACAAACGAATTATTCAAAATATTGCCCATCACTAGCTACGACTTTTTCCCATCTTTCTGGTAGAACGTGAATACCATTTCGATAGAACTGTTCGTCTTTTGATGCTATCCAAGAATCAAGCCATTTTGAGATGTCATCATATGAGTGGAATTGCTGACCAGTGAGACCATGTGCCATCGAACGGAACAAGTAATAATCGGACGGTGCAATATCAGGAGAATATGGCGGGTGGGGTAGGACTTCCCATTTGAGCGTTTCCAAGTAGGTTTTCACGGGTTTCGCAACGTGAGGTCGAGCGTTGTCATGCTGAAGAATCACTTTTTCGTGTCTGTGCTCGTATTGTGGCCGTTTTTCGTGCAGTGCTCGGCTCAATCGCATCAATTGAGTTCGATACCGTTCCCCGGTAATGGTTTCGTTTGGTTTCAACAGCTCATAATAAATAACACCAACTTGGTCCCACCAAATACACAGCATAACCTTCGCAGCGTGAATTTTCGGCCTAGGCGACGATGTTGAAGCATGCCCGGGCAGTCCCCATGAATGTTTCCGTTTTGGGTTACTGTAATGAATCCATTTTTCGTCACCCGTCACAATGCGATGTAGAAAACTCTTGCTTTTTTGTCGCTGGAGCAGTTGTTCACAGACGAAAAAACGACGCTCAACATCTCTTGGCTTCAAATCGTAAGGAACCCAAGTTCCTTGCTTTTGAATAATTCCCAACGCATGCAATCGCTTAGAAACGGCTTGGCGGGAAACTCCTAATCCTGAACCAAGCTCTTCTTGCGTTTGACACGGATCCTCATCGAGCAATGCCTCCAATTCAGAGTCTTCGAAGTTTTTTGGCCTTCCTTCACGCGGACGATCATCAACACTGAAATCACCGTTTTTGAAGCGACGAAACCAATCACGACACGTTGTTTCACTCAGAGCAGCATCACCGTAAACTTTTTGGAGCTCTCGATGTGCTTCAGCCGCCGTTTTCTTCGAATGAAAGAAGAAAATCAACACTTCCCGCAAATGACGATTATTTGGCACGAAATCAGACATCTTCAAACAACCAAAATATATAACACTAGACCAAAATCACTGATTTGGCAAAGTGGTTTGTTTACCATATGTCTGAGCTTGGTTTATGACGCTTGAGATGTACAACATTCGACCAGCACTTACTACTGGCGCCATCTATGGCTAAACAGCGGGAACTTAGTTGCGCACCTAATACAACCAGAAACTACGAGTGATAGTCCGGAACAATCCTGGAATCTCCTTCCGTGATTTGGCGAAAAGGTTCTCTGCGCCGTACAGTACAGTTCGACGAATCTGTTGGCGTGAAGGTTTATAGTCGTACCATGGAAGCACCCCAACAGAACCCTGAAACAGAACCAGGTTGGCAAACGCCGCGCAAGAATGCTGTACGAGCAAGTTCAGACGAAACCCAACGGATACAGTTTGATGGACGATAAAAAATATGTTAAAATTGACTTTGGACAACTGCCGGGACACAAATTTTGACTTGCCAAACGCAAAGGTGATGCTTCAGGTAGATTAAAATATGTCTTTGCAGACAAATTTGCTCGCAAATTAATAATATGGCATGGCATCTCCAGCTCCAGGAGAGAAAAAGAAGGTTTCCATCACTGGAGCGACTATGAGTGGGCAGGTATACAAGAAGAAGTGTCTTTAGAAGCGAATTTTGCCTTTCATTCAATCGCACAATGGTCCGGCGTAGCTCTGGCCTGACTTTGCCAGCAGCCATTGCAGTCGGGATGTCATGGAATGGTATAAGCAGAATGATATTGATGTTATTGAAATATTACTATTTGTTTTTTGTTGGTTTTTATCGGTGACGTAGAAAATTAAAACAGCTATATATTTGCGTAACGCGTTTCGGCCTACTTTTCCTCAGCCATCATGAGACGCCTAGAACAATTCTTTATTATTTTAAGTCTACTTTACAGAATATTTGTCACTTACAGAATGCTATTGCTACCTCACTACTTGTTACGTCAAACTATACTAGTATTGTTCTCCCATCTAACCCCCTTTTTAAACAAGTTATGGTGTGCTCCCCACCCATCATTTACGTCATCGTGTTTTGTCTTCGTGTTTCGTCATTGGTGTCGTTCATTCCATCGCTTTCTCGTGTGCGTGGTTCACTACGTAGTCAAGCCAATAGTCCATTGTACGTAGAGTTGAAGTTGCCACATTCACGTTGTAAATATCTCCTAACCCTTGGTTGTCCAAATTTTCGTCTAATCGAAAAATATAGGGCAATTATCAGAAACAAACTGAAGAAATGTGGCAAAATAATGTAAAAACCATCTGATTTGCAGAAGTGGTGGAAAAGATGGCAGATCAAGTAGACAGCTCTACTGTGCAAAATATAAAATTATTGATGGTATTAAGCGAAAATCCCAGAATTCATCCGAAATGCTGATTAATAATTTTTCATTGTTTATTTCTTTGAAGTTCCCAGCAGAATGAAACTGTAACCGTTTTTTATTACATTTTTTTGTGAAGAAATGTCTCATTTTGTGCGGCCAAACTCTAAGAGAATCAAGCATTATCTTATTTCATCTTCTTGCATTGCCTTGCCATCGTTTTGGAATAAATCCTGAAAATCATCTACTAAGCGTGCACACATCTCTAAACCTCGGATTAAAAAAATAGCTGCATCTTAGATAAGGTCGCACCCCTCGCCTAATACAGAAATCATTTTGGTTCGTGACCCGTGTTTTATTCCTGCGTTGAGTCGCATAAAGGTTGTACAGAATCACATTGCACCACTTTTTTTTAAAAGACATTTACACCGTCTTCAACTCGAAGTTGTACAGACTGAACATCAAACATATAGTGAATTACAGCGGACAACTTAACCTAACACCCAGTGGACCAGTATGGACACTTTCGGTTTGCGAATAGTTCCACAGGCTGGAGCGGGAATCGAAACCTCACTTCATGACAATGGCTTGAACGATGGATGACGCCGCTAACCGCTTGACCACGAAGCCCACTAAATGGCTGTGACTTTTAAATGGCTGTAACTTTTTACCCGTTGGGTATTTTCTATTGAAATTTTAGGTGAAATTAGTTCAATGTGTATTTGTTTACGCTGTGTAAGTTTCACTAGCAGATGTGCAATCATTGCAAAGATGGAGTTGGAAGAGGCGCAAAGAAATTTTGCGCACGTACCTCGAAAACCCGGATCTTTCTCATCGTGCCATCAGCAGGAAACTGGGAATAGTACATTCTACGGTGTCTCGTGTTTTAAATCGGTACCACGAACGTTTGACCATCGATCGGAAAGAAAAAAGTGGCAAAAATGGATCTCCGTATAGTGTTAAGGATCAGAAGCGGGTAGTTCAAGCTTTCAAGAGGAATCCCAACAGTTCAGTTCGAGATGTGGCGAAGAAACTGAATCAGACCGAAACTTTCGTGGAAGATGCGAAAAAACGTGAAGGACTACACACGTATAAAGTTCAAGAGGCGCCTAATCGCGATGAACGGCAGATTACGGTAGGTAAAACACGTGCACGGAAGCTCTACACCCAGATGTTGACGAAACCACATTGCCTCGTTATGGATGATGAGGCGTATGTAAAAGCAAACTTCCGGCAGCTTCCAGTTTTTCACTGCTCATCATAAATTCGATGTCTCTGAGGACGTTAAAAAACAGCTGTATCATTCAATTTAAATCTTGTTTTCTAAGCTTAAACAAGAAAATGAATGCAAGCAACTTTATTTCCAGAATTTGTTGATTTTGGATTTCACTCCACTCATGAGGTCTTGGACAGTAGTTTGGTCGCATTTTCTGGAAGCCGCAGACCAATTTCTTACAAATTATTACACTTTATCGTAACGTTCTTAAATTTAACACATTATCGTAACGTTCTCATTTTTCAAAACTTTGAAAAGACGCCCGATTTAGAAAACTACGATATAAAAACAATCTTTTTGCACACCCATCTTTTCATTCAGCGCAGGATGAATAGGAACAATGAGATTAATATGGGAACCTTTATCCTACCAAACTTCACTTTGAATGTTTAAATTATTATCGTTATTCATTGGCACAACTGACATTTACACAATGTCCACTGACTTCCTAGCGTTAGAAATTTCCCGTTACTCAAACTAAGCTTTGCAGCTTTCAGCACAAACTTGGTCTCCAATCGAATATTCAATATTCAAGGCCATCAATCTTACAATCCCCATATTCCTCACCCTCACAACCAATTAAATACACGACCCAATAGGTCCCGGAATGGGAAACACGCGCACGTGACAATCGCAACAAACATAAACATAACAAATTCGGTTCGAGATAACAATAAATATAAATTGAAAAATGGCATTAGGTGGCCCTTGGGCCGGAGTGCGCAGTGCGCAGTGGACACCAACCGGGAACAGATCAAGCACTTACCTTTGCTGCCGTTGAGATCCAGTGAGCTGACCGCGGCAAGATCCTGGTGGAGGTACAAAATATGCACGACTGCTATCTTAATTGAATTTCCAATGCTGGCATCGGCGTAAATGCTGGAAACCTGTTGCCCAACGCGGGAATGGGTCGGTTTGGAGAAAGAGAAAAATGAGAATTATTAGCTTACTTTGAGGTCGACTGGGGGAGAATGCTTATAATAAGTCTATGGATCCTATTGGGAAAGCATGTGTAAAAGTGTGGCCCTGAAGGCAACCGGGTCGGGCTGGACCAGTCGAGATTTATGGTACCATCGATCGACAGATTCCGATACGGTCGGTAACGGTTACCGCTGCCATCTGGACGTGAGAGTATGGTTGGCGTTTTTGCTCTGTGATCAAGCGAGGGAGATGAATTATGACGCGCTACCGCCTCAGTACAAGGCAAGGTGGGACTGCAGCAAAAAAGCAGTGGCAGCAAAGTAGCGTTCCTTCAATTGGATCAAGATAATTTTTACACGCTGAAGTGAGCGATTAATCAGTGATGGAGATGAACCTATGCAGCAAGTGCTCCTGAAGAGGTTCAGCCACTCTTCGAAACAGCGAAAAAACTTCCAGCTTCAAGTAGTGACCGAGAGGGTAATTGCGTGAATAATTGAATTTTCCTGTTTTGTTTCTGCCATAGCCATTTGTTGCAGTGCATCGATTTGTTTTTTTTCTTCTGTGGCCGTAGGAGGATTGAAGCTCGATGCGATGGGTGAACGGTGGTTGGAGTAACGTGTTGCTAAACAAATCCATTTACATGAAAATTGATTGATTGTAATCGGATGCCGGGGGCTAGGAAGGAGTAGATCTAGCCGGGATATGGCGAGAGCAGCAAGTGCGACTCGTTTGAAAGATGCTGTTTTTGGCTTGTGAGGTTGGACGTGTGAAGGCGGTTGACGAATCAGCTGTTCTTTTTTTCGGTTTGTATGTGTGTAAGAGATCGGTTGATTAATGGCTTAGGTGGGCAAATTTATTAACTTGACACATATTCCAGTGGATGACTGGTTGACTGACGGGCTGTTATGTAACGGTTGGAAGCAGATTGGAACTGCATCATTTGCTGTCACTCGGGTGCTTGACTCCCACCCCTTGTCTTTGCAGTGATTGGATGCCATTGAATGGGAGCTCTGTGACAGGATGTGTAGACTTTATTCCAAATGATTCTACAGTTGGCTTGTGTTGTTTTAGTGGCTTATATATATTAAATGAAATGTATACGGGTATATCTTCTGAAAATGGAATCTCTCAATACACGATTAATAAACGGGAACTGTCGGATTTAAATCTTAAGCTGCCAAATATTGGTTGTTTTTGTTATAAACTGAGTTATTGGAAAAACAAACCTAGATACTACCAAAATGTCATGCAAATTTTGGTGCTCTCACGCTTAGATGAGAAGACCTAAAGATCGTTAAAAAGTACCGATAAAAGCTCAAAAGTGCAAATTAGGTTACCTTATATTGGGTAATCGAATTAAAGGAAGATAAACGTTAAAAATGACCAAATTTTTATCGTAACTTTTTGCGGAGAATTGGGTATTTTTTTGTATCTTGGTTTTGTAGAATGCTTAAAAAAAAGGTGTAATTTTACAATCAATCCATTCGGATTAGTATTCTAAATTCTGCACTTAAGGTGAAACAACTGTTCAAAAGTATTACAGAAATATTTGTTCTGCATTAGAAAAGAGTTTTAACAAAGTATTACAGAAATATATTTTCAGCATCGACCGAAAATTTTAAGACGTCTATTTTTTCGCTCCGGAGTGAAGCCGAATTGCACCTCGGGATTCACCTTGGTCCACACGGATCCGTAGGAGCTAGAATCAAATGATAGAATTCAAAAGTTATTGCTTCGAATATTGTGACATGAATAAACTTCATATTGAATGTTTACTAAGAAAAATAATAACGTTATCGCTTAAAAAAATACGGCGACCGCGTTGCTTCTGTCCTCGTTTAGTGACGTAAAATTTATTGAATTTTGGGGTAAATAATAACGTCCAAATAAAAGTTACCCAAATGTCAGTAAAAATAACTGTTTATTATAGCACTTCGACACTGAAGAAGTCTGTAAGTCGCAGACGAAATAGGGCTATCTGTCAAAAGATAAGCTATCTGTAGTGGAATTTAACGGAATTTGTTCGCGTTTACTAGTGATAGTATAAAAAAGTTTTTCAGTTTTTTTTTTAGAAAAAGTGATCTAGTGAAATGTTAATTTAAATTTTCCTAGTTTTTCAATTAAAATCGTTCTACTAATTGCCCGCTAAAGTGTTAAAAAAAAGTGAAGTGTTTATTTTAGTTTAATATTACCGATATTTTGGGTCTTGTTTACAATACCCAATTTTAGTTGAAATAAATACTTGATTTTAGGTACTCTCATCTTAGCGTGCTGAGAACGATACATGCGAGCGTCCTTTAGAACATAAGAGTGAATTGAAAGAGATGAGAAAATAAATTCAATCAAGTACATTTTTCGTCGACTTGCGGATGTTTCGATTTGAGGAGACGTCATTTTAAATGAAATCTTAAAGAATCTTAAATCTTAAAGTTAAAGATGAATTACATCTCTTGTAAAATTAAAAAATTCTAAGTGTGTAAGTTGTCTGTACCTTGTTCTGTCAAAAAGTATAATAAAATTCTGACAATTTATAAAAGTTCCATAGCATGATCAGAGTAGTTTCAAGGCAAATCCGAAAATGTTTCAAAGCAACTCCTGAGAGGCAATTTCAGAAAAACTCTGAGAAAACATTAAAAAAATCCAATACATCTTCAGAAAAGATTCATAGCATGATCAGGCTAGCTTCCAGGCAACTTCAAAAAAGTGAATTCGACTTTAGTGCTGTTTCAAGGTAAATTCGGAAATGTTTCAAAGCAACACTGTCCTTGGATGAATTTCGACTTAATGATACTGATTCATTTGAAGGAGAATGCACTCAAGATACATCGTCGACACCGTAACGACTCATCACTCAAAGAATCACTTGTACGCTTATCAAAACTACTTCAGTGAAAAAAAAAAACACAAAGTAAAAGGGATTATTACAGCAGAATGTTGGAGACAACCGACTCGAAAACAGCTTGGAAGTTTATAAACAACGTATTGGCGAAGCATCAAGAAGAGCCCAAAATTACATCAATCATAGACGATGACCAGTCAATCACCGATATTGCGCAGATCTGCAATGTAATCAATAATCACTTCTGCAGTATTGAAAAAAAAAAAAAAAACCTAGCGGCGCGTATTGATAGTGATCTTTAAATCAGGTGTTAAGGACGACGTGGACAACTACAGACCAATTTTTTGTTTGTCCGTGCTTGATAAGTTGATCGAAAAACTGTTCGCTACTAGATTGGTTACGCAACGCATCCACGTTATCTACAATCATCAATATGGGTTCCGGAGTGGTTCCAGTACATCGACAGCATGCTGCGATCTGGTGGACAACATTTATGATGCTATGGATCACAAACAGCTGGGCGGAGCATTGTTCATCGATCTTAAAAAAGCGTTCGATACCATCGACCATCCATTGCTTATCGAAAAGATGGAAATGTTGGAAATAAGAGGAGTCACTAAGTCGTTGCTCCAAAGTTACCTCACGAATCGCTCCCAGTTTGTAACTATCGGAAAATACAGAAGCACTTCATCGCCAATATCAACTGGAGTTCCCCAAGGGAGCAATTTGGGACCCATTATGTTTTTGTTATTCATTAATGCCCTATCCAAGCTACAACTGAAAGTAAAAATTCGACTATTTGCTGACGACACATCATTTTGCTATCGTGGTGAAACTGTAGAGGACTTGCAGCTTAAAATAAAAGAGGGCATGATCTTGCTGGTTCTTGTTCTTCAAAGTTAACCTCCTTTCGTTGAATTTGAGTAAAACCAAATATATGATCTTCCATTCGCCATGGAAACGCCTTTCATCTCACAATCCACTAGGGGGAAAACGAATTTGAAATTGAGTATCCGTTTCTTGGCCTAACGTTAGATTCTAGTATGAAATGGTCCGCACTTGTCAATAACTTCAAGAGTAAACTCAGCTCTATAAGTGGAGTTTTGAGAAAGATATCAGCCTTTCTTCCACGAGCCTGGCTCTTGAAACTGTACCTCTCGCTCTTCCACTCTCTTATCTGAAAGAATTGCAGGTCGTTCAGAATAGATGCTTGAAGACCATATTTGTAAAGCAACACTTGCATCCTACGGTTGAACTATATAAACAAGCTAACGTCTCTATCATGCCGATTACAGTGCTCTGTGAACAGAAAATCCTTTTGTTAGTTCAAAGAATCCTAATAGATAATTCAACGCACCATAACATCTAACTTACGAGAACTATTTGGAATCGAGCATCACGACGGGAAGGACACTAAGCGCCATCGAGAGCATACACCGTGTATGGCAGGAGAAAATTTGTGTATATTGGCAGTAAACTGCACAACGAACTTCCACCGAGATGTAAAAACGTTGTTGGCCCATACATGTTCAAGAATATTCTGACAAAACATCTGAAGGATCATATCTCCAGTTATCTTCCTTAAAAGATGCCAGGCCATTCCAAGGGTTCTGGACTTTGCTCTGATGAACTCCAGCCTTCTGTCAGCTTTTCTCCGAAATGACGAGCTGCTTCATCAGCTCCTTGTCAAACATGCCAAGGATTCTGGACTTCGGTCTGGCCATAGTCAGCCTTCTGTTAGGTAAGATAGAGCTGTATATGTCTGGCCGAAGCCACCAATGGTACTGCGCCCTGAAGTTCTACAAATCTTACAGCTTTGCAACCTTTACCACACTTTGTCATCGCTACGTAGACTCTGGAACGCCGAGCTTTTCATCAGCTCCCCGTCAACCGTACCAGGCGTACTGGACTTCGGTCCGGTGAAAAACAGCTCTCTGTTATCTCTTCAACCATCACAACACCCTAGCCATCGCTATGTGATTTCCGAAACGATAAGCTGTTAATCAGCCTTCTTGTTAGCTTTGCCAAACATTTGACTACACTCTGGCCATACGCTATGTGAATTTTGAAACGACGTGCTGTTCATCTGCCCCCGGTCAGTAATGCCAAGGGTACTGCGCTCCGAAGTTTGGCGAAAATCAGCGTTCTGTCAGCTTTGCAACCTTTACCACACTCTGTCATCGCTATATAGACTCTGGAACGCCGAGCTCTTCATCAGCTCTCCGTCAGCCGTAGCAGGGGTACTCGACTTCGTTCTGGTGAAAACCAGCTCTCTGTTATCTCTTCAACCATCACAACACTCCTGTCATAGCTATGTGGGCTCCGAAACGACAAGCTGTTCATCAGCTCCTTTTCAAACATGCCAAAGATTCTGGACTTCGGTCTGGCCAAAGCCAGCCTTCTGTTAGGTAAGATAGAGCTGTATATGTCTGGCCGAAGCCACCAATGATTCATTCATTATATTAACGTCTCTTTAAACTGTACGTCTGCTGTAGCCGTTTTAGTTCATTCGAGACGTCATAAGGACCGCAAGCACCTGAGCGCAATAGTGTGCTCCCCATTCCCTCTTTTCCTATTTTATTCGCTTTTTCCCTTGTATCCCTCATCGACCTACAGACGTTCGATATGACATCATTGACCCTTTTTCGGCCGCTTGCGAGGTCTATGACTGTGGTCAGTAGTCATTACTTTCTTTTTGAAGTTCGCTGGCTTATATTTTATCATACAGTCCAGCGCCCTCAGGTTCTTTAGTACAGATAATTCTGTACTACGGTCGTTATACAATACTTCACGTATTGTGCCCTATCGAAATCCTACAAACCTTCCAGCTTTGCAACAATCACTACACTCAGTCATCACTATGTGGATACCAGAACGACGAGCCGCCCATCAGATCTCTGTCAGTCATACCAAGGATGCCGGACATCGGTCTGGTGAACCACAGCCTCCTGTCAGGGTATTCATCAAGGCTTTGTGAACTCCGAAACGACTATTCATCACATTTCTGTCATCCAGGCACAACTATAGGTCATTTATAGCCTTATGCAATATAGAATTAACCATGTTTCCTGTTAGTTCTTAAGTCTTAGATTTAAACTACATTTCGCACTTCCTTAAAAGAGTTAAAAGAGTGCACTCTGTTGTATCTAATGATTTAAAACAAATGAAGGTTTTGTGCCTATGGGAGAAGAGGCTTTACTGAAGCTTCACTCCTACGGATTTACCTTCTGCAGAAATAATAAAAAAAAACAACTTCAGAATAACTCCAAGGCAGCTTAAGCAAAACTCTAAAGAAACATCACAGAAGTTCCAATGCATCTTCAAAAAAGTTTGGAAATTCGGAAATGTTTCAAAAATTCCGTAGCTTGATCAGAGAAGGTTCAAGTCAATTCGGAAATGTTTCAAAGCAAGTTCAGAGAGGCACCTTCAGAAAAACTATGAAGAAACTTCACAGAAATTCCAAGGCATCTTCAGAAAAGTTCCCAAACAACTTCAAAAAAGTTCCATAGCATGATCAGAGTAGTTTCCAGGCAAATTCAGAAAAGTTAATTCGACTTCAGAGACTTTTCAAGTTAAATTCGGAAATGTTTCAAAGCAAATTCAATGAAGCTCCAAGTCAGATCCAGAAAAACTCTGAAGGAACACCACAGAAGTTCCAATGCATCTTCCAAGAAGTTCACAAACAACTTCAAAAAAGTTCCATAGCATGATCAGAGTAGTTTCCAGGCAAATTCAGAAAAGTTACTTCGACTTCAGAGACTTTTCAAGGTAAATTCGGAAATGTTTCAAAGCAAATTCAATGAAGCTCCAAGCCAGATCCAGAAAAACTCTAAAGGAACACCACAGAAGTTCCAATGCATCTTCCAAGAAGTTCACAAACAACTTCAAAAAAGTTCCATAGCATGATCAGAGTAGTTTCCAGGCAACGTCAAAAAAGTTAATTCGCCTTCAGAGCAGTTCGCAGGCAAGTTCGGAAATGTCTCACATTCATAGAAGTTTCAAGGCAACTTCTGAAAAATTCTGAAGAAACTTCACAGAAAACTATACAAAATGGTGACTTCAATTTTGTGCAAAAGTATCGAAAACCATTCAGTATGGAATTTTTTTGAAATTCAGCCAAAATTCGATGGCTCGATTACTACCTGGGTAAATTCAGGATGTTTTTCTGATGTTCACAAAAAGCCCAACAAAAAAGTGCCCGAATGTACTCCTAAATTATGAGTGGTCAACTTTCGAACATCATAGCTCCGTCTTACCTCGTTAGATTTAAACAGCTCACACTCTCCAGGATTCGATTCAACCCTGTTGGGTCATATATAACCTAAGAATAAAATTTTCTGTCAAAATTATGCTTTTAGAACTACAGAGGTACTTTGTTCTACAAACTTGTTCAAAAATAACTCTTTTAACTAGGAAAATATTGAACAGGTATGGTTACGGACACAATGATGATCTAGATCATCCAAACTGTCCTTGATTTCAGATCTTGATGTTGTACATGATCGACAATGAGGCTTAGAGTGTTTTGGCCGTGATTTTTAGCCATAAAAGCTACAATGCAACTTTTAACACCGTTGCAGACATATTACAGTATTTTCAGAATATCTAGTGTGCTCCAAACTATTCTTGAGTTTAGATCTTGTTATTTTGCATCATCAACAAGACGATTTACGAGGTTTCCATCGTATTTTTTAGATGGTAAAGCTCCATGGGATACCATTGCACAATTATAGTCATATTACAGTATTCTCGGAATATCTACGGCTTCCCACACTATTCTTGAGTTTAGATCTTGAAGTTTTACATGATCAACAAGGCGATTTACGGGGTCTCCATCGTACTTATGAGTTGATAAAGACTCATTAGTCATCATTGCACAATTATAGTCATATTACAGTATTCTCAGAATATCTACGGTATTCCAAACTATCCTTGAGTTCATATCTTGATGTTTTGCATGATCAACAAGGCGATTCACGAGGTTTCAATTGTACTTACAAGTTTTTAAATTTTCATGGTACATCATTGCACAATTTTAGTCAATTTTAGTTATACAGTATTCTCAGAATATCTACTATACTCCAAACTATTCTTGAGTTCAGATCTTGCTGTTCTGCATGATCAAAAAGGCGAATTACGAGGACTTTATCGTACTTATGAGTTGGTAAAGCTCCATGCAACATTATTACACAATTATAGTCATAATAGAGTATTTTCAGATTATCTTCGGCACTCCAAACTATTCTTGAGTTTAGATCTTGATGTTTTACATGATCAACAAGCCAATTTACGAGGACTCCATCGTACTTATAAGTTGGTAAAGACCCATTTGACATCATTGCACAATTATAGTCACATTACAGTATTCTCAGATTATCTTCGGCACTCCAAACTATTCTTGAGTGTTCAGGTCTTGATATTTTGCATGATCAAAAAGGGGATTTACGAGGTCTCCATCGTAGTTATGAGTTGGTAAAGCTTCATGGGCCAACTTTGCACAATTGTTGTCATTTAAAATAGTAGATCGTGGAGACATCGTATATAGCCTTATTGATCATTTGGAACATCAAGATCTGAACTCAAGGATAATTTGGAGTACCTTAGGTATTCTAGAAATACTGTAATATGTCTATTACAGAGTAATGATGTTCCGTGGAGCTTTTCCTACAACTAATAAGTACGGTCGAGACTTCGTAAATCTCCTTTTTGATCAAGTTGAACATCGAAATCTGAACTCAAGGATTGTTTGGAACATCTAGAACAACTTAAAAAAACATTACGCAAAATTTATCCTTTTAATGGTTTTTATCACTTGTTCAAGCATGTAGACCATGAATCATGTTGGAATACGGTGTAGAAAACATCTGTATTTAATCGGTTAAAGATTTTCACATCAACGGATTGGAAATCTTTCTACCAATTTCTTTCAGAGCCATTTATTTTCCGAAACAAAATATCGGAAATTTGCGAAGTAGAATCATGACATACACTACCAGTCAGTAGTATCGACTCGCTTCGAAAAGTATTGCATCACACACTTGAATATTGCATCAACCTAAAAAATTATCGATTCACCTAAAATAAGGTAAATTCATAATATTATATCTCTAAATGCAGATAATGTAGAAAGTTCGAACTTTCAGCAAAGTTGTTCAGAAGGTCAACAAATTTTGGAAGGTGGAGGGAATGATTTGTAACTCGGTCACTACGTGCCGCTAGTGCGCATGAAAAACAGAGTATTTTCAATGACTTTATATTGTGATCCTCACCACCTAGAAAGATCGTACCTCCAGGAAAGTTGTTCATAAGGTCAAACAATTTTGGAATGCGGAAGGTATATTTCGGGATTCGGTCACTATGTGGCGCTAGTGGGCATGGAAGGGAGAAAACTTTTGATTGAGTATATATGATGATCCCGACCAACTAGAAAGTTCAAACCTTGAGCAAAAGTGTTCAGAAGGTCAAGGACTTTCGAAAGTTGAGAGTATGGCTTGGAATTGGGTCACTACGAGGCGTTGGTGGCCATGGAAAAGGGAAATATTATGAACGAATTATAAGACCAATTAATGAATGACGATATTTTTGATTACTAGAATTACCCATGGAAAGTTTTAGACAAAAAAATGAAGTAAATTCGCGTTTTTTTCAGGTTCATCAGAGTTTTTTCACTGAAATTCTGCGAAGATCGTTGGTTGGAAAATGAACAAGTTGCTAGAAGAGCGCTGCAAATGTTGCCCCATTTGAGAAGATTTGTGGACGAAGTCAAGAAGCAGGAAGAAAAAAAGCTGAAGGATAGTCATCCGAATTTTAAACGGAGCTTTTCGTCGGTATTCCCATCAAAAGTGTTCGCTGTTGTGGTAGGTGCGGTAGACGATTAGATGCTGGGACCAAAGATGAATTGTATCATCACGTCTGTAGCTATGATCGAATCGTTTCACAGACCGAATCTCCAATGGCTTCTTTTTGACGATTTGACGGGACTAGTTAGTGCCGCTATGGAGAAAATGGTTAAGCCCGAGCGTTTGACAGTCAAAGCAAAATCGTTAATTGAAACAGAATTGACGGTGAGCAATCTTCTGCCAGCCCTTAATGTGGAAATCGATTTTGTCTCTAAATCGGCAATTAAGAAAGCGAGAGAATTTGCAAAAATTTCCGACAGAAACGTTTTGGCATTCCGCAATGACTGTCGATCTTTTTACTGTGGTTTTTTGTAGAAGCTGCTCAACAAATCTCCATTAACAGAAAATAAAGACTATCTGAGCGCTGCAGTTGCTCACAAAGTGAAAGAAGAATTTGGGCAGCTGAGCTCAATGCCGTTTTCAAAGACGTTGCTTGTCGGATTCCAGAGAAAAGAACAGCTTTTGGACAAATTTTTGCTAGAACTGATTGGTCATCCCAAGAAGGAGCTGTCAAATTTGACAAAATTTATTAAAAAGGTGCTCATCCTTCGCACGAAAATGTGACTATAGAGCAAGGATTTTCAATAAATGAATAGCTCTGGTTGTGAACCAAATTCAAAAGATCAGAGAATTGTCTACGAACTGTCAACCACGTTGAAATCATGATGTCCTTGATACAATATGTGCGCAACGCATGTTCACCATTTTGTACTCAAAAACCTCAAATGTTTTACTAATTCCTCGTTCCCCCCTCCCCTTCTCCGCCCCCCCCCCCCCCCTCCTCTCTCTACTATATTTTCCCCCACCCCTACCTTTTGAACAACCTTGCTGAAGGTTAGAGCTTTCTAGGTGGTGATCCCACTATATACTCGTTGAAAAATTGCACTCTTTTACATGGTCACTAGCGCCACGCAGTGACTGAATTCCGAACCATACTCTCCACCTTCCGAAAGTTTTCAACTTTCTGAACAACTTTGCAGAAGGTTTATTTATTTATTAACGTGCCCCCTAGCGCCACATAATTATTGAATTCCGAATCATACTCTCTACCTTCCGGAAGCTCTAAACCATCTGCACAAATATACTCAAGGTTCGAACTTTCTAGGTGGTCGTGATCACGCTACTCGTTAAAAATTCATTCTTTTACTTGCGCACTAGTACCGCGTTGTGACCTAATTTCGAACCACACTCTCCACTTTTTGGAAACTCTTGACCTGCTGAACAACTTTGTTGAAGTTGAAATTTTTACAGGTAATCAAGTTTTCAATATATAAAAAGCATAATAAATTCTACTGTTCTAGGTTAGTCGATGCTTTTGAGTGAGTCGATACTTTTTAGCAATATCAAAGTGTGTGTTTCAATACGTTTCGAAGTGAGTCGATACTTTTGACTGGTAGTGTATAACACCATAGAGTAGTCGCTTCTAATATTGAGATCAAATTACCTGCATTTAATACATAAATATAACAAACATTGAATCATATGATAAAGCATGATGAAAAGTTGCCGTTGTGAATTAGATAAAAATTTGAAAATCTACATTTCAACTAAAATAACGAATACACTTACGATCGACATCAACGTCAGCACGTACGACTTGAGCGTATCCTTGTGATACTCCTGCATTTTTTTATCGACCGCCACTAGCACCTCGATTGTGTACTCGTTGTTTGCAATGTGTGCCGTGCTCCGTTTGTTCCTTGAGCTGCGGCCGTGCCGTTGTCCATCGCCATCACCGGTTGGGCTTCCGTCTGTCAGTTCAATGTCTTTCAGCTGCTTGTCCTGTTCTGTAATGAGGAAAGAAAAATAAGAAACGCATGAGCACCCTCTGTTTGCAATCGCGACAACTCTTGAGTAATTCATAAAACCCACCAAACAAACGACTAACCAACCCCCCCCCCCCCCCTTCTTTAACCACCCAACCCATTCTGCAGCTTGGATCGGATTCGATCGTAAGGTGTCATTGAACATCATAGCCTCATCATAATCCCCATTCACAAGAAAAGGGCAGAAACTTGTTTTCATTCATAATAACAACAACAAACCATACAATCATCTCTCCTTCAGTGGATCGCGAAGAGAAAACATTCAGATAATTGTTGAGGCAGCCCCCGTTGCCGTCGCCATCGTCGTCGTCAGCTCGGATTTCTACGCCGAAAGCACGCATGCTCGCTGCTCAACCGCAGAAACCGAGATGGATGCTGTGGACGGCCCCGGGTAGGTCGGGCCGGGTGCGCGTCGCGCAACTCGTAAAAATTAAAATATTATGCTAATCAAATTAACGATTTTTAATGTTCCACTCCCTCTTTTGCCTCGAACGAGTCGCTCTCGCGTGTTCATTTGCCTAGCGCGCGGTTGAATGGTGGTGCTAGTGTAGTCGGCATGGAACGCTAGTTAGCATAAATAGCAGACACTTGGTCTAGCTTCGTCACCTCGTCACCTCACTAGCTCACTCGCTACTCGTTTGCGTCGGTCGCTCGTTTGGGTCTCTGTCAAATCAACCTGTTTTCCGATGGTCTTCGTCATCGCTCTGCACAGCCTCACAGGCTGGCGGTTGGTATTCCACTGCAGTGCAGTGATTAATAGCTATGGCTATGGTTTATCGAAGGGTTTTTTTTTGTGTGTGGAATTGGGTAGGAATTTTTGAGATATTTTTCGAAGATTGCGGCAAACAATAGGATTGAACGAGTGCGTGCGCGGAATGTGTTCAACTGGGAGGATATTTTTGGGGTGATCACTTCAACGGGGGTCGATTTGAGCTAAGAATTGGAAGAAGTTATTGGATCAATGGTGAGACAGGCATAGGATAGAGTTAAACTATCTAGTGGAATTCTAATAAATTTGTCAAATCAGTGCTCGGTGACTTCATGCCAGAAAGGGGTTCATCGCTTGAAGTTTTCACTGAACGACCACGCATTGAAGTCTTGTTTGGTTTTTTAAGATGATACAATTTAGTAGGCGTTTGATAGTAAATTTGTTTATGGAGAGTGTGAGCTGTTTAGTGGAATACCTGTAACTAGAAAATAAGAAGAATGATTAGTCCAGCTAGCACTTGACAGGAGAGTCATTGTCAAGGTCATGTTCTGTTATCTCTCTAGAGAACATCTTTAAAAGATACAAACTTAGACATGTTACACGAGACGTAATTGGTCTTCGACATTAAGCAAGGAACGTGTACGTCTTCCGAAACTGAAACATACGGACCTCGACCAAAGGTGTATTTGATTGAATTGATTATCTCGTCAATTTCAACTCATTCGTATGTTCTAGCTTCCACGAAAAAGTGTCGGTCACAGGGCACCGACATTTAAATGACTTTTTGGAACTGTGTAGTTTTTCAGGGTACCATTTAGAATTTGGATCAAAATTCGTAATCGATGTATGTTTGTTATTGTTTCCAAAATCAATGAACGGAAGAAACCAAATCCTAAAAAATCATGCGAGGGTTTATGCACGCATGAGTTTTGCCTAGTTTTCATGTCCAAAAACTCATTGCTTCGACTTTGGGCGTTTGACTATGATTTTCTGAATACTGCCCAGGATTTTGTTTTTGTTGTCATGTGTCTCACTTAGTCACTTGTTTCTAATGCCACCCTGAGCATTCGGTCATCTAAACTAAATCGGGAATAACGTATGCATTAACACTTTGATCTTAGCCTTTAGGCCGAGAAGCGATAACGTATGCACTGATTTTAGCTGTATGTTTGATGCAATTATTCTGCCACCTGGTGATGAATCCACCTTTGCATCGTCTATCGTAGCAACCTTGTCATGTACAGAAATAAGTGCATCGTTATCGGTTGATTTGCAGCAGCCATACTGAAAACAGCCGCTTCGTGTCCACCGGAAGTAGCTGATCTGGCATCTACAATATCATCGCATTTCTGGAGAAAGGCGAGAGCGTCAAACGGAAGCCTAGTTCCTGCGTCTCGACAGTGCTGTGTGATATTTAAGAGTAGCAGAAGCGGGAGAGGAAATCTGAGGGAAAGGTGGCGTCATCATTCCGCACTTGGGCCGAGAGGTTAGTGGTGAGGATCGGCCAAACAGTGAAAAAGTACCTGGCCAAGATGAACATTGCTATGCGGAAGAGTCAGTCAAGGCCAGTTGTGTCTGAGCAGCAGGCAATCATCTTCAAATTTCCAGACGAGGTGAATACCGTTTGCTTGCAGAAACCTTGGACGGATTCAAACGTCTGCTTGAGTATCTTACTCAGAAGAACCACATTTTTTTCACATACGACACCAAAGCTGAGCGTCTTTTCAACGTTGTCTGGAAATGCCTGTCCAGTGGTGAATCTCTAGAAGAAATCAAAATGATTTGATAAAATTACTTGAAACTAGCCCAGTCCAAGTAATCAAAATGAAAATGAAATCCCGGCCTGGCCATTCTCGCGAATGGATTTCAAACGATTTTTACTTAGTTCACATCAATTCAAGTGACCTTATTAACCTTAAGGCTTTAGAAAATGCAAGCTTTTTGCTCCATGCCCGAGTGAAGTGGGTACATTTCAAGAAGACTGGAGCAAATTTCCAATGCCTGACCCAGTGTCGTAAATGCCAAGGATGGGGTCAAGAAACAAAGCATTGCCATATGATTGGTAAATGCATGAATTGTGGTGATTTTTCGCACACTAAGGACGACTGTTCTGTAAAGGAAGATCCTCAAAGCAATTTTGCAGTCGCGCACTAAACGCCAGGTAGGAAACAATACACGTTCCCGACCAGCTACTACCCATTCTACAGCTGGTAACATCGATCAGCAAAGAACAAATTCCTACTAAAACGTCGATAGAAACAGCGGACAGGTTTTTCCATCCGCAACTGTTACTTCAAACGCTCAACGAGGAGCAAATACTATTTCGATACCTGCAGGCACCAACAGGGCTCAATCTGCAAACCCTACATTCTTACCTAACCGTGTTGTTAACAATGTTCAACTTGTAAATAGACCTACCTTTGCTGCCGTTGCAGCGGCTAGGAACCAAAACCAAAATTCCCACGAGACTTCTGATGAGTTTGATTTAGGTAGCATTTCCGCTCCTAAATTAGAATTTTATCGATATGATAACCGATATGCTAAAAACGAATTCCATGCTTGATGCTATCCAAATTGATATTAAATTTGCCAATAAAATTGTCATGACATTGAAATTCAGTAATGGATTTTAAGTCATTAAATATTTTTAATTGGAATGCTCGATCCATCAGAGATAACGAGGATGAGCTATTTAATTTATTTTTTAAGAGTTCATAACGTGCATTTTGTTTTTACAACTGAGACTTATCTCAAACCTGCCCATCAAGTTAAAAAAGATCCAAATTATTTTTTCTACCGAAATGATCGCCTTAATGGAGCTGGTGGTGGCGTTGCCATCATTGTCCATAGGCGTATCAAACATCACATTCTTTCTTCATTTGAAACCAAAGTTTTTGAAACTTTGGGGGTTTCAGTTGAAACAAAATTTGGCCAATTTACTTTTATAGCTGCCTATTTGCCTTTCCAATGCACTGGCCATCAAAAGAGCTGGCTCAAGGGTGACTTTCAGAAACCTACCCGTCATAGATCTAAATTTGTAGACGTGGAACACCTGAGCACTTCGAAGTATACACGGCTCTTGAACGTGAACTTAAGAGCCTCATCAAGGCCAAGAAACGTGGTTACTGGCGTAAATTCGTGAACGGGCTATCGCGTGAAACGTCGATGAACACTCTTTGGAATATGGCGCGAAGGCTGCGTAACAGAACTACGAACAACGAGAGCGAGGAGTACTCGGACCAATGGATCCTCAAGTTCGCGCGTAGAGTTTGTCCAGATTCTGTGCCGGCACGGATGATTCCTCGCGAAACCACGAATTCGGTAGATGAGATCAGCCAACCTTTTTCAATGGTAGAAATCTCTCTCGCACTCCTTTCGTGTGGCAATGCGGTTCCAGGGTTTGATAGGATCAAGTTCAACTTGCTTAAGAACCTCCCAGACGTCGCTAAAAGGCTCATGTTGAACTTGTTTAATCAGTTTCTGAAACTTAACATTGTACCGGATGATTGGAGAAGGGTGAGAGTTATTGCCATTCAAAAACCTGGTAAACCCGCGTCCGACCACAACTCCTATCGACCCATCGCGATGTTATCTTGTATTCGTAAGTTGTTGGAGAAAATGATCCTTTTCCGCCTGGACAAATGGGTTGAGACGAATAACCTGCTTTCAGATACTCAATATGGTTTCCGTAGGGGTAAGGGAACGAACGACTGTCGCGCGTTGTTTTCCACAGATATTCAGCTAGCCTTTGCTAAAAAAGAGCAAATGGCTTCTGTTTTCTTGGATATCAAGGGGGCTTTTGATTCAGTATCTGTTGAAGTTCTTTCAGATAAACTCCACGCTTGTGGCTTTTCACCATTAATGAATATTTTTTGTACAATTTGCTGTCAGAGAAACATATGAGCTTTTCTCATGGAACCTCTACTGCTTCCCGATTTAGCTACATAGGTCTCCCCTAGGGATCATGTTTAAGTCCCCATTTGTATAATGTTTATGTCAAAGACATTGACGGTTATCTAAGTGACAACTGTACGTTGAGACAACTTGCAGATGACGGCGTAGTGTCTGTCACGGGACTCTTTGGGGTCGATCTGCAAGGACCCTTACAGGATACCTTAGACAATTTGTCTACTTGGGCTCTCGAGCTAGGTATCGAATTCTCTACGGAGAAAACTGAGTTGGTAGTATTTTCTAGGAAGCATAACCCAGCACAACCGAAGCTTCAAATTTGGGGTACACCGATAACTCATTCCATGTCATTTAAATATCTTGGTGTCTGGTTCGATTCTAAGTGCACCTGGAGATCCCATATTGAGTATGTGAAGCGAGAATGCCAGCAAAGGATAAACTTTCTCTGCACAATTACCGGAACCTGGTGGGGAGCACATCCGCAAGATCTTCTAACGTTGTACCGGACAACGATTTTGTCGGTTATGGAATACGGTAGTTTTTGTTTTCAGTCGGCGGCTCGGTCGCACATCATAAAACTGGAACGTATACAGGTCTTCGTATCGCGTTAGGTTGCATGCACTCGACTCACACCATGAGTCTTGAAGTGCTGGCTGGCATATTGCCACTCTTGGATCGGTTTACAGAGTTATCTCTCCGGCTCCTCACCAGGTGTGAAGTTATGAACCCCCAGGTGATCGAAAATTTTGAGAAGCTTCTCAAGTTGAATTCTCAAACTCGCTTCATGACTTTGTACCATTTGTACATAACACAGGATGTCAGCCCTTCACCAAATATCCCCAATCGTGTTTGCTTCTCCAATTTCGGCAGTTCGGTTCATTTTGATTTATCCATGAAGCAGGAGCTTTTGAATAGAATTTTGAATAGAATGATGCTTCACATCAATACAAACTCATTTTTTGCTGATGAACAGTTTGGATTTCGCCATGGGCATTCAACTACGCATCAACTTTTGAGAGTTACAAATTTAATTCGTTCAAACAAAGCTGAAGGCTGCTCCACTGGAGTTGCTCTTCTTGACATAGAAAAAGCATTCGACAGTGTTTGGCATGAAGGTTTGATTGCGAAATTGAAAAAGTTCAATTTTCCGCTTTATATCATGAAATTAGTTCAAAACTACTTAACTGATAGAACTTTGCAAGTAAATTATCAGAATTTTAAATTTGATCAATTTCCTGTTAGAGCTGGTGTTCCTCAAGGTAGCATTCTTGGGCCAATACTATACATCACTTTCACTTCAGATCTCCCTGATTTACCTCAGGGCTGTCAAAAATCTTGCTTTGCTGATGACACAGGCATTTCCGCTAAAGGAAAAAGTCTTCGTGTTATATCCAGGAGGCTACAAAAAAGCCTGGACATTTTTACAGACTATTTTCAAAAATGGAAGATTTCTCCTAATGCTTCCAAAACTCAACTTATAATAATCCCACACAAGCCTAGAGCTGCATTTTTGAAACCAAGTAATAGTCATATGGTCACTATGAACGGAGTTCCAATTTCTTGGTCAAATCAAGTAAAATATCTTGGACTGATACTTGATCAAAAATTAACTTTTAAAGATCACATTGAGGGCATTCAAGCCAAATGTAATAAATATATAAAATGTTTATATGCTCTTATAAACAGAAAATCCAATCTTTGTTTGAAGAACAAACTTCTAATATTCAAACAAATTTTTAGACCGGCCATGCTTTATGCTATGCCAATATGGTCTAGTTGTTGTGCTACTAGGAAAAAAGCACGTCAAAGGATTTAGAACAAAGTTTTGAAAATGATTTTGAAACTGCCATCCTGGTTCAGTACTAATGAATTACATCGAATTTCAAACGTTGAGACTCTAGAAGAAAGGAATTAATAAAACAAAATAATTAATAATTTTCCACAAAAATCATTGCAATCTTCAATTGCAATGATCAATTCTCTCTATAGATAAGAACTAGTTTAAACAAATCAACTGTTATTCTTACACGGAGGCAAAAAAACCTTGTTAAAAATACTGATTAGACAAAGTAAAAATAATAATAACACAATTTGATATAAATGATAGCATATAAGGTTGAAATGTTAATTACTTAGCAGTAGTACCTAGGATAATATATGAATGTAAAATAATGCGAAATTTGGAATTAATAAAGAGCCTAAAAAAACCAGGCAATCATAGAGAAAGAGCGGCTGAATTTGTTGCTGTCTACATAACGGGTGGGCATCAAATAAAGGGAATAGCTTCAATACTTATCTAATCTATCAGAACAATAATGCTTTCAGAGAAATATCACCTTATGTGAATGAATCCTTACAATTGTCTGAAAAATGTCATACACACACTTTCACTCCAACAAGTTCAGATGTTTACAGCATGCCATCGATACAGAAAGTACTGTTTTGGTATTGCCTTAAAGGGCGATACGGTCAAAATTTGGTCAATATCAACTTGACGTATTTCTTTCAATTTTGCATTTAAAAAACCTGAACACCCCTCATTTTGAAGGTGTGTGTGTGTAGAATGTTGCTCCTATTTTGATTTTGGAATTCACTCTTCAGTTGTCGAAATGCCGTCCAAGCAAGAAGAGCAGCGTATCAAAATTTTGCTCGCGCATCGCGAAAATCCGAGCTACTCGCACGCAAAGTTGGCAAAATCGCTAAAAGTTGCCAAATCAACAGTTACAAATGTAATTAAAGTGTTTGGGGAACGTTTGTCGACAACCAGGAAGTCTGGATCGGGGGGAAATCGAAAACCGGAAGCCGCTGAGACGACAAAGAGAGTTGCCGGTAGTTTCAAGCAAAACCCTAACCTATCTCTCCGAGATGCCGCAAATAAGCTGGGTGTATCGTCTACAACCGTGCATCGAGCCAAAAAACGAGCCGGACTATCGACTTACAAGAAGGTAGTGACTCCAAATCGCGATGATAAACAAAATACGACGGCCAAAGCGCGATCCCGGAGGCTGTACACGACGATGCTGACGAAGTTTGACTGCGTGGTAATGGACGACGAAACCTACGTCAAAGCCGACTACAAGCAGCTTCCGGGACAGGAGTTTTATACGGCAAAAGGAAGGGGAAAGGTAGCAGATATTTTCAAGCACACGAAACTGTCAAAGTTCGCAAAGAAATATCTGGTTTGGCAAGCCATCTGTACCTGTGGCTTGAAAAGCAGCATTTTCATAGCTTCCGGGACTGTCAACCAAGAAATTTACGTGAAAGAGTGTTTGAATAAACGTCTGCTGCCTTTCCTGAAGAAACACGGTTGTTCCGTACTGTTTTGGCCGGATTTGGCATCTTGCCATTACGGTAAAAAGGCCATGGAGTGGTACGCCGCCAACAACGTGCAGGTGGTTCCCAAGGACAAGAACCCTCCCAACACGCCAGAGCTCCGCCCAATTGAGAAATACTGGGCTATTGTCAAGCGGAACCTAAAGAAGACCAAAAAAACTGCTAAGGACGAGCAGCAGTTCAAGGCAAACTGGCTTTCTGCGGCGAAGAAGGTGGACAAGGTGGCTGTACAAAATCTGATGGCAGGGGTCAAGCGTAAGGCCCGGTAATTCGGATTTGGAAAAGCGGAAGCCTAACTGAATATTTTTCCTGAATTTTATACTAATTGAACTTGAAAAAGAAATTTAATTTGATTTTTTAAATAAACGATTTCACCGATTTACACGCGTTTTCCGTTGACCAAATTTTGACCGTATCACCCTTTACCTTCCCGAGCAGAAGCAAATAACTTGATAACTGGCCTTGGTATTTATGAGCTCAGATTAAGAGGTAAAATACCTGAGGATAATACCATCAAATTGTTTCCACAATGCCATGCGAATACCGAATTGAGGTAAGACAATACCAAAATAATACCTCTAAGGTGACCAGATACTTACCCAGGTATCCGGAATATCAAGTTTAGTTATTCTAGAGACATTATGCTTGCAATTCTTAGGTATTTTGCTTAGGTATTTTACCTCTTAATCTGAGCTCTTTAATACCAAGGCCAGTTATCAAGATCAAAATTAGGTATTCATATGCTTTTGTGTTCTGCTCGGGTTACCATCGCATAAAATTGAAGGAACATTTTTATGGTATTATCTTCAGGTATTTTACCTCTTATGCGGCGCTCTTAAATACCAAGGCCAGTTATCAAGTTATTCGCTCCTGCTCGGGTAAGGTAAGTAACTGCTAAACGAGGTCTTCGTACGGCCAGCCTTCAGCTAAATACCAAATTCTAATGCAATAATAGCCTGCATCATTTGAGATCCAGCCCAAGGAATAAAAGTTCAGAAACTACAATCACGTAACAAATCGATGTAGAACATGTAGCACCCTCTGGTTAAAATACACATCGTCCAGACAATTGTCATTTATCCAGAGATATTGATATTTTTCATCCGACGAAAACCCACGACTGCAATGAACTGTGGAATCTAGAGTTACACACAGACCGACAATCGCTTTCTGTGGCGTTGCCATGGCACCTGCCAACGCATCTTTCATGCAGCTTACGTAGGTGCTCGACGGAATCACTCACGAAAAAGTTTTGCGGGCCTTTAAGTATGCTGCCGCTCTGTCAAGAATATCAGGATAATTTCATAACTAAAATTAATCTGAAGGCTCTGACAGTATCTTTGAAAAACATTTCCGAAAACATTGGAAATTCATTAGAAGCAAGCTACAAACAGCGATTTATAATTTCAAAAATCACCTGTACTAACAGCCCAACAGCCCAGGGGGGGGGGGGGGGGTGTCGGTAAAGGCGCGGCTACAAAGCAACACCATGTTGGAGGTGGCTGGGTTCGATTCCCGGTCTGGTCTAGGAATTTTTCGTTAAGGACTCCCTGGGTATAGGGTATGATTGAACTTGCCACACAATCATACTAATGCAAAAATGGTACCTGGCATCGAAAGCTCTTAATTAATAACTGTGGAAGTGCATTTAGAACACTAAGTTGAGAACAAGCAATAAGTGAATTGTGAAAGCAATAAGCTTGAAACGCTAAGAAAGAACAGGCCACCGTGAGCTGCTCAAATACATTGAAAAAATACCAAGAAAATTACAGCACAGCACAGTATTTTGACCGCCACCAGCAGCTGGGGCAGTACCAAGCTTCTCAAAAACACCATATAATCACTTCATGACGCACCTCCGGACATTTTCGTAGCCGATAAAGCAGCAGAAAAATCAGCAGAAAAAGTAGCAGAAGCAGCAGTCACAACAATTACAACGGTAAACTCAATCAACAATTTACTAACCGATCTCAGAAATGACTTAACGGACTGCCATGCCTGTCTAGCAGATGACGTAATGTCACATTTGGACAAAATTTAAAAATCTTCATGTGTCTCCCAGTCACACACCAAAAACCATCACTGACTAACGTTTGCATTAAAAAAAATGGACCAAAATTGCCGATTTTTCATGGGCTTACCTTCACCCGCACTGACGAAATAACCCATGCAGCATCAATCACAGTAACCCATGAGTCAGCAGACAAAATTTGACAGCTCTATCAGTCGAACTCTAACCGTGATGGCAAAAACAGTGAAGCAACTACGTTCAGAAGTGTGCGCGTTCAAAGAACGGCACCCCACCGCGTCGAAAACGGACATCGTGTGGCACTTTGTGGACGCCGGATATGCCCGTTCCGGCATCTACAACATCTTGGCACTATTAGACAACAATCAGATCATCGAAAGAAAGCCCGGTTCCGAACGGCCGACGACCCTGAGCGACAAGAAGCTCCAAAGGATGCTGAAGAGGAGGACCGAGGGAAAAGTGGCTACATTTCTGCGTGCGCTTGGCCGGGAGGTCGGTTTAATTGGCCAAACAGTGAAAAAGTACCTGGCGAACAAGAACATGCATGTCAGGAAGCGGATGTCGCGTCCACTGGTTTCGGGGCTGCAGGAAATGACGCAGCGGCAGCGGCTGAATAAGATGGTCAACTCGATTTTTCCGGCGAATCGCGACGTGGGATGGTGATGGACGACGAGACCTATCTCACCGTGGATGGCAACGACTGGCAGGGCACTTCGTATTTTACTTCCCCCACGAAGGAAGTGAGTTTCGAAGTGAAGTTCATTTCACACAGCAAGTTCCCCAAGAAGGTGCTACTGTGGCTGACAATCAGCGAGAAGGGGATGTCAAAGCCGCTCTTCTTTCGCTCCGGACTGGCCGTGAACGGGGAAGTTTACAGTACGAAATGCCTGCCGGAAGTTGCGTCGTTCATCAAGAAATACTACAAGGGCGAAGACGCGGTGTTCTGGCCGGATCTGGCGTCGGCCCACTACTCGAAGCGATCGTTGGAAGAGATGGAGCGGCTGAATATCGATGTGGTAAGTCGGCGAACCCACCCAACGTCCGCCAGCTGCATCCCATCGAGAATTTCTGGGCCAACCTGAAGCGTATGATCTACTCCAACAATTTTGTCGCGAAAACTGAGGAGGAATTGGTAAATAAAACGAAGAAAGAACTCAAAAACATGCTTACACGCATGTTTTCGTCCACCATGGGCGAATAATCCGGTTAACTGCCAGAAGGCCGCTCGCAAGCCGACAGATTTTTTTTGCAAGTAAGCTTAAATAATTACCTTCCATGGGAAATTTATCAAAAGCAATTATCTGTCTTAGCTTTTTTTTATCACCATCCGAAAAAGTCCATTTTTTTTAATGCAAACGATATGTCCTTCTGCAGAACATTCCGGTGCAGCATATCAGTTCCTCGCCCAGCTGGCGAATTTTAGGAGATAAAAAAGTGTGGAAGCGAGACTGGAGCTTCAATGAAAAAATAAACAGAAAACTAGACGTAGGCGTAAGTATCCTAAGGCAACTTCCTATAATTACAGCAAAAACAACAGAAAATAAATCAGTAATATCATCACCAACAAAAACAAAAATAACCTCAACACCACTAACAACAACAACAACAGTTAAAACGTATTGGAATCACTACAACGCCACCAATGAACTTATGTGGCTTTACCTCTGGACAAGGAACTTCCGGCTGCAGCACGTGTGTAATTCTCTCGTCCTTCAAAAAAGGAGAAACCATTAACCCTTACCAAACAGAAACATCAGCAGGACATGAACTCTTTCTTCTTGAATAGGATTCGATTTCTTTCCGTTAAGTTATTATTTGTTGGCGATTCATTAAGTATGATTCAAACCATTTCAGAAGTCCTGCCTCAATTCCCATTTTTTGCAATTTAAAGAGTAACATTGGTATGTCAATGCGTTCAAATGTCTTGCTAAAGTCTGTTTAAAGAGCTTCAACATGGTATCCATTATCCATCGCATTTAATGAATAGTCTATGAATTCAAGCAAATTTGTTGAGGTCAAACGACCTCTAAAGAAGCCGTGTTGCTTGTCAGTTATTCTATTTTTGATTTCTTGAAATAATTTTTCGTTGAAAATTGCCTCGAAAAGTTTTGGCATGCATGAGATAATGGCTATACCACGATAATTACGTACGTCTGATTTCGTTCCAGATTTAAAGATAGGGACTAAAAATGAGTTTTTTTTTCCATATTGTTGAGAAGTTTTCCAGATTCCAATGACATATTAAAAATACAAAACAGTGGAGCAGGAAGCTGCATTGCTAGATTTTTCATAAATACTGGAGGAATTCCGTCTGGTCCAGGACCTTTTGAGGCGTCTAAATTGTTTAGAGCCTGTTAAATATCCTGCACTTGAAGCTGATTGACGCCTATGTCCCTTGGCAATTCTGGATAAAATGCAAAGTAATCGCGGTCGCGATCTTCTTCAGAAAATGTTGTATAGATTTCTTGGAAAAAAATTGTAAATAGGTTACAATTTTCTTCCGAGCTATTCCCAACATTTCCGTCAAGATGCATTTCTGAGGGAAAATTGTTGGATTTTAATCTGGATCAATCATCACCCGTCGGAAATGAACAGCCCCCGCTTCTGGTCTCCCGCAGCCATGTAAAAAACACAATTTCATCGCAACAAGCTAGAAGCAGGGAAAGTCAATTTGAACTTGACCCTATGCGGCTTCCTACTGTTCGTCTCACTGAAAAATCGGAGGAAGGTGACGAACGCTCTGTATAGGCTAGACTACCTTGCTTATATGAAGAACCAGTCGTGGCAGCATAGAAGGAATGACACCAACGAGCATGAGAATGCTGCTTGCATCCGCATGCTTACCAATAGCTCCAGACCAACTACAACGCATCTTCCCAGAAGTTCATCAGGAGTATGGAGCGGAATGCAGCTGAAGCGGCAGCCGATCTTCAATCTTATCAACGATTCCTGTCTAGCGAACACACGCACCGGCTACAGCGACACAGGGAAGCTGCTTCAAAATTCTACAGGTCACCATTTCGATTGGAAGGAATGTCACCACTAAACGAGTCATTTCATGCACTTCCAGAAGAGGCAGACTATGACGAACCGCATGCGGCTGGTAATGTACCTAACATTTTAAACAATGATTTTCAATTCCTTCAGAATTAACTTCTACTGAAATTCTGGTATATCGTATTAAGCAGCGCCGTCTAACAAAGTGAGTTGTGAATTGAAAGGTTGTTTACAAACATACAAACATTTAGCTAAAGATGAATAATAAAGAATAATAATAAATTAATAAATAATAATAATAATAACAAAGATTAATGTGCAACCGATTAATGAAACAATCAACATATAACTAAATAGCTTTCAAGCAAACACATAATTGTGCAATCCAACAAGGCTTCACTCATCAGCTCCCATCGTATCGATCGTTCTAATCGGTTTCGGCTATCACCGGCATATGTAATGCTCATCGGGTACGAAAGGTACGGTGTGAGTTGTTTCTATTTACACACCCCATTCGATGTCATTGGCACCTGCTGTGGCTGCTGCAACTGCGGGGTGGGGAGTGGCGGGCACGCGCTGTCTGTTACGGCACGACAGATCGATTTGTTACGATAAACGTAGATAAGTCTCCAACCCTCGCGTTCCGCGTGTCATGTTGTCATCGCAGCCCGCCGTCTAAGCCGAGAACCACTTCTAATGGGTTAGGAGAAACACATTAGTTCGGTGCTGCATCTTAATTATCCGCTTCCCCCGTATTCGCCAAGTGCCTCGTTTTTCAAGCTCTCGCTCTGTACGTTGACACGAAAACAATCCACCTCAAGGTTCTTCGGCATCGAGGTTCGGATTGAATCGAACCAGCAAGTCTATAGGTCTATCGTCAAAGAACACGGTTTGTGTTTTGTGTCTACAATCGCAAAGTAGATCCCTGTCGTACATGATGAGTACCTTCCTAGGAGTGCTTCAACCAAGATGTTGTTTGGCTGTTGTTGTTGTTGCTTGTAGTGCAAACATATTTACATGGAGAAGCATGGCAGTTTTATTAACGAGGTGCAAGTTCGATGTTATTTTATGTTCTCTTTCCGATTTGCCCGTCTCGGTGGCAGAAAGGTAAATAGTAAGGTGTGAACATTTGCTTCGCCTATCTGCGGGCCATAAAATTGAAAACTCACAGTATCTTGGCGGTTGCTGCCGCACAGGCGACCTAGAGGACCAGGCAAACCTGAAGCATAAATAATGCTCAAGCGCATGCCGTGAACTTTCCGTGCCATGTCGCAATAAGCTGGTCACTGTCACCTTCAGTGTAACATTATCATCATCATCATCATCAGCACCATTATCACACGAGAGTCTATGGAGCCGAACTGGCTACAAACTCCCTGGAAAAGACTAGTTTTTTTTCCGTTAACGGGTGTCTAAGACTGCCAACAAGAGGAATGCGCAAATGTGCGACTAGTTAGATTTATCTTCACACATATCAGATGACCAGCTGCAGCTAAAGCAGCTGCAGCGAGTTTTTGAAGTCCTGCCATCGAGTGTGTTTTCATGATAAATTGTTTGCCTCTGTAGACCCAAAGTTGACCAGCGTATGAAAATGTAAAGCAAATCATAATTGAGTATGTAAGGTAAGTAAGTGAGATCTTGTTAGCAAGGAGTAGCGATCAATGATCCCCCCATAATTACCTCGTTCACCACCAGCACCTAACAATTACGATAAATGGGTTATTAAAAGTTAATTAAATTACACGATGTTTGCTGGTGACGATGAAGGGCTTGAAGCGAGTTTGAAGAAGGTAACTTTTTTTGTTGTTTCAAGCATACATAAATTTTATTTGTAATGAAAATGTGTTTTCTTTTTGTGTTTTTTTCTCTTCAATATATGATTTTATTTAAATTATGAGCTACATTTATTCATGAGGGCCATTTGCTTACTATAATTCAAGTTTTCATAAACTGCTGATCAGAGTCTGATGGTCTTCTTTAAGGCATGTTTTATCCGACAAATTAATAATTCATCTTTCTTTGCCAATAAGAAAATGCAGAATGGGTTTTCTCCACAAACAAACAGTATACTTAAGTAGGATTTTGACACACTTTAGATTTTTGGTTTGCTATACTAACAAAACTGTAAAACGTGAGACTTCTCATTTCAGGGTTTTTTTTATTATTGCCAGTTGTACTCATAGCTGCTATTTTAATCATATGAAAATGATTAAAGATTTTGTTCAACCCGTTAATCTTTTCTTAAGATCCCATCTAGCGCATTTGTCGTTTTTTCTCGTAAGGGATGGAACGGTCAAAACTTGGTCGACGCAAATATGACGTAGTTTTTTTTTATTCGAGCATTTAAAAACTTAAACATCCCTCATTTTGTCGGTGTAGGCGTACGGAATGTTGACTTTTTTTTTGTTTTTGCCATTTTCTATTAAGTTGTCAAAATGGCGTCGAAGCAAAACATTTTCACGCGCATAAGCAAAATCCAAATTATTCCCACGCCGACTTGGCAAAATCACTTAATATTATCAAATCAATTGCGACGAATCTTATAAAAGTGTTCGGAGAACGTCTGACGACTGCCAGGAAGCCGGGATCAGGAGGAAACCGAAACCAGGAAGCCGCAGCGACCGGAAGAATAGTGGCCAGCATTTCCAAACGCAATCTCCACCTTTCCATCAGAGACAATCGTAAACTAATTGGGAAAGTCCCACACATCAATGCAAAGAGCACAGAAACGAGCTGGACTGTCAACATAGAAGGTTACAGTGACACCAAATCTAGATGATATGCAAAACACAACAGCCAAAGGAAGAGCGCGTAAGTTGTGCACGAGTTTTTAGTTTGATTGCGTCGTAATGGACGATGAAACATTCGTCAAGGCTGATTTCAAGCCGCTTTCAGGTCAAGAGTTTTATACGGCTATCGAAAAAAAAGGTTAAAGATAAGTTTAAGCAGAAAAAAATGTAAAAGTTCCCTAAAAAATAATTGGTTTGGCAGGTGATTTGCACCTGTGGGCTAAAAAGAAAAAGTTTCGTGAAAACTGGCACTGTCAAGAAGATATTTATGCAAAGGAATGCTTGCAAAAACGCTTATTGCCTTTCTTGAAGAAACATAGTTGTTCCGTGCTGTTTTGGCCAGCCTTCGCTTCTTGGCTCAGGAATGATATACCGCGAAACTGCACCCAATTGAAAAATATTGGGCAATCGTAAAGAGAGCCTCAAGAGAGCTCAAAACAGTTGGAAGTGAAAAACAGTTCAAGGCAGCGTCAATAAGGTGGATATAACAGTCAGCGTCAAATAAGGTGGATATAACAGCGGTACAAAACTTGACGAAAGTAGTGAAACACCAAGCTCCACAGTTCGCATTTGGTAAGTCGAAAGCCTAATCAAACCATTTTCCTGTGTTTTTTAGACGATGAATTTCAAAAAGAAAAGCTAGATCATTCAAAAAGCAAGATTGATCATTTATATAATAAACTTATCATTGTGCACTTAATCAAGGTGACCAATTTTTGACGTTGCCACCCTTTATGATTCAAGTAGGGATGATTAGATGATTTTCCATACAAACATAATTCTAGTGTATTCCTTACTTATAAACAAATATATATCGTGACGTGATGAGTATGTTCCTGTACAATGACGCACAAAACCATTGTAAAGAATTGCCTGCGTACATTGTAATACTGATCAGCCAAGAATAATTACCAAGAATAAATACTTCTTTTTCTTCAACACTTCAATGCGTCTCGATAGTTCATCATAATCGAATTCGTCATTATCATCCGGACCAGCGGTTGCTTGCAGATTGACTGTCATCGTTTGGTACTTCTGTTAGATTGGCTGGCACATTAGGCAGCACTGGAAAATTCGTTCGAAATTGTCCATCACTGGAAAACTCGACGAGCTCGCGACTGTGGTTTTGGTTTCGTTGAATTCTGCAGGACTTGGTATGACTTCTAAAACCGACACAAAATCATTGTCCGGTAAATAGTTAGAAGCATTTTTTTTTGTCCTGAACACAAGCAAACGGTCAAGCTCGTTTTCTCCGGGCTCCGCATATTTCGGTTTTCGCAGTTTGTAAAATTCAGTTTTTTCTCATGATTGTTCTCGCCTCAGTTGTGAAGTGAGTTTTTTTTTTACTGAAGAAGAATGAGTGCAGCGTAATAGTGTGATAATTTAACTTCATGGTGAATTGTGTGATATGAACCCCAGATCGTGATCATATCCAGCTGAATCAGCCGGTCCATGGGTTGTTTATTTTCAGCCCAAAACGAAACCTTTAAACGAGTATCAGATAACAGAAGATCTGACGAAGCGTTTCTCGACCGTGACGGAAATTATTAAGGGGAGACCTAATAAACTAAGGGTCGTTGTGTCCAACCTTAAACAAGCTAACGAAATTGCTGTTCTCAGTTCTTTGCACTCGAGTATAGAGTGTACATCCCAGATCGTAGTATTGAGATAGAAGGTGTGGTCATCGAAGCGAGTTTGATCCCCGAAATCATGAAGCTCTCAGCTAAGGCAAGTTCGTGTTCAGTTGACGCGTTAATTGGGAAGTGTCCCAGATTCTTTTCATTGAATTGCCATATTAAATTCGGCATATTGTAATATCCAATTCATACGATAACATCATGGGGATCAGCAGTCGAGTTCCGATTTAACTGCAATTAGCACACCACCGCCAAGCTCATTCTGGTTCAACACCTTGGGTTTTTCCTATAGGACTCCGTACTAGCTCATAAAGCGAAACAGACTCAGCTGTGGATTGCTGAACATTTTTCAGGATCCTTTTCTAATATACAGTGGCCAGCGAATTCGCCTGAACTTGTCGGTATGGAGTATGTTGCAGATCTGGGTCTGGCCTAGAAAACATTAAAGTTTGGAAAACCTGAAGATACATGTAGCGGCTGAATGGGATCTAATACCAGAAGGACACCTGCGTGCAGCATACAAGACGTTAGAAGCAGGCAATTTCTCTCAAAGGTGGTCATCTTGAATTAAATCAATGATTTTTAAAACAGTAAACTGTTTCAAGTGAATTGGTGTGAAATTGAAATATATAAAAAGGTTTTGCTTTGTTAAATTTACAAGTTACTGTCAATGTAGCACTTCAATTGCCGTCTGGCCTTGTAATCGTCGAAATTTATGGAACAACTTGCTGAACCCGGTGCGAGCGTTGCTACAAAATTTCATAATTTTTTTCCATCATCTTTCTCTCTCCTTCCACCTTCACCCTCCCCGTAATTTATCCCACCCCTTCCCCCACCACCCCCCCATCACCCCTCCCATCTTATTCGTTCTTCCCCTTCCCTCACCACCCAACCCACCACCCCCCTACCCATATACATGCCCCCCCCACCCCCCCCCCAAACAACCACCCCCCCACAACCCCCCCAACCCCCCCATCTCACCCCCCCCACCCCCCCACCGACCACCCCACCAACCACCACCACCCCCCCCCCCACATGCCCGCCTGCCAGCGTCCCAACCCACCTCTTATCAGAACAAACAAAACAACGCCCCCGCACACGAGTTTATATATACAGGTTGTGAACAACTTATTTAATTGGAGTTATTACCTTCTTTCGGTATAATCATTCGTTCGTAACAACCACCAGAAACAAAACAACACACATGCAGCAAACCCCCACATCTCTCATTAAAAAACCAACACCACCCACCACTCCCCCCTACCCTCTCAACAACAACACCCTTTGCTGATTCAGTTCATCAAGCCATTCAGTATCGTTCTAGCGACACGATCGAACGTGTTTTACGCTGCAATTAAAACTGTATTTTACTTCTGGAAGTTACAGTCGCGTACGCTCGTCGTCCATCGTGCAAGATGGGAGGAAAGGGGAAGCACCGAAAAAGAGAGAAGAAGAAGAAGTCCGACACATCATCAGGCAATGAATCGCTCCAGGGGGAAAGCAGCCTTGGACGAAAACGACGAAACTCCATTCGCTCCAGAAGCGACCGCTCGTCTCACGGATCAGTGGGCATCCACTCGATTGGTGATGCCTCCGTTCCGATTGCGCTCCGCCAAGCTGCTGGCCCGTCAAGACCCATAGCAAACAGTACCCACGACCAAGCTGCTGGATCAAGTCCAGCGACAATAAAACTGCCACCGCTGGTTGTGAAAAACGTTCCGCTCAGCAAGCTCGTGAGCAATTTCGCATCGATGGGCATAGCCGCCGAGTTCAAGCTTTCCCGCATCGGAACCAAAGTGATGCTCCGCACGAAAGGGGAATACGATTTGGTTAAATCGTTCCTAAAAGATTCCAAGGAGGAATTTTTTACGCATGACATTCCTGGTGAGAAACCCTTCAAAGCTGTCATCAGAGGTCTCCCGAACTACGACCCAAAATCAATCGAAGAGGAAATTAAGGACCGGTACAAGATCGCCCCAACCGATGTTTTCCGAATGAAGAGGAGGAACGAGAATGCTAAAACGTACCCGGATAGCCTTTTCCTGGTGCATTTTAAGAAAGGGACCGTGACGCTCAATGCCTTGCAAGCCATCCGATCCATTTTCTCCATCATCGTTCGCGGGGAACCATATCGTGGTGGCCATCGTGACGTGACGCAGTGCCAGCGGTGCCTCGATTTTGGTCATGGTACACGAAATTGCAACATGAACGCACGTTGCAGCAACTGCGCCCAGAACCATGACACATCAAACTGTCCCGTGGAGGAAACCGTGGCGTACATATGCGCAAATTGCGGAGGTAACCATCAGGGTTCTGATCGGCAGTGCCCAAAACGCGAAGCATTCAAACAAATCCGTAAACAGGCATCGACAAACAACAAAGTGGGGCGGAAGAAGGAAGCTGCTCCGGCTTTCAAAGCGAGTGATTTTCCGTCACTCCCTGCTAGTAGACCCAGGCAATCAACCACACGGACACAATCAGCTCCCCGTCAGGAAACTCCCGGTGCTTCTGGTGCTCCAACCCCCCCTGGATTCTGGAGACCACCAACACAAGGGCAAGCTCAAGGCAACAATCCCGACCTGTTCTCCGCAGACGAGCTGATGGAGATCTTCGTCAACATGACCGGTGCGCTTCGCCAGTGCCGCAGCAAGCCAGAGCAGATCCAAGTGCTCGGTAAGTTTATTATTCAATATGGCGTCTAAAGCGCTAACCGTTGTCACCTGGAACGCTCGCTCTATAAGAACGAAAAAGATCGAGCTTGCCGACTTCGTCCGCAAGCAAAACATCGATGTGGGCCTCCTAACCGAGACCCACCTAAAGTCTGGCGACAGCTTCTGGTTGCCCGACTACAATATCATCCGGCTTGATCGCACCAGCTCCAGGGGGGGTGGTGTAGCGATCATCGTGAAGAAAGGGATAAAGTACCACACTCTGCCACATATCCGCACATCCGTTATCGAGGCCCTTGGTGTGGAGGTGGAAACGTCGACTGGAAGTATCCGGTTTATCGCTGTTTACTGCTCTCGACAGTGTGCTGCCAGTAACGAAGTGTCAATCAAATTCAAGAACGACCTAACCGCCATCACACGTACTAGCTCTCGTTTCGTCATCGGAGGGGACCTGAACGCCCGCCACGAGGCATGGAGGAATCACAAACGAAACCAGAACGGTCGGCTGTTATTCGACCACTCCCAGCATGGTCTGTACACGGTGCAGTTTCCGGACGAACCGACATTCATCTCTCCGGCGGGAAATCCGTCCACGCTGGACTTTTTCCTGACGAACATCACATTGTCAAAGCCGGTGGCGCACAACGACCTCAGCTCCGACCACCAACCGGTGGTGGCTGAAGTCGGTGTCAACGTGATTCCTGCTCCATCCTACCAACGTAAAGATTACCACCATGTGAACTGGGTACAGTTCGGCCGAATTGTGGACCGGAACATCGACGAAAATCCACCGCTTGACTCCGTCGACGACATCAACCGTGCGCTAGAGGGACTGCAACAAGCCATAACCGTGGCTGACGAGGCGTGCGTCCGAAAAGTTCCTGTGAGGGGTAAGTTTATTGCCATTGATTCCCACACCCAACTTTTGATCCGCTTACGAAATGTTCGTAGACGCCAGTTTCAGAGGACAGGTGATCTGGATAGGAAACAAGAAGTGGCCGATCTGAACCGGCAGATTGCTTCCAGAATGGAATCGCTCCGAAACGAGAGTTTCGGACGTGTCATCCAAAATTTGGATGATCGCTCGAGACCATTCTGGAAGGTAGCCAAAGTCCTCAAGACGCATCCCAAACCCGTTCCTCCTCTGAAGGTTGTCGATTCGATTCTACTGACCCCAGCGGAGAAAGCAAATGCGATCGGCAATCATATTGCCGCATCGCATTTGCTTGGCTCAAACATCCCAAGTCCACTTGAAGATCAGGTTGAGCAATGCGTCAATAATTTAGATGCCTCCCCTTGTGCCGTTCCTCCGGAGGATAGGATTACTATCGAACAGATTTGCTCAGCGCTGAAGAACACTAAAAACATGAAGGCTCCCGGGTTTGACGGAATCTTTAATTTGATCTTAAAGAAGCTTAACACCAAAGCCTACTCGCTCTTGAGTGCTGTCTTCAACAGATGCTTGGAACTGCACTACTTTCCAAGCATCTGGAAAGAAGCCAAAATCATTCCGATCCACAAACCCGGGAAAGATCCAACATCGCCTTCAAGCTACAGACCAATAAGCCTCCTCTCAGCGCTGAGCAAATTGTTCGAGAAGTTAATTCTTAATCGTTTGCTCAAGTGTGTCGAGGAAAATAACATTCTCCTGCCGGAACAGTTTGGGTTCAGGAAGGGGCATTCCACCACTCATCAGCTAGTTCGGGTGATGAACAACATCCGTAGTAACAAAGCTGTATCCAAGTCCACAGCCATGGCCTTGTTAGACGTCGAAAAGGCGTTTGACAATGTCTGGCACGACGGGCTTGTGTACAAGCTTTGTAACCTCAACTTCCCACCACACCTTGTGAAAATCACTCGCAACTACCTTCAGCAAAGGTTGTTTAGGGTATCGTTGAACGGTTGTCTCTCAGAACGGTTTCCGATCCCAGCAGGAGTGCCGCAAGGTAGCCTGCTAGGCCCACTGCTGTATAGCATCTACACATCTGACATTCCTCCCCTTGGTGATGGTTGCGTGTTTTTCCTGTTCGCAGATGATACCGCAATAGCCGTCAAGGGAAGGATGCCTCGCGAAATAACGAACAAACTTCAACGATGCCTTAACACCTTTGCCGATTATGCTGGAAAGTGGAAAATTAAAATCAATGCCTCTAAAACTCAAGCAATTATGTTCCTCCACCGGCAATCACCCAAACTGAAACCTCCGCCAGCGTGTACAGTAATCATGGATGGCACAAGGGTTGAGTGGTCCGCCGAAGTAACGTATCTAGGTTTACTGTTTGACGAAAAACTTCTCTTCCGATCGCATGTTGAGAGAACGTTAGTCAAGTGCTCCGCCTTAGTTAGGTCGCTATATCCGCTGATTTGTCGAAGATCCCGCCTCTCAGGGGTGAACAAACTGGCAGTCTACAAACAAATAATTGCGCCTGCGATCTTTTACGCAGCTCCAGTGTGGGAACAATGTGCACAAACTCACAGGAACAAGTTGCAAGTCGCGCAGAACCGAACACTGAGGATGATACTGAACCGTCCCTTCGACACTAGGATAACCGACCTTCATCGGGAGGCGGACATCCTTAACATAGATATGAAAATTAGTGATATTAAGAACAAATTTGTACATAAATGTAACATATCGGAACATGAGCTGATAAGCAATCTGTATATAGTAGGTTAGTTGTACATAGTAGGTTAGGTAGTTGTAGGTTGTATATAGTAGTTGTAGGTTGTATATAGTAGTTTTAGGTAGCTTCTTTTTAAATTCAAAACAAACCAATCCCACCAAGGTGGTAAATCAATAAGCAAATCTGATAAGATTAGGAATTTTTAACTAATTATTATTTTATATTCAAAACCAAAGATGAAAAGACAAAACTGAATCACTTAAACTAAGAATATGTTAAACCATCAACAAACACAAGAAATAAAGATCATTTTAAGTAAATTCGTTTAGGGACCCTGCTTCGATGGTTAATACCAATTCTACCAGATTGGGAGAACCTTCAAGCAAACCAATCGATCTGGCGTAATTGCTTGTATCGAAGATCTATTTTGCTTATGAAGTTCGAAGGACCAATAGTTTGAGCTCGATTATCAGATTTCGGTTACTTAAGATTTATTTATAAGCAATAGATTAAGGTTTTTTTTATAAGAAACAGATTAAATAGAAAGGAAAGATAGGGAATAAAACTAATTAGATAGATAGAAGCTAGGGCAGGAGCACATATGTGATTGGCAGGGAATGAGGTGGGAGTTTAAAAGTACTAAAAAGCAACCTCTATTGATAATTTTGATCGAAACTGATTGATTTGAAAATCAGTTTTGTTTGAAATTAGTAATGAGGTGACTTTTTAGTACATTTAACGGGGCTTCTCACATATGTGCTCCTTTTGTGATGTATTTTAGCTTGTTTTTTAATGTGTTGTTCTCTTTTGTGGGTAAGTTTGTGAGAAAGGTTTATGCTCTTTTTTAATAGTCGTGATTACCGAATTCTGAATAAGAGCGCGTGTTTTATAATAAATACGATAAAATGGAGTTTAAACTTCTTCACTCGTCTGATAGTTTGTTGATTGGTTTTATATATCTTGTGCATCAAACATTCGTTTCTGAGACCAGAAGGCAGAATTCTCATTAATTTAAATTTAAAAAGTACAAAAATAATGAAAGAATATGTAGGACTTCAAACGCATTAAAAATGACATTTTATGGCCAATCTTGCTCTAGCAAATATGATTTGTGTGATCGATATAATTTGAGTGCTAAGAAGCTAAGATAGAAGCTGATATATTATTGGCTAGGAATGTTCACGGGTACTGGAGTGCTGATTGTACTTTCAAGGAGAATAAGGTTAGGAGAGTTAAAGTTTAGTTGAACGATTTATTTGATTCCTGGGAAGGAAGAAAGTAAGTATTATTGGGTTTGGTGATACTTTTTGCAGGATTTAGTTTTTTTCCCCTTCAGTCAAGCAAGTAATGAATGTTCGAATAGATTCTGTTGATAGCTGATTTTGAAGTATTCATAAGCAAAGCTTCTAACTCAAATATCATTACGGGAAGGTACACCCTTGTATAGCTTTTATAGCGGATTAAGCAACAATTCTTTTTTCATTTATTTCGAGGAAAAGTAGTTAAATATTTGATGTTGCATTGAACAGCCGATTGCTGTTTCTTATACTTAAGAAATCTGCTATCAGTCAAATCTCGACAATTTATTCAAAACGATATATCTGATTCTGTAAACAAAAGAGGAAAGTAAGATTCAAACGTAAAATTCTTAAAACCATTAGCATTTACACGCAAATTTGGACCACTGACACAACGAATAACAATTCCCTAACATGATGGTGATGCTAGTTTTCATGGGAGTTCCGGGAGGTTTTAGAAAGTTACGTTTAAATCTTACTTCCATATTTAGTTTACAAGATCAGATGCGTCGTTTTGAATAAATTCTCAAAAAATGTTGATGTGGAACCTCTTGATCAAAAGCAATTATAACCTAAGTTTTCCTACTCAGTCTATTCTGGCAGAGCTCAGTCCACTTTATTCAGTATAACTAGATCATCCATTAACTCAAGATATTTATTGGTCTACATGTGATACTGGTGGTTTTTTGCGTTGATGTGTTGCTGTAAAATTGTACTACATGAAGAGTAGAAGAAATACTATCTAGATGAGATGCTGCGGTGTGTACTTCAAGAGCATTCTAGTGATTAATAGCAAACTACTTACAGGTTTGTTCCAGAATTCCAAAGATTGTCAGCCGCTTCCATACTCGGGAACAAGTCAAATCGTTCCAAAAGCATCCGGATCTTAAGCATACCTGCAACTCTATCCTCATTTTTTCTGGCAGAAAAGCTGTCGTTCTAAGGATTTGTTGACGCTCATAAAGGGTATCAATTCTTGAATCCTAAAACGAATATAGTAAAATTTAGGTGGAACAAATAATTTTAAGAGCTATGTTATTATAATACATATATTATTTAGTAAAACGTCGTCTTAAATATAATTATAAATAATAGACAATGATGATATGATGAAAATCGTATCATCATTGTCTATTATTTAAAATCATATTTAATTTTCTGGATGAAGAATTTCATGTGTGATGTACATGTAAATGTGTATTCGTTTGATATTTTTTTTTTTCAATTTCAATTATTTGTTTAATCAATTGCGGTGTATGTCTAGATTTCTGACCGGATTCAACCATCAAACATGAGGATTGAGAATCTGTATAAATTACTGCTAAGTTTATGTTTTCCTGATCTATTATCGATAGTGCTGTGTCGATAGCTATAAGCCCAGCTGTTGTTATGCAGGTTTCTATCTTTAGCTTGTATGAATATCTTTTATTATTATAATCGTTATAGATAAATACCTATCCCGCATTTAGAAGTGAGGGAGTGCGACTGAAGATTATGTACCTGTAAATCATATTGTATACCCGTACCCGTAATCAAAACATATTATTTTCCATTCTGAATTCTCATTTAATTAATATTTTCAGCACGCTTTGGAATCATCTTTGCATACTCAAAGATTCTCAGGCATCTCAAGAGCCAGAAGCAACATAACAAGCATCAGAGGCACAATTTGTTTTTTGAATTCCAGTATTACATTTACTTTAAAATTGCACTTCTGAACTTCAACTTCTATATACATAAGAGACGGACATGCGCTTATAAGGAGTATAGGATTATATTTATAAATGACTCAAACATCATCAAATCGGGCTCTTCGATCACTCCAATTGAAAAAAATGACTTAAAGAATAATATGTTGCTTTTGAGAAAAAAATGTATAGGGGAAAGTGCTCGTATGTGGATCTATGGATCTAGAATTCAGCCGATCGTTAAAAATTACCTGCCTTTAATGTTTCATCATAATGATATAACAGTGAGACAATACTACTGTATATTTTGGATTTTCGGGGTTAAAATAGTGAATTAATATTTACTTCGAGTTTTAATCACTAGCCGAATCAAAGATCCACAGACCCACATTAGAGCACCTTCCCCTATCTTTTATTGAAATTTTATCTTTCATGTTTGGAATGATCAATTCTCCCTCTCGTAGGTCAAATTTGTCACCTTGTCGACGGTGAGAGGGCTTATCTCATGCTATAAACATGCATGTGAGACCAAGAATTTACCAGTAGTGAAAGTTTCACATTTTCTTATCTTTTTTTTCACTGCCACGTCATAGAACGTTTATATAAAGGCACTAACATCAGGTGTGATACTGGTGGGCTATGCCGTAATTCACTCTTAGACTTCTTAATTTCAATCTAAGGGAAACAACTAAATGTACACTTTTCATTTTATTGACAACTTATGTTGTTATTCATCCATTTTTTTTATTGAATGAATAACCGAAATACGTGATTTGCTCATGGTATAATAACTAAATGTAATTGCAACATTTTCGAAAGCGGTGAATGTTTTGATCAGGGTAGTTATCTGACTGTTCGAAATGAAGCATACAGTCACAGCATTTTGTTACTTAAGACTGACGATGACAAGCATGTACATTAGAGATAGGACGCGGAGGGCCCGCTTAGGGAACACCATTGGAAGCAATAGAATAAACCTTTCCATGTATGAATCCTGGAAAGTGTGAGCATTTTAGTGGAATACCTGTAACTAGAGAATGAGAGGAGGGATTGGTGATTTCCGTTTGATCGCAGCTACGTTTATTGCTTATCTTGGCGGATGCGCGTGTTTCGTCTGCAGTGTGCGGGCTTTTTCAGTGTCGTGTACTAATATCGACTGTCGAGTATTAGTGCACGGCACTGAGGAGGTCTGCACGTTGTAGGCAGGATACGCGTATCGTATCTGTCGGGATGGGCAGTGGAGGTGGTTGGAGTTGGGTGGAGGTTGCTAGTCTTTCTTCTCATTTTATAGTTACCTTTCCATGTTGTTTACATAGCATGTATCCTCCATACCAGACAATAAATTAATAGTTTTAAAAAACACTAGATAGGAAATAGAACTGTTCTTTTCCAAGTGTCCGATTTGAAATATTTTTAAATTTGGGATGGGGATTGTAACTAGATCCAAAGCTAGAGAGTAGGCTAGAATTTAAAATTTAGACAAAAAATTTAATCCAGTATTTTTTTTTAAATCTTTTTTTGATTGAAAAATTATTACCTCTGGTTGGTGCTGGAATTCTTATTCAGAGAAACGAAAAGTCGTCGTAAAACTATCACCAATAATCTCTCACATACGCCCTGCATGCCATGAAATACTAATACCTTCTTGTCTTCTCTTTTTTATTGACCTTCATGGTCGAACGGCTGTAAAATGGATCGATTGAAGTGCGAAGGACCTGCTCAGGCTCTAGGCTACATGCGGTTTTGATAAGAAAGTGATCATATCAATTTCAAGAAAAAGTACCTGTGGAGCATCCTCAAAAAAATCAAAGACAGCACACAAAGAGAAGTACATCCGAGGACCGACATTGCTTTACAGACGACGGTTTCAATGCAGATATAACAATGGACGAACTCATCTGGGCAATCTACCAAGAAAAATGCCTATCGGTGGGACCGTACCAGCTGGTGTACCCTATGCTGCAGCACCGTACAGGACCAAAACAAAATTTCTAGATCTTATCAACCAGATCTGAGAAACCGGAGAAATACCGCAAGAATGGAAGGAAGGGACAGTGATAACTTTGCCCAAACCAGGTAAGGACCCAAAAATACTTGGTAACCAACGCCCCATAACGCTTACGAGCTGCGCCGGAAAAATGCTCGAGAGAATAATTAACCGCAGACTGGTACAGTCCATCGAAACAATTGGGATGAATTTGATCTTTCGTCGAATGCCGAAACTGGTATTCATTTACGCAGATGATATTTTGTTATAGGTGTCGGGCAAAAACGATAAGAAGATAAGAAGATTGTTGCAGGAGGCGATTAGGTCAGTATCTATGTGAGTGACGGAAATGGGTTTTTCGATATCGGCAGATAAATCGAAACATCTACACGTCTGCACAAAGTGGAAACATAGGAAACTGCGTAAACTTCGACTGGATGGAAAGGCGATCCGTACTGTGAAAAAGGCAACCATTCTCGGTGTAATCATTAACACCAGATTCAACTTTTACCAACACGCAGTGAATGTCAAAGGAAGATGCCAGAACCGACTGAAACTTTTGCGTGTCCTACACACTTAGAAATTATGAATATTACACGAGACGTAATTCATGTTTGTAAAAAGTCAGGGAACGCAAAGTAAGATTTCTACAATAGCATGATCCGAATAACGTCTTGCGAGTTCCGAAGTAGTCCGATACTGGCTCTGTGTGCCGAGTCAGGGGAAATTCCGTTTAATCATTTGGCCTGCAAATGTCTGATCGCCAAGGCATCTAAGCTGGAGGAGAGGAAGAAACTAGGATACAGCACCGGAACATGGCCATTAACAATTCGCACACAAGCTTGTATTGAGGAGTTGACGGGTCATGACCTTTCTCCGGTTGTACCAAGACCTTTGCCACTCAACAGAAGCTGGAACGATAAGCCGCTACCTATTGACCGCTCATTTCTAGCTGAGTTCAAGGTGGGTGAACATGCTAGTAAAGCAAAAGCAATCTTTTGCCATATGAAGGAAACCAAATACCAAGGATACCATCAAATTTTCACGGACGTATCGGTAGACGGAGAAGAGGGAGTTGGCTTTGGAATAGTTGACGGAGAACAAGAACGTCGCGCTCGCCTACCGAAGGAATGCACTATTTTCTCGGCAGAAGCGAGGGCCATTACGCTGGCTCTAAGGAGAGTAAACACAGAGGTAAAATCCGTGCTTTTCACAGATTCAGCCAGTTGCCTTGAAGCTGTCGAGAAGGGCAAGTGTCCACATCCCTGGATTCGGGAGGCCTAGCGGGAATTGGAGCGAACTGGTGCAACGATCTGTTGGATACCGGGACACACCGGGATAGTAGGCAAAAACAAAGCGGATAAGTTGGCTAATCAAGGACGAACAGCCCAGTTGGAAAGTTACGAAATCCCAGCGGTCGACCGGATTACATGGAGCAAGCGGATCTTAATTGATGTGTGGGAAAACCAATGGTTCCAAGCAAGGGATATGGAACTTCGAAGGATTAAAATATCTACGGAAGCGTGGCCCGATTGGCCACAAAGACAGGAAAAACGGATCTTAACCCGACTGCGAATCGGGCATACGAGGCATACACATGGTTGGCAGATGGATACGAAGCAGAGAAGATATGCGTTTGCTGTGGTGTTGACATATCAGTGGAACACATACTAATAGAATGTGGGCAATATGAAGAAGAACGGAAGCAATAAGAAATAGAAGGAACGATAGGTGAAATGCTTGGAGTAGGAAAAGAGAGAGAACAGTATTCCGGTAAAAAAAATAACTGGAACTTGTCTAATTTTACCGAAATACGTTAAACGTCCAGCTGTTGAAAGTTCGGTAAAAAATTACCGAATACTGTAAAATTTTCTAAGTGTGAAGGGAAAGTGATCGAATATATTAAAAGAATAGGATTAGAGAAACAAATATGATGTAAATAAGCTAGTTTATAAAATATTTTTATGAGGCGAATGACCAATGGATTCAAGCCTCTCTAATAAATTACAACAACAACAACAATCTTTCATTCATATTCCAATCACGTTTAAGTTTTTCATTCTATTATTTGTAGAGTATGCTAGCCAGCACTGGTGTGTTTCGATCTGTACTAAAGAATCCCTCGAAAGTTTTATAATGGCGCTGTAACAAATGAAAGAGAGCGAGACCGGAGAGAATCTATCAATGTTAGATTTGCCCTAATGAAGAAAAAAAAACCCTAGATTTCATTGAATAAATTACTATAATACTCAGCTGTTGATTAAGCTGAAGCCCATTCGAGCTATATCTGATGAACTCAGTCGGCTGTTCTACTTAATAGCCCCTTAATCTTGAAATATTACCAGCCTTTACTGTTACTGTCACCCATTATTGATAGTGAGTACATATAATGTTTTAAGGTTGATTATTGGTTTGATCTATAAACAAATCATCTGAAAGTTCATTTCTATTCATCTCTTCCGCTCAGCTACTCTCAATGTATGCTTCCCTAAGCAGTCCCTCTGCATCCTGTAATAACCTAACTATAAATTCACAATCCACCGATTCCAAATCAAGAAAAAAAAACCACCGCCTAACATGTAAGTCGGCGGAATGTTAAAACTTAAAAGAGATTGATGAATCAAGCCTCTCAGATTTAACGCTAATATGCTATTATAATAAATTTACAAGCTCAACTATATGCTAGTGTGGGATTTGAAGAAAAGTCCAGATTCATGAATAAAAAGTCCGGGCATTGATGCAGCACGGCACCCGAACTTTGGATTTGGAAATTTGTGTCGCTTAACAAATCCTCAAACAAATGTGCAAAAGCACGTTGGCCATTATTTAGTGTCAACCAGCGGGTATGTGTGTTCTACTCCAAGTTCCCCCTCTTCCTGCTTCAAAAACTCATCTTTAGTTCTATTTACCCATTGAGTTGGACACATCACAATAGAAAATATTGTGATGGAGCACGGACGTTAGGTTATAAGATGTATGAAAAATACACCATAACCTATTTAGGATTTTATCCATCCGAACTTGGTTGTTATATTTTTCAATTATTATAATAAATTTGATTCTACTAATAAATACAATAACCATAATGATATGAATTATAATTATCATTCTAATAATAATAGCATAATATTTGTTCTACGCCATACGATAGCGGCAGCGATCACAGGCGGTCGTTATCGATGACGTCACCGCTTGGGATCATCTGGTTGTTGGATAGTGGACGATCTGGTGTGCGGTAGTCGTGTCGGCTCTGACTCTCGGGAAGGATGGATGGGAGCAGAGCCACCATGGAAAGGAATGCTCTGTGTTGAGTGTTTGTACAGTAAAATAGTCGTAACGTTATGTAAATATTGTAAATAAACCTTATGTTAGAATGTTGAGTGTAATGGACCAAATATATGTGCTGTGTGATAGATTGACGGATGTGTGATGTGGTGCGTGCTAGTTATTGGATAGAACTCCAAAAGAAACCCCAAAGTCAAGTAAAATACAGTCCACTTACGGAGAAGCCCAAAATATTCCACCCCACTGGCAGTACAATTAATTACCCCCCAATCGGTGTTAGTTAGGGTAGCCCAACAGTATTATTAGCATTGCTTTTCGAAATATTCCAATGCTTCTCGTTTTGGCTATTCATGCTTAACGTTATCAAAAATAACACGATGCAGTTTTAAGTTAGGCGTGGCTAGAACTGGTGCGAACTCAGAGCCAAGGAAACCCATTACCTTTCACCTTAAGACGGTGTACGGTTTCTTCTCAGTCTGGTTGCGTCGGAACTGATCGAGACTCGAAACATGTCCCGTGCTAAGTACGTAACTGGAGTGACCAATTCGATTTCTCTCATCATTGCTACGGCGCATTTGATTTAGTTTACGATTTATTCTAAGATGCAGTACGATTAAATATGGTCTAACAGAAAGAGCAATAGAAGGTTCGCTGAATATTGTTTTAGCCGTGATATTAACGGAAGAGAAATTGATCAATGCAGTTTTATCCTTATGCTACTTAGATGTGCCCAATCTGATCATTCTATTTCCGGACAGACTCTTCATAGTATTGAACATATAAAAGGCCTCAGCCTGCATTACATTTACATTTTGACGAAAGCTGCCAGGTAGTTTTGTTTCATATTCAAAATCTCTGAAAAATACTTCTATGATCAACTCCGTTGGTCCGTTCGATTCTGAAATTATGTTTGTAGTGTGGTATCTGTGCCAATCATGTTGGATTGGGAGAGTCGAGAGTGTAGCTTCGCCGTATGTCCTGCAGGATATCATGACATGATTGCATCCACCTACAACTTTTTATTAAGCTATTGAAGCAAAGCTCACGTTGGTTTTCCAGGAGAGATCGTATTCGCCAGAACTTCAGCGACAGTTCTTATGTTAAACACCCAAGAGACTGATAGGACAGCGATATTTTCTTCACCTCGTTGCTCGGAATCAGCTTTTTAAAATATTGCGATATATAAAGAACACTGCAAAAACCAAAGAATTTGCCGTGAGGAAATCCATACCTTTTAGTCCTCAATCAAACAGAGCTGTGAAACGCCAACCCAAGATACAATTAAATCAATTGCTAAGGCAGAAAGCTGTTCAAATTTGGAAGAACTGCAAAATGAAAATAAAATTATTAAGACTATCAAAACAGGTACGGTATTCAAGGTTACTTAGGCATGTTCGTTGGGCAAATCGAATGGAAGCTCATTTTGTGGTGTGCTAAATTTTGTTCCACCGAAATTCCGTTCGAAATTTTGTTTGCGTAAAACATCAATAACCATCGCTTTTCGATCATGTACCGTTTCTCTTCAATGGCTGCCTAGAGCTCTATTTCACTTCGTTCACTGATATGAATGATTTGAATCCTGGTGAGTGCGAAGTGTGAATGATTTATTTTCTCTCAGTGCTGTTCAAAACTTGATTAAAATGCTATTTTCCAAGATTACACCAAACGCAGATAACCTAGATACGATCGGGATTTACAGCGTAGTTGTGTGTAGCTCAGGTCACTATAAAGCAGACGCAGATATTTTGAATAGTGCTTCATTTCGATTTACCAGTGTTCACCGTTAACTTGGAATTCCTCCTGAGTCGCATGTGTACCAAGTAAAACCGTAGAACGAATGTTGCACTTGATCCATATGTTTATGATTTTTTTTCTGAGGTGTAGCTGTCATCCCAAGAAATCCACGCATGCTTAGATTAAAACGCCCAAAATCATCACCTTTTACCGACGGGCCCATAGCAACGCCATCGCAACAAAATTTTCACCTATATAAACAACACTCGGCCCACCAACCGCAAGGAGGCTTTTGAGTATTTGTGAACAGCAGACGGTTTTTTGCGAGCTCTCCCTATTTGCGATCCTACAGGCCCAGAATCGATCGGAATGTTTGCTCCACCGAAAAATGGTCGAAATGCTGGACGTTCTCGTTTGTGTAGGAGTGAAAGGCCGATGACTATGCCAAGTTTCATGCGTTCTGATCCTGATGGTAAGCTTGCAACTTTGTATAAGCGTGTCAAAACAGCTTCTGCAAAGTCCAAGTTACCAGCAGGGAAGAATCGTCGTGAACTGGTAAAATCACGACCGGTATCCGACGAGTATGCGAACGTTAAGCCAAAGATTTCGACTTTTCGGCGACCTTCGGAGAAATCCACTAGCAAACAGTGGACTGGTGGGGATATTTGGATTGGGAATGTACGACCGGAACTTTGTTATGGAAATACTCAGAATGCCTCAATATCGGGTTATGGGAAGGAGGAGTTTGGAGATGTTTGTGAAGGAGTAGGGAATAAGGAACTAGGAAATAAGGTAGATTTTGAATTAGATTTTCCAAATTCATTTGTTTCTTCTAGGTCTAGTATAGATGAGTTGCATTCAGTTTGGACAAGAGGAATAGATGAGGTTCAAAATTGTCAAACTTCGTCAGAGGTTTTTGAATGTTTTGCCAGAACTTATCGGGATGTTTTGGAACGGGTGAATTATGCGCCGAAGACTGTTAATTGTTCTACCCAGACAGTAACTCCCAAATTGCGGCGTGATCAGATGCATTTTGTTTACGCTGGTCCTTGGGAGCGCTGTACTTGGCGTCAAAATCGAGGTATGCAAACTGAGGATAAAAATTTGACGTTTTTGAAACAGCCTGCTGTGGCGCAGCAGAAAAATTCCTGTGCATTGAAACAAAATCGGGATAAGACACATTTTGGATGGAAACATTTTTTCTTGATGTTTTTTGTTTCAGCCCTGATCCTCAGTTTGATGGAAATTCTAAATCAAGTTTAGCAGTTTGGAATTGGTTTTGGTTGATTGAATCGAGCTGAATGTTGGTCCAATGATTTTCATCAAAAATCATTAGCTTCTCCGAGGATTTCTGAATAGAATTGCTGTTGTAGCCGGGTACTAGCGAATATTTCGAGCTACAACCTTTTCTATGATGATTTATCTTGGAACCCATTAACACTTGATAGGGACCTTTTGGTGAATAAAATTCGTTTAGGGACCCTGCTTCGATGGTTAATACCAATTCTACCAGATTGGGAGAACCTTCAAGCAAACCAATCGATCTGGCGTAATTGCTTGTATCGAAGATCTATTTTGCTTATGAAGTTCGAAGGACCAATAGTTTGAGCTCGATTATCAGATTTCGGTTACTTAAGATTTATTTATAAGCAATAGATCAAGGTTTATTTATAAGAAACAGATTAAATAGAAAGGAAAGATAGGGAATAAAACTAATTAGATAGATAGAAGCTAGGGCAGGAGCACATATGTGATTGGCAGGGAATGAGGTGGGAGTTTAAAAGTACTAAAAAGCAACCTCTATTGATAATTTTGATCGAAACTGATTGATTTGAAAATCAGTTTTGTTTGAAATTAGTAATGAGGTGACTTTTTAGTACATTTAACGGGGCTTCTCACATATGTGCTCCTTTTGTGGTGTATTTTAGCTTGTTTTTTAATGTGTTGTTCTCTTTTGTGGGTAAGTTTGTGAGAAAGGTTTATGCTCTTTTTTAATAGTCGTGATTACCGAATTCTGAATAAGAGCGCGTGTTTTATAATAAATACGATAAAATGGAGTTTAAACTTCTTCACTCTTCTGATAGTTTGTTGATTGGTTTTATATATCTTGTGCATCAAAAATTTGTTTCTGAGACCAGAAGGCAGAATTCTCATTAATTAAAATTTAAAAATTTCAAAAATAATGAAAGAATATGTAGGACTTTAAACGCATTAAAAACGACATTTTATGGCCAATCTTGCTCTAGCAAATATGATTTGTTTGATAGATATAATTTGAGTGCTAAGAAGCTAAGATAGAAGCTGATATGTTATTGGCTAGGAATGTTCACGGGTACTGGAGTGCTGATTGTACTTTCAAGGAGAATAAGGTTAGGAGAGTTAAAGTTTAGTTGAACGATTTATTTGATTCCTGGGAAGGAAGTAAGTAAGTATTATTGGGTTTGGTGATACTTTTTGCAGGATTTAGTTTTTTTCCCCTTCAGTCAAGCAAGTGATGAATGTTCGAATAGATTCTGTTGATAGCTGATTTTGAAGTATTCATAAGCAAAGCTTCTAACTCAAATATCATTACGGGAAGGTACACCCTTGTATAACTTTTATAGCGGATTAAGCAACAATTCTTTTCTCATTTATTTCGAGGAAAAGTAGTAAAATATTTGATGTTGCATTGAACAGCCGATTGCTGTTTCTTATACTTAAGAAATCTGCTATCAGTCAAATCTCGACAACTTATTCAAAACGATATATCTGATTTTGTAAACAAAAGAGGAAAGTAAGATTCAAACGTAAAATTCTTAAAACCATTAGCACTTACACGCAAATTTGGACCACTGACACAACGAATAACAATTCCCTAACATGATGGTGATGCTAGTTTTCATGGGAGTTCCGGCAGGTTTTAGAAAGTTACGTTTAAATCTTACTTCCATATTTAGTTTACAAAATCAGATGCGTCGTTTTGAATAAATTCTCAAAAAATGTTGATGTGGAACCTCTTGATCAAAAGCAATTATAACCTAAGTTTTCCTACTCAGTCTATTCTGGCAGAGCTCAGTCCACTTTATTCAGTATAACTAGATCATCCATTAACTCAAGATATTTATTGGTCTACATGTGATACTGGTGGTTTTTTGCGTTGATGTGTTGCTGTAAAATTGTACTACATGAAGAGTAGAAGAAATACTATCTAGATGAGATGCTGCGGTGTGTGCTTCAAGAGGATTCTAGTGATTAATAGCAAACTACTTACAGGTTTGTTCCAGAATTCCAAAGATTGTCAGCCGCTTCCATACTCGGGAACAAGTCAAATCGTTCCAAAAGCATCCGGATCTTAAGCATACCTGCAACTCTATCCTCATTTTCTCTGGCAGAAAAGCTGTTGTTCTAAGGATTTGTTGACGCTCATAAAGGGTATAAATTCTTGAATCCTAAAACGAATATAATAAAATTTAGTTGGAGCAAATAATTTTAAGAGCTATGTTATTATAATACATATATTATTTAGTATTTCAGTAAAACATCGTCTTAAATATAATTATAAATAATAGACAATGATGATATGATGAAAATCGTATCATCATTGTGTATTATTTAAAATCATATTTAATTTTCTGGATGAAGAATTTCTTGTGTGATGTACATGTAAATGTGTATTCGTTTGACATATTTTTTTCAATTTCAATTATTTGTTTAATCAATTGCGGTGTATGTCTAGATTTCTGACCGGATTCAACCATCAAACATGAGGATTGAGAATCTGTATAAATTACTGCTAAGTTTATGTTTTCCTGATCTATTATCGATAGTGCTGTGTCGATAGCTATAAGCCCAGCTGTTGTTATGCAGGTTTCTATCTTTAGCTTGTATGAATATCTTTTATTATTATAATCGTTATAAATAAATACCTATCCCGCATTAAGAAGTGAGCGAGTGCGACTGAAGATTATGTACCTGTAAATCATATTGTGTACCCGTACCTGTAAATCAAAACATATTATTTTCCATTCTGAATTCTCATTTAATTAATATTTTCAGCACGCTTTGGAATCATCTTTGCATACTCAAAGATTCTCAGGCATCTCAAGAGCCAGAAGCAACATAACAAGCATCAGAGGCACAATTTGTTTTTTGAATTCCAGTATTACATTTACTTTAAAATTGCACTTCTGAGCTTCAACTTCTATATACATAAGAGACGGACATGCGCTTATAAGGAGTATAGGATTATATTTATAAATGACTCAAAAATCATCACTCCAATTGAAAAAAATGACTTATAGAATAATATGTTGCTTTTGAGAAAAAAATGTATAGGGGAAAGTATATGTGGATCTATGGATCTAGAATTCAGCCTATCGTTAAAAATTGCCTGCCTTTAATGTTTCATCATATGATATAACAGTGAGACAATACTACTGTATATTTTTGATTTTCGGGGTAAAAATAGTGAATTAATATTTACTTCGAGTTTTAATCATTAGCCGAATCAAAGATCCATAGACCCACATTAGAGCACCTCCCCCTATCTTTTTTTTTTTTTTGTTAGGTTACTAGCTGCACGCTGAATAGCGCCGAAACCTCTACACTAGGCCTTTGATGATAGAATAGATTACGTAAGCCTTTCGAAGTAGTTCACCAGCCGTACACAGGCAATGGCACCCAAGAAGACGCTGTTATGAACTAACTCGGAAGGTTACGTTAGAGAGGGTGGGAAAGTTTCATTTTTTATTACAATTTGTTAATATTAGTTAATTCATTATTGATCATTTTGGTCAGTGTTATTAAGTTTACGTGGAGTTTTTCGTTCTTTAGTTTTATTAGTATTTTCATTATGTTTGGTTATTAACACATATGTTTGTTGTTAATATATAATTTTGGTGGTTTATTTTATGTTCTTAGGTATTGTTCAATAGGGGTTTAAATATTGTTTAGCAAGTATTTTTATTTATTTTTAGAAGATGCGCCTCTGCACCTCAGAACTTACCTGCAAAGAAAAGCGTTGAGACTGAATTTAGTTCAGTGAGATTAATTTTTATAGTTGTGAGATGTTTGTGATTCATTGGAACTCATTTAATGGAATTGTTTTGCTTCACTGTTTACTTAAATGTTCAGTTTTGAAGGTAAGTTATGTTGCATTGTATTTTAATTTATTTAATATATTAAGCAAATTTAATAGTTACTTGATTACCTTTTTATGTAATGTATTCCATTAAGTCAGCACTGTTAGTTTTATTTGAGGATTTTAGTTTTTTTTTTTTGAGTCGTAGTCAGCTATAGGATTCACTTTTCGGTGGCAAAAGATAAGCTTCATCGCGTCTATTCCCTATCTCCCAATATAAAATTATCGAGATTGAAGCCGTTCTGAGATTGTTCTTTGGAGTGAAACATACAGAATAAGTTTGGCGCCACTTATATAGTTTTGAAAAAACTTCTACTCCGTGAATCCAACAGTCGAGTTCCTATGAATGTTGATACTTATGGATACATTGTTTATTATACTATTGGTACCTAGCTATCTGTTTTAAAGCATGATTACGGCTCGTCCTGTAAAGGAATGCTTCAAAAAAAGTGTTGCATCCAAGAGGAGATCCCACTTCATTATGGCTGAGGAGAGAGCCCCACCAGACAGCATCACAATTCCAGACTCCCAGACAGGACGTCCGTTGGATCACATCCGTAAAATTAGTGCATCAATGCCAGATATGTGACGCGGCATGAAATAAAAATAGTCAACATGTGATACCATCACGTCAGAGTATGTCTTTGGTTACCATACCAATACGAATGGCGTAGGCCCTTCCATCGCGGCCAGATCACATACTCAAGGGTAGGGAGCACCTCGTATAGGGGAAAGTGCTCTTATGTGGATCTATGGATCTAGAATTCGGCCTATCGTTAAAAATTGCCTGCTTTTAATTTTTCATCATATGGATATGCCAGTGCGACAATACTACTGTACATTTTTGATTTTTAGGGTAAAAATAGTGAATTAATATTTACTTCGAGTTTTAATCATTAGCCGAATCATAGATCCATAGACCCACATTAGAGCAACTTCGCCTATCTTTTATTGAAATTTTATCTTTCATGTTTGGAATGATCAATTCTCCCTCTCGTAGGTCAAATTTGTCACCTTGTCGACGGTGAGAGGGCTTATCTCATGCTATAAACATGCATGTGAGGCCAAGAATTGGACCAGTAGTGAAAGTATCACATTTTCTTATCATTTTTTCACTGCCGTAGTACGTTTATATAAAGGCACTAACATCAGGTGTGATACTGGCGGGCTATGCCGCAATTCACTCTTAGACTTCTTACTTTCAATCTAAGGCAAGCAACTAAAAGTACACTTTTCATTTTATTGACAACTTATGTTGTTATTCATCCATTTTTTTTATTGAATGAATAACCAAAATACCTGATTTGCTCATGGTATAATAACTAAATGTTATTGCAACATTTTCGAAAGGGGTGAATGTTTTGATCAGGGTAATTATCTGACTGTTCGAAATGAAGCACATAGTCATAGAAAAGTGTGACTTGAGACTGACGATGACAAGCATGTATATTAGAGATAGGACGCGGAGGGCCCGCTTAGGGAACACCATTGGAAGCAATAGAATAAACCTTTCCATGTATGCATCCTGGAAAGTGTGAGCATTTTAGTGGAATACCTGTAACTAGAGAATGACAGGAGAGATTGGTGATTTCCGTTTGATCGCAGCTACGTTTATTGCTTGTCTTAGTGCAGCGTGTTGCGTCTGCAGTGTGCGGGCTTTTTCAGTGTCGTGTACTAATAATATCGACTGTCGAGTATTAGTGCACGGCACTGAGGAGGTCTGCACGTTGTAGGCAGGATACGCGTATCGTATCTGTCGGGATGGGCAGTGGAGGTGGTTGGAGTTGGATGGAGGTTGCTAGTCTTTCTTCTCATTTTATAGTTACCTTTCCATGTTGTTTACATAGCATGTATCCTCCATACCAGACAATAAATAAATAGTTTAAAAAAACACTAGATAGGAAATAGAACTGTTCTTTTCCAAGTGTCCGATTTGAAATATTGTTAAATTTGGGATGGGGATTGTAGCTAGATCCAAAGCTAGAGAGTAGGCTAGAATTTAAAATTTAGACAAAAAATTTAATCCAGTATTTTTTTAAAAATCTTTTTTGATTGAAAAATTATTACCTCTGGTTGGTGCTGGAATTCTTAGTCAGAGAAACGAAAAGTCGTCGTAAAACTATCACCAATAATCTCTCACATACGCCCTGCATGCCATGAAATACTAATACCTTCTTGTCTTCTTTTTTTATTGACCTTCATGATCGAGAACGGCTGTAAAATGGATCGATTGAAGTGCGAAGGACCTGCTCAGCTCTAGGCTACATGCGGTTTTGATAAGGAAGTGATCATATCAATTTTAAGAAAAAGTACCTGTGGAGCATCCTCAAAAAAATCAAAGACAGCACACAAAGAGAAGTATCATCAGTCCTTAATATGAATATATGAAATCAAAACTGTCAAACTATAAAATACATTCATCTTTCTTAAGATCAAAAAGTTATATTACAGTCACTACTAGTTTCAAATCACAAACAAATTAAACATTTCAGATCATTTTGTAGCAACGCGGCCATCTCAATCCAAAAAAATACTACAAACCCCTTACCCCAACCTAATCCTTATCACCTCCCATGGCGTTCAAGTATTCCGCATAGACCAGTTCGCCATTACCCCTCCGTAACCCTCGGCTTTGGATTGACTTGCGCTCTCAGTGAAAATGATATTTGGAATGATCAATTCTGGTTCAAGCTTTTCCAGGAGTAGTAGAATATTGATACATATCTAATTTTTATTTTCAGTAACAAACCAGTGGGTGTCAAATATATTTTGTACATACACATATTATGTTCTCTAACTATTCTTTTGAAAACAAATACTTATTTTACTAGATCCCAATTCTACGGAAGCAGCAACAGCTAAAGTCTTTCGAAGAGCGTGTGACCAGCTTAGTAACGGATGTATATTCTATTATCAATTTTATTATTTTATTTTATGATATGAAACAATATGAGATAATTGTATTTAAATTCATTTCATTATAGTACCTTTGAGATCCACTATATATTATTATTCCAGTGGACGGACACGGAAAAGTTTCTCGTAATTTTCCATACATCCATTCATCCATCAACACTGTGAAACAATTCTTCTTCCACGAAATCGTATAAGCGTTACGGAGTTTGTTAAATTCTTCATAATTTCGTTGCCTACCATTCACTGCCGGGGCTGGTAGAGCGTCGTAGTGTCGCTGGCAATATCTACCGCCGGAGTTATTTGCCAGTCCGTCGGGAGTTTTTTCGGTATCCGCTAATAGCCATTCACCATCGGGGATGGTTAGTGTCGTAGGAAATATCTACCGTCGGAGGTATTTTCCTGTTCGTTCGTAAAATTGATACACGCTTGGGTCCGGTAGAGGCTAGAAGCCAGCCATGTCCAAACACTAGACTGCACGCCGAGCTACATTTTACCACGCCAGCGTGTGTATTATATTCACCACTTTGACTTCGTGCTTCCAGACTAACACTCAACGTGGTGGGTACAACACCAATGTCAGTGCTCGTGTTTTGGCTTCGGACATCGTGTATGATGTTTCGGCAAACACCACAGCCGAGTGATTCCAATTGTGTCCGATCGCGGAATACACGCGTGGTTAATTTATTTTATTTCTACCCGTGCCGTGCTCATGCGTCCGTCACCCAACAGCCAAGAAAACAAACCTATAAGTCAAATTATCAAATTTTTAGAATCATCCGACGAGCATTGCTCTATCCGTGGTAACCAGTATAATACTGGGTGTTTGGTGAGAGCTTTCTTGTGATCGTAACCACTCGGCTCGGGTATTTTACCAAAAATCAAACTCGGTGTCAAAAGCAAAACACGAGCTTGTACACTCGTAATTCAGTTCGAACAAGCGACACGTACGGTCGTGTTTTTCGCTCTTCCGTAAAAAAGTTTTTTCCCGTTTCCCCCCCTCGTCCGATTTCTCGCGATTGCGCGTCCGGTTCGTGATCTATCGCCAGCGCTTGCTAATTTATTAGCGATAGCAAGCCAGAAGAAAGTGCTGCAAAGTTGTGCAAGTTTTTCCACTCGACCTGTTGCCGTGGCAATGGGTCGAAAAAATCAACACGTGGTGACATCCACGCCAGCGACATTAGCTCCTGAAGCCATTCCGAATCCAAGCAGCTGCAAGCGGCAACGGAATGACGATGCCGATTCATCGGATCCCAACGCCCGATTACTAGCGAGCAATCGGTTTGCTGCGCTCCCGGTACAGGAGGTACCGAAGAAAGTGAAAATCCCGCCGCTTTTCACCACGTCAAGAGACATCGCTGCCCTTAGGACGGAGCTTGCAGCGATTAAAGTGAATCCGCTGTACAAGCTTTGCAGTACGGGCACCAAAATTATGTGCTCAACGGAGGTTGACTACCGTGCTGTTGGCACTCACCTAGTCGCCAAGCAGCACGAATTCTACACGCACGACGCGCCCGGAAGCAAGCCAATGAAGGTGATTCTGCGTGGCCTTCCAGAACTCACTCCGGAGTCAATCTTCGCAGAGCTGCAAGCGGCGGCACTAAAGCCTCAGAAGGTGTTTCCCATCAGGCGCCAGCAACATGGAAACTACCGGGACCAACTCTATCTGGTCCACCTTGAGAAGGGATCCGTCACGATGGCGGAACTGATAAAAACACGGGCCCTTTTCAACATTATCGTCGAGTGGGACCGGTATCGTCCGAGACAGCACGACGTGACGCAGTGTGGCAACTGCCTTGCGTTCGGCCACGGAACGCGTAACTGCCACATGAAACCGCGATGTGACAAGTGTGCCGGAGCCCACAGTACCAACGATTGTGCCCCGATGGAAGAAGGTGCGCTACTGAAGTGCGCAAATTGTGGCGCAAACCATGAGAGCAGCAATCGAGCCTGCCCAAAACGTGCTGAATTTTTGGCGATCCGCAAGAAGTCATCCACCAAATCCCGGCCTGGCCAACGCCGTCTGCCACCTCCGATGAACGAGGAGAATTTCCCGTCACTTCGGTATCAGGTGCCAAACCTACCGCCGATCCCATTAAATCACCGCCAAGCAAACCGCCCGTCAGCTTCCGTTCATCATCGTTTCGCGGCAGCCGCCGCCGCCCCCAACCCGACTCCTCCTCCAGGCTGGGGCAATCCGAGTCGCAGTACCTCCACGCAACCACCCGTCGATGGACAGCTCTACGACTCGGAGCAAATGGTGGAGTTCGTGCAAGAACTCTATCGCCAACTACGTTCCTGCCGCTCCAAGGAGGAACAGCTCAAAGCCGCCACATCCGTGACGATGACATTTATTTTCAAGTATGGACCGTAAACGCACCATCAACATTCTTAATTGGAATGCTTGTTCCATCCGGAACAAAATTATTGAGCTCGGTGACTTCCTTAACGGGAAAGACATCGACATCGCCATCGTCACGGAAACGCACCTCAAGCCCGAACTTAGCGTCTCCATTCCTGGTTATCGGATTGTGCGACTTGATCGTAGCGGCTCTAGTGGAGGAGGAGTTGCGATCGCCCTGCGCTACAACATCAACTGCCATCTGCTTCCGAGCTTCCAGCTGCAGTCTATCGAAGCCATCGGAGTCGAGGTCGAAACTACCGTCGGCCCTATCACCATCATCGCGGCCTACTGTCCCAAGCAAGCCAGTACCACCAACGGAACAACAACGGCCCTACGAAACGACATCCGTAAGCTAACTCGGAGGCAGGGGCAGTTCATCATCGCCGGCGACATGAATGCGAAACACGAAACCTGGGGGAACACCCGGCGGAATCGGAACGGAATAATTTTGCAGGAAGACCTGGAAGAGGGACATTACACCGTCCTGGGCCCGGATACTCCCACCCGGTTGAGCAGATCCGGGGTCCATTCGACAATCGACATCTTCCTCACCAACATGGGGAACAACATCGCCCAGCCGATCGTACACCAGGAGCTCAGCTCGGACCACTATCCGGTGGTGGCCGAAGTTGGCTCCTCGGTCAACCGGCATCGAATCACCAGACGAAACTACCATCGCGCCAGTTGGGAAAGGTTCCGACAACACGTTGACGACAACATCGATTTCGACATGCACCTTGATTCGGTTGATGACATCGAACGCCAGCTGCAGAGCATCGAGCAAGCAATCTCCCAGGCCCGGGAGCAACATGTACCGGTGATTGATCAGGTGAGCAACTCTGTACCCATTGATAGACCCACTAAAGATTTAATACAATTGCGAAACGCCATCCGAAGGCAATACCAGCGAACTGGTTTGCCAACGCTAAAAAGTCACTGCAATCGAGTGACAAAAACTATTAAGGCCAGAATGGTGGACATCAAGAATAACAATTTTGCCGACAAGATCCGCTCTCTTCCAGATTGTGCAAAGCCGTTCTGGAAGTTGACAAAAATTTTAAAAACTAAGCCAAGGCCCATTCCACCATTGATCCCACTAGACAGCAATGGCTCTAAGGATCGCTTGATAACTCCTGCAGAGAAGGCTGCTGAGATAAGTCAACACTTCGTCAGCTCCCACAATCTCGGACATAACATCGTCAGTCCACACGAAGCTGCCGTTAGCGCGCTTATTACTAACATTCATATAAGCCCCAACGACTTCACAGAGGAGTTGGAGATCTCAGCTGACGAATTGTTGACTTATATCAAATGCTCAAAGAACATGAAGGCCCCAGGTTTCGATAACATCTTGAACTTGGAGCTCAAGCAATTGAGCCCCCAGTTCTATAACCATCTGGCGATGATTTTCAACCAATGCCTCCGACTTGGCTACTTCCCCACGTGTTGGAAGTCAGCCAAAGTCATCCCCATCCAGAAACCTGGGAAAGATCCTTCGTGTTCCAAGAGCTATAGGCCCATCAGCCTTCCCTCAGGATTATCCAAGCTGTTTGAGAAAACGATCTACCGTCGGCTTCTTTCATCTGCCGACGAGCTGAACATCCTGATCGACGAACAATTTGGCTTCCGACGTGGTCGGTCGACAATTCAACAACTTAATCGAGTAACCAACATTCTCAGACGGAACAAGTCTGTTTCGAAATCATCTGCCATGGCACTTCTCGACATCGAAAAGGCCTTTGATAACGTGTGGCATGATGGCTTGGTGTACAAGCTGCATCGATACAATCTTCCCATCTTTCTGGTGAAAATAATTAAAAATTATCTGACGGACAGGACATTCCGTGTTTCGCTGCAAGGTGCAGTTTCCGATGCACAGGAGATCTCCGCCGGTGTTCCGCAGGGAAGTATACTAGGTCCACTTCTGTTCAACCTATTCACCTCGGACATACCCCCGCTCCCTGAAAATGGATCTCTGTCGTTGTTCGCCGATGATACCGCAGTCGTCCACAATGGTAGGGTAACAAGAGCGCTTACAGCGAAACTGCAGCGAAGCCTGAATGTTCTGTCAGAATACTTCACCGAATGGAAGATCTGTATCAACGCGGCGAAGACCCAGGTCATCCTATTTCCACACTCCAACTCTCCCAAACTTGTTCCGCCTGAGGATTGTAAAATAAGCCTAAACAACACAACGGTGGAATGGGCCAAATCAGCTGTCTATCTTGGCGTCACCATAGACAGCAAGCTTATTTTCAGGGAGCAGGTTGACAAAACTGTCACAAAGTGTAACGTTCTGTTGAAGCTACTGTACCCATTGATCAACAGAAGGTCTACATTATCCCTGAAAAACAAGCTTGCTGTCTACAAGCAAATCATACTTCCAGTCATCGAGTACGGCATGCCAATCTGGAAGAGTTGCGCAAAAACACATCACCTGAAGCTACAGCGTGTTCAAAATAAGTTCCTCAGGATGATCCTGAACACCCCTCCGAGGACAAGAACATCTGAGGTCCACCGTCTGGCCGAGATAAAAATGCTCGACGATCGCTTTAGTGAGTCTATCAATCGGTACAGGGCACGCTGCCTGACATCGGATCACCAGATCATTCGGAATCTGGTTCCCCACCCCTAGGATTTTCAAATTGTAGCTATAGTTTTAGTTTAAGTAGGTTATCAAATTTTAAACAAACAATGCCCCAAGGGCTGATCTGAAAATTAATTTAAAACATAAAACACACAAAACACATGAAACACATAAAACACACTAAACAAAGCTGAAGAGCCCATTGGGCTGAAACACTTAAAAATTGTAAAACAGTGTATAAGACAAAGAAATGCAAAATAAACATGAAATTACCAATTTTTCCCCAACCCACCAGTAGCACCCCCAACAGTGAAACAACATTATCGAAGCCGAAAACCCCCGGCCGGTCCCCCCAAAAGGGTAACAATTACCTGTCCTGCTCCTCGTCCTTGAGAGCACTTTCTACCTCACTACCGAGTATTAGATATTGTCTTCAAAATTTGGTAGAAATAAATTATTTGTTGCAACATTTTTCCTTCATTTTTCTCCGACGGAGTTTCAACAGGATGATTATTTCTCTCACTATCAACGATCACATTTTCGTCAACACCTAATAATTATCGCCAAAGAATCTATTTCACTTATTTCTACTCGGGATCATCCACACTATACAACTGTCAGCACTTTTTAGTCGGGCTAAAGTGACAATCCGAAAAAGGAAAACAATTTCCCCACCGCCGTCGTCACACTGACACACACACACACACACACACACACACACACACACACACACACACACACACACACACACACACACACACACACACACACACACACACACACACACACACACACACACACACACACACACACACACACACACACACACACACACACACACACACAATAAAATTCGGTTTCCCGCCCGAACGCACCTTCACGACACGACGCACGCGAAAACTACGGCGGGACTCCTGCGACGCGGTTTTCCCCGGCACACTGCTGTTGTCAAAAATTCGAAGGGAAAAACTTCCCCATAGCAGCAGTTTGATCGAACCACTCGATTTCTGAATCCAGCTCGAGACGTCACCACACTGTCCTTTTACTTTTCACTTCATACGATCGAAAAAAAAAACACACACACACTTAGCGATAAGACCTCTGCACTTTTTCCCCCTAATTACATGTTCACAAAACACCTGGAAGAAACTCCTGTTTATCAATGGGGGACAGGTCATCCGTTTTCACAACAAAACACCCGGCCAGTGTGTTGGTGCCATCACAAATCGATCCCACGGCGATAGTATTGGTGCCGACTAGCCGCTAATCGTTGGTAGCGCAAAATAGGCAACATCAACAGGAAAACTACAGCAAAGAAGCCTTCCAAAAGAAGTGAGCTCCCCGAAATGATTCAATCATCATTTCCGTCCCGGATCGGTCACTTTTCAGGACAATTTCTACACTCTCCACTGCACCGGTTATAGCACTTCACTTTACCGCCGCTGCCGAAATGGTTCAGTCCCGGTTGATACGTTTTTTTCCGCGATTAATCGGACCGTCCGCAAACACGCGCCATTTTCCCTCTCCGTCACTCACTCATTCGATGTTAAGCATACATCCTCAATGTGTAAAAACTGGTGATCCCAAACTAAGGCAATAACCAGCACCTGCCTCGCCCTCATGCAGGTCAAATAAGTAAAAAGTAGGAATGTGTGAGACTCGTTTGATTGAAAGCCGAGACCGCCTCTGCCTTTCCACGAGAAATCGCTGGGATATTGGATAACAGGATTGGGTGGCAGCAGGGTTCTTTTTAGTAAACGATAAGCTGAATTCAAGCGGGGTTTAGTAAAACATTTAAATATTAGTACCGATTTCTGATTTGAACCTATTTATACTAACAGTAAGGATGCTATTGGAATCACTCACAATATGAGATAACTTACAAACATCAGCGTCGAATAACCGCTTGTTCAAACACGTTTGAAGAAGTTATTCAGGTTTCTAGAAGAAATAGCAGAACAACTTCTCCAAATTTGTGTGAACAAAAAGCTATCCAGCTAGTGATTTATTTGCTCTGGGATATGGTGGCACGGCGAGCTTGCAAACCAATATTATGGATCACAATTAATTGTGATCCCAACCGCCGATCCACCACCCTGTCGAACCACCACATCTCACCAGGAAACATTTTTGTTATATTTTTTCTGTGCTCACTCGATCACTCGCATCGCCGAATTATAAATAACCGAAACAATACAAAACGCGCCATGCCTGATAGCAAAATAGTGCGTAATAAAGCATCGGCATAACCTTTCACTGCCGATGCTCGAAAAAAAAACACTTTCTTCGTAAACAACTGTATCAATCAAGTAGAAACTTCTTAAGAACAATCAATGTAAATCCGGTGTGCGTAGATGCCTTTCGTGCCTTCTGGCAACTTTATGCTTCTATTGATGTACAGGCTCATCTGTTTTAGGATATATTGGACGGATTATTATAACTTGAGATATCTCAGTGCTGACATACCTCATAGCAAGATGCTTAGAGGCGGACCGGAAGCTTCGATGAGCTACCTCAAAACTTTTTTCCGTTTCTGTGGGAGAAAAACGCTGAAACCGCCGAATTTATGTGCGATGGCTCGGCGCGTATTCATGAATAAGAGAATGCTTGTAACAAAACGGATCACCAGATAACATACATACATTACTGTTTTGCATGACAATTGCAGAAAACAAGTATAAGTTATATAGGTTCAGGAATTTCCACCAATCAAATAAATTCCACAACAAGTCGAGAACACACGTATGAACCAAGAAGAAAGCTACTATCAATGTAAATGCTCATTACTTTTCATTCTCAATTTGTTTCGAAAAAGTTACTCCGCTAGTAAATTTAGAGCACATTGTGTGAATTGCGCAATGTTTTTTTTAAATATTGGCAGTTTAAAGGAGTTCTTTGATTCATTGTTATTTAATAGTACCATACCATCGAATTTTTTTTTTTTTATAATTAATTATTTTATATTATTTACAAATATAAAAAAAAAAAAAAAAAAAAAAAAAAAAAAAAAAATGATTATGTTGGGAAGAAGGGGGGGGAAATAGAAAGAGATAGGGGTGGAGAGAGGAGGGAAGGTGTGTCTTTCTCTCTTTCTCTCTCTCTCTCTCTCTCTCTCTCTCTCTCTCTCTCTTAAAAAAAAAGCTTGCCCTCCCCTACTTCAAATCCTGGCTACGCCTATGCTCGTATTGCGTCCATTGCGTTGCGGGTTCATCTATAAGCACGAAACTAAAGTGGTAAATTACAGCCACACGGTGGTGTGTTTGCAGTCAAGTTCGGCTCTCGAGCAGAACGGTCTGGTGTTTTTTCCAAGGCTGCTAGAAGCATCACCGACCAAAAAGCCAACGTCATGGCTGCAGCGTCGGCCGGCCCCATAAGGGGAACGGGCCGAAATAAAGCAACGCTACCAAGCTGGATGGACCCAAAAGGGTACCAAGACCTTTGCCACTCAACAGAAGCTGGAACGATAAGCCGCTACCTATTGACCGCTCATTTCTAGCTGAGTTCAAGGTGGGTGAACCTGTTAGTAAAGCAAAAGCAATCATTTGCCATATTAAGGAAACCAAATACCAAGGATACCATCAAATTTTCACGGACGTATCGGTAGACAGAGAAGAGGGAGTTGGCTTTGGAATAGTTGACGGAGAACAAGAACGTTGCGCTCGCCTACAGAAGGAATGCACTATTTTCTCGGCAGAAGCGAGGGCCATTACGATAGCTCTAAGGAGAGTAAACACGGAGGTAAAATCCGTGCTTTTCACAGATTCAGCCAGTTGCCTTCAAGCTGTCGAGAAGAGCAAGTGTCAACATCCCTGGATTCGGGAAGCCCAGCGGGAATTGGAGCGAACTGGTGCAACGATCTGTTGGATACCGGGACACACCGGGATAGTAGGCAAAAACAAAGCGGACAAGTTGGCTAATCAAGGACGAACAGCCCAGTTGGAAAGTTACGAAATCCCAGCGGTCGACCGGATTACATGGAGCAAGCGGATCTTAATTGATGTGTGGGAAAACCAATGGTTCCAAGCAAGGGATGTGAAACTTCGAAGGAACTTAAACCATCTACGGAAGCGTGGCCCGATCGGCCACAAAGACAGGAACAACGGATCTTAACCCGACTGCGAATCGGGCATACGAGGCATACACATGGGTGGCTGATGGATACGAAGCAGAGAAGATGTGCGTTTGCTGTGGTGTTGAAATATCAGTGGAACACATACTAATAGAATGTGGGAAATATGAAGAAGAACGGAAGCAATTAGAAATAGAAGGAACGATAGGTGAAATTCTTGGAGTAGGAAAAGAGAGAGAACAGTATTCCGGTAAAAAAATAACTGGAACTTGTCTAATTTTACCGAAATACGTTAAATCGGATTACCGAACGTCCAGCTGTTGAAAGTTCGGTAAAAAATTACCGAATACTGTAAAATTTTCTAAAGTGATCGAATATATTAAAAGAATAGGATAAGAGAAACAAATATGATGTAAATAAGCTATTTTATAAAGCATTTTTAAGAGGCGAATGATCTATGGATTCAATCTCTCTAATAAATAACAACAACAACCATCTTTCATTCATATTCCAATCACGTTTAAGTTTTTCATTCTATTATTTGTAGAGTATGCTAACCAGCACTGGTGTGTTTCGATCTGTACTAAAGAATCCCTTGAAAGTTTTATAATGGCGCTGTAACAAATGAAAGAGAGCGAGACCGGAGAGAATCTCTCAATGTTAGATTTGCCCTAATGAAGAAAAAAACCCTAGATTTCATTGAATAAATTACTATAATACTCAGTTGTTGATTAAGCTGAAGCCCATTCGAGCTATATCTGATGAACTCAGTCGGCTGTTCTACTTAATAGCCCCTTAATCTTGAAATATTACCAGTCTTTACTGTTACTGTCACCCATTATTGATAGTGAGTACATATAATGTTTTAAGGTTGATTATTGGTTTGATCTATAAACAAATCATCTGAAAGTTCATTTCTATTCATCTCTTCCGCTCAGCTACTCTCAATGTATGATTCCCTAAGCAGTCCCTCTGCATCCTGTAATAACCTAACTATAAATTCACAATCCACCGATTCCAAATCACGAAAAAAAAACCACCGCCTAACATGTAAGTCGGCGGAATGTTAAAACTTAAAAGAGATTGATGAATCAAGCCTCTCAGATTTAACGCTAATATGCTATTATAATAAATTTACAAGCTCAACTATATGCTAGTGTGGGATTTGAAGAAAAGTCCAGATTCATGAATAAAAAGTCCGGGCATTGATGCAGCACGGCACCCGAACTTTGGATTTGGAAATTTGTGTCGCTTAACAAATCCTCAAACAAATGTGCAAAAGCACGTTGGCCATTATTTAGTGTCAACCAGCGGGTATGTGTGTTCTACTCCAAGTTCCCCCTCTCCCTTCTTCAAAAACTCATCTTTAGTTCTATTTACCCATTGAGTTGGACACATCACAATAGAAAATATTGTGATGGAGCACGGACGTTAGGTTATAAGATGTATGAAAAATACACCATAACCTATTTAGGATTTTATCCATCCGAATTTGGCCAACACCCACCATGTTGTTATATTTTTCAATTATTATAATAAATTTGATTCTACTAATAAATACAATAAGCATAATGATATGAATTATAATTATCATTCTAATAATAATAGCATAATATTTGTTCTACGCCACTGTCGAACGAGAGGACGTTCTCTCCAACGATCGTTCCACCGAATCGAGACGGTATTCTCCCCTACCACTTCGACCGATAGCGGCAGCGATCACAGGCGGTCCTTATCGATGACGTCACCGCTTGGGATCATCTGGTTGTTGGATAGTGGACGATCTGGTGTGCGGTAGTCGTGTCGGCTCTGACTCTCGGGAAGGATGGATGGGAGCAGAGCCACCATGGAAAGGAATGTTCTGTGTTGAGTGTTTGTACAGTAAAATAGTCGTAACGTTATGTAAATATTGTAAATAAACCTTATGTTAGAATGTTGAGTGTAATGGACCAAATATATGTGCTGTGTGATAGATTGACGGATGTGTGATGTGGTGCGTGCTAGTTATTGGATAGAACTCCAAAAGAAACCCCCAAGTCAAGTAAAATACAGTCCACTTACGGAGAAGCCCAAAATATTCCACCCCACTGGCAGTACAATTAATTACCCCCCAATCGGTGTTAGTTAGGGTAGCCCAACAGTATTATTAGCATTGCTTTTCGAAATATTCCAATGCTTCTCGTTTTGGCTATTTATGCTTAACGTTATCAAAAATAACACGATGCAGTTTTAAGTTAGGCGTGGCTAGAACTGGTGCGAAGTCAGAGCCACGGAAACCCATTACCTTTCACCTTAAGACGGTGTACGGTTTCTTCTCAGTCTGGTTGCGTCGGAACTGATCGAGACTCGACACATGTCCCGTGCTAAGTACGTAACTGGAGTGACCAATTTCTCTTCTTCGATTTCTCTCATCATTGCTACGGCAAAATGATTTAGTTTACGATTTATTCTAAGATGCAGTACGATTAAAGATGATCGAGTCTAACAGAAAGAGCAATAGAAGGTTCGCAGAATATTGTTTTAGCCGTGATATTAACGGAAGAGAAATTGATCAATGCAGTTTTATCCTTATGATACTTAGATGTGCCCAATCTGATCATTCTATTTCCGGACAGACTCTTCATAGTATTGAACATATAAAAGGCCTCAGCCTGCATTACATTTACATTTTGACGAAAGCTGCCAGGTAGTTTTGTTTCATATTCAAAATCTCTGAAAAATACTTCTATGATCAACTCCGTTGGTCCGTTCGATTCTGAAATTATGTTTGTAGTGTGGTATCTGTGCCAATCATGTTGGATTGGGAGAGTCGAGAGTGTAGCTTCGCCGTATGTCCTGCAGGATATCATGACATGATTGCATCCACCTACAACTTTTTATTAAGCTATTGAAGCAAAGCTCACGTTGGTTTTCCAGGAGAGATCGTATTCGCCAGAACTTCAGCGACAGCTCTTATGTTAAACACCCAAGAGACTGATAGGACAGCGATATTTTCTTCACCTCGTTGCTCGGAATCAGCTTTTTAAAATATTGCGATATATAACGAACACTGCAAAAACAAAGAATTTGCCGTGAGGAAATCCATACCTTTTAGTCCTCAATCAAACAGAGCTGTGAAACGCCAACCCAAGATACAATTAAATCAATTGCTAAGGCAGAAAGATGTTCAAATTTGGAAGAACTGCAAAATGAAAATAAAATTATTAAGACTATCAAAACAGGTACGGTATTCAAGGTTACTTAGGCATGTTCGTTGGGCAAATCGAATGGAAGCTCATTTTGTGGTGTGCTAAATTTTGTTCCACCGAAATTCCGTTCGAAATTTTGTTTGCGTAAAACATCAATAACCATCGCTTTTCGATCATGTACCGTTTCTCTTCAATGGCTGCCTAGAGCTCTATTTCACTTCGTTCACTGATATGAATGATTTGAATCCTGGTGAGTGCGAAGTGTGAATGATTTATTTTCTCTCAGTGCTGTTCAAAACTTGATTAAAATGCTATTTTCCAAGATTACACCAAACGCAGATAACCTAGATACGATCGGGATTTACAGCGTAGTTGTGTGTAGCTCAGGTCACTATAAAGCAGACGCAGATATTTTGAATAGTGCTTCATTTCGATTTACCAGTGTTCACCGTTAACTTTGAATTCCTCCTGAGTCGCATGTGTACCAAGTAAAACCGTAGAACGAATGTTGCACTTGATCCATATGTTTATGATTTTTTTTTCTGAGGTGTAGCTGTCATCCCAAGAAATCCACGCATGCTTAGATTAAAACGCCCAAAATCATCACCTTTTACCGACGGGCCCATAGCAACGCCATCGCAACAAAATTTTCACCTATATAAACAACACTCGGCCCACCAACCGCAAGGAGGCTTTTGAGTATTTGTGAACAGCAGACGGTTTTTTGCGAGCTCTCCCTATTTGCGATCCCACAGGCCCAGAATCGATCGGAATGTTTGCTCCACCGAAAAATGGTCGAAATGCTGGACGTTCTCGTTTGTGTCGGAGTGAAAGGCCGATGACTATGCCAAGTTTCATGCGTTCTGACCCTGATGGTAAGCTTGCAACTTTGTATAAGCGTGTCAAAACAGCTTCTGCAAAGTCCAAGTTACCAGCAGGGAAGAACCGTCGTGAACTGGTACAATCACGACCGGTATCCGACGAGTATGCGAACGTTAAGCCAAAGATTTCGACTTTTCGGCGACCTTCGGAGAAATCGACTAGGAAACAGTGGACTGGTGGGGATATTTGGAATGGGAATGAGCGACCGGAACTTTGTTATGGAAATACTCAGAATGCCTCAATATCGGGTTATGGGAAGTGGGAGTTTGGAGATCTTTGTGAAGGAGTAGGGAATAAGGAACTAGGAAATAAGGTAGATTTTGAATTAGATTTTCCAAATTCATTTGTTTCTTCTAGGTCTAGTATAGATGAGTTGCATTCAGTTTGGACAAGAGGAATAGATGAGGTTCAAAATTGTCAAACAACAACAGCAGTTATTGAATGTTTTGCCAGAACTTATCGGGATGTTTTGGAACGGGTGAATTATGCGCCGAAGACTGTTAATTGTTCTACCCAGACAGTAACTCCCAAATTGCGGCGTGATCAGATGCATTTTGTTTACGCTGGTCCTTGGGAGAGCTGTACTTGGCGTCAAAATCGAGGTATGCAAACTGAGGATAAAAATTTGACGTTTTTGAAACAGCCTGCTGTGGCGCAGCAGAAAAATTCCTGTGCATTGAAACAAAATCGGGATAAGAAACATTTTGGATGGAAACATTTTTGCTTGATGTTTTTTGTTTCAGCCCTGATCCTCAGTTTTATGGAAATTCTAAATCAATTTTAGAAGTTTTGAGTTGGTTTTGGTTGATTGAATCGAGCTGAATGTTGGTCCAATGATTTTCATCAAAAATCATTAGCTTCTCCGAGGATTTCTGAATAGAATTGCTGTTGTAGCCGGGTACTAGCGAATATTTCGAGCTACAACCTTTTCTATGATGATTTATCTTGGAACCCATTAACACTTGATAGGGACCTTTTGGTGAATAAAATTCGTTTAGGGACCCTGCTTCGATGGTTAATACCAATTCTACCAGATTGGGAGAACCTTCAAGCAAACCAATCGATCTGGCGTAATTGCTTGTATCGAAGATCTATTTTGCTTATGAAGTTCGAAGGACCAATAGTTTGAGCTCGATTATCAGATTTCGGTTACTTAAGATTTATTTATAAGCAATAGATTAAGGTTTTTTTTTTATAAGAAACAGATTAAATAGAAAGGAAAGATAGGGAATAAAAATAATAAGAAAGATAGAAGCTAGGGCAGGAGCACATATGTGATTGGCAGGGAATGAGGTGGGAGTTTAAAAGTACTAAAAAGCAACCTCTATTGATAATTTTGATCGAAACTGATTGATTTGAAAATCAGTTTTGTTTGAAATTAGTAATGAGGTGACTTTTTAGTACATTTAACGGGGCTTCTCACATATGTGCTCCTTTTGTGGTGTATTTTAGCTTATTTTTTAATGTGTTGTTCTCTTTTGTGGGTAAGTTTGTGAGAAAGGTTTATGCTCTTTTTTAATAGTCGTGATTAGCGAATTCTGAATAAGAGCGCGTGTTTTATAATAAATACGATAAAGTGGAGTTAAAACTTCTTCACTCTTCTGATAGTTTGTTGATTGGTTTTATATATCTTGTGCATCTAAAATTTGTTTCTGAGACCAGAAGGCAGAATTCTCGTTAATTAAAATTTAAAAATTACAAAAATAATGAAAGAATATGTAGGACTTTAAACGCATTAAAAATGACATTTTATGGCCAATCTTGCTCTAGCAAATATGATTTGTTTGATAGATATAATTTGAGTGCTAAGCAGCTAAGATAGAAGCTGATATGTTATTGGCTAGGAATGTTCACGGGTACTGGAGTGCTGATTGTACTTTCAAGGAAAATAAGGTTAGGAGAGTTAAAGTTTAGTTGAAAGATTTATTTGATTCCTGGAAGGAAGTAAGAAGATAGGGTTTGTGATACTTTTGCGATTATTTTTCCCTCATCCGGATGAATGTCGAAAGATCTGTTGATGTGATTTGAGTATTAAAGAAGTCTAACTCAAATCATAGGGAAGGTACACCCTTGTATAACTTTTATAGCGCATTAAGCAACAATTCTTTTCTCATTTATATCGAGGAAAGGTAGTAAAATATTTGATGTTGCATTGAACAGACGATTGCTGTTTCTTATACTTAAGAAATCTGCTATCAGTCAAATCTCGACAACTTATTCAAAACGATATATCTGATTTTGTAAACAAAAAAGGAAGTAAGATCAAAGGTAAATTTTTTAAAACCATTAGCACTTACACGCAAATTTGGACCACTGAAACAACGAATAACAATTCCCTAACATGATGGTGATGCTAGTTTTCATGGGAGTTCAGGCAGGTTTTAGAAAGTTACGTTTAAATCTTACTTCCATATTTAGTTTACAAAATCAGATGCGTCGTTTTGAATAAATTCTCAAAAAATGTTGATGTGGAACCTTCTGATCAAAAGCAATTATAACCTAAGTTTTCCTACTCAGTCTATTCTGGCAGAGCTCAGTCCACTTTATTCAGTATAACTAGATCATCCATTAACTCAAGATAGTTATTGGTCTACATGTGATACTGGTGGTCTTTTGCGTTGATGTGTTGCTGTAAAATTGTACTACATGAAGAGTAGAAGAAATACTATCTAGATGAGATGCTGCGGTGTGTGCTTCAAGAGGATTCTTGTGATTAATAGCAAACTACTTACAGGTTTGTTCCAGAATTCCAAAGATTGTCAGCCGCTTTCATACTCGGGAACAAGTCAAATCGTTCCAAAAGCATCCGGAACGTAAGCATACCTGCAACTCTATCCTCATTTTCTCTGGCAGAAAAGCTGTTGTTCTAAGGATTTGTTGACGCTCATAAGGGGTATCAATTCTTGAATCCTAAAACGAATATAGTAAAATTTAGTTGGAGCAAATAATTTTAAGAGCTGTGTTATTATAATACATATATTATTTAGTATTTTAGTGAAACATCGTCTTAAATATAATTATAAATAATAGACAATGATGATATGATGAAAATCGTATCATCATTGTCTATTATTTAAAATCATATTTAATTTTCTGGATGAAGAATTTCTAATGTCATGTACATGTAAATGTGTATTCGTTTGACATATTTTTTTCAATTTCAATTATTTGTTAAACAAATCAATTATCCTGGTTTTAAATGACTAGCTGGCCAGATACCCAGTGGTTTACTCGATAGATCCTCCAAACCATAAGATGAGGATCCTTTTTTCGATTTTATTCGATATGGTAAATACTGTCTGCCGTACTTGGCATTGTAATTTTCCCCAGCATTCCTACGAAATACTAATTGTCCTATTTCAAAAGGTTTGGCAAAGCGATGGTGACGACGATTGTATGTGGAACGGGACGACTCGTGAGCGATTTGAAGGTTTTTCTTGACAAGATCATAGATTTTGGAAAACATTTGCTTTCGCCTTTCCTCCTGTTCCTGATTTGTCAGAGAATTTTCATGTCGAGCGCGACGATGGTCAGAGCCGAGTTCAGATATTTCATGCCCATGAGTTATGAAATATGGGGTAAAACCCGTTGAGGGATGGATGCTAGTATTTAGGACAAGTTCTATGTCAGAAATCCGCACATCCCAAGTGCGTTGATCCTCCTGAACGTACGTTCTTATGGCGGCATTAACTGTACGGTTAACCCGCTCCACTGGGTTTGCCTGGGAGCGATAGCGAGAGTTCAGCCAGTGTTCAATATTGAAGTGAGTCAATAATCCCTTAAATTCTCGTGAAAGAAAACAGGAACCATTGTCCGTAATCATTATTTCAGGTACAGAGTTTTTAAAAAACCACTGATCCTTCAATATTGAACACATGACTGAACTATCAAGCCACCGACAAGGATGGAGCATTATCCATTTTGAAAAATAATCCGCTAACACAAGAAGATATTGATTTCCCTTACGGCTTCTTGGTAGAGGACCAATAAAGTCCATAGATACGACTTGCCATGGGCTATTGGCAAGCCTCATTTGACCCATTTCAGGTGTTACTGCTGTGGACGGAGCTTTCACTTCTTTACACAATTGGCACCTCTGTACATATCGTCGAACTTCCGAGACCATTTTTGGCCAATAATACCTTTGGCGAATTCGAGACAGAGTTCGTTCAAACCCTGGATGTAAACAGTTATCATGGCATTCGTAAAGTACTTTTTTTATGCTATCCGAGGGTGGAATTAACTTCCACTCAAATCTCGAATCCGAGGGTGAATCGGGGACAGAAATAAATTTGAATAGTTTGCCATCCTCTACCTTAAAATCTACATACTCATCTGGTTTGTTCATCACCTTGTTCTTCATGGATGTGTACCAAGGTTCCGTCAATGCAGCCGAGATTGCAGCAATACTACGTGACAGGGCATCGGGTACTACATTATCTTTTCCTTTACGGTGAACCACTGTCATGTCGTATTGCTGAAAGTCTAGACTCCACCTACTGCACCTTGATCCTACTTTCCATTTGGAATGGAGGATATGGGTCAACGCAGATGAGTCCGTGATTAAGGTAAAGTGGTAACCTTCAACATATCCTCGAAATGCATCAATTGCAAGAAGTGCAGCTAGTGCTTCTTTTTCAGCAGCATGATAATTACGTTGAGGAGAAGTAAGTTTATGAGAAAAATAGGCGATTACTTTCTCCCCAGCATCATACTGTTGAGTAAGGACCCCTGCCACAGCAACATCGCTTGCATCTGTTTGGATAGTAAATTCTCTCCCAAAGTCGGGACTACCGAGAATCGGTGCTGTTATTAGGTATTCCTTAATTTTACAAAAGGATAATTTCGCTGCTTCATTCCATTTTACTACCTTGGAAGAGGATTTAAGTAGCTCTGATAAAGGAGCTGTTACGCCGCTAAAGTTCTCTATGAATCGTCCATAATAATTGGCCATTCCTAAGAACCGTCTAAGCTTTGTGATGGTTGTGGGCCTTTCATAGTCAACAATAGGTTGAATTTTTTCAGGATTTGCTCTTAAACCATCAACGCTTAGTAGAAATCCTAAAAAAGCAATTTCGGAGACCCCGAACTTTGATTTTTGAAGGTTGATGCTTAGGTTGGCCTGTTTGAGACCAAAAATATTATTCCCCGCCGAAAAGTTTAACGCATCAACCCTTTGTCCAGCAGCAACTAGGCTTTCAAAGTCTGCAATAGGTAGAAAATTCAACAGTTTTTTATAATCAATCCTCATATTTTTTTGGATTATTTGCACTTTTTCAAATTCCGCTATTTGCATACTCATCGTCCTGAACAAACGTTCCATTTCATAGTAAAACTCATTAAATGATTCATTTTTTTGTTGCCGTCTTTGATAAATTTTCATTTTAATCAATACATCTAAATCAGGATGCATGAATGTACGCCTTAGTTCAAAAACTAAGTGTTGCCAATTAACCAACCTTCCCGTAGTTCTCATGGTCATGTACCAATGCTGGTCCCATGAATAAATGAACAGCAGATTCAAATAACTCAATTTCGCCTACGTGCTCCGCAACGGAAAGTGCGTGTACGTATTCGAGAAACTCATTGAGCTTAAGCCCTTGATCTTCTCCATCGTACTTGGTCAAACACCTCCCCCCCCCCCCCCCGACCATCCTCACTATTTAAAAATTATCCCCTCCCCCCCCCCGACCCATGAACAATTCCCCCTCACTCAAGTTTTAAAATTCCCGTTCCCCCGGCCCGGAATCCCCATAACATCCCCCCCAAATACTGTAGTTCGGCAACTGGCGTCATAACCCACGAACCCTCTCACGTTCGGCAGACTACTGAATTGGTGAGCGAACGAATTGCTATTTCGATCGATGTACATTGTCAATATTACTGAATATCGATTGTGTTGGCATGTTTAGGAGTAGAACAATGGGAACTACATGAGCAGTTTGTGTCGCACCATCCCGGCGATCTTTGTATTCAGCTAATTGTTGCTCGAGATCCGTAATCCTCTCTTGTAGGGATCGTATGCAGATCAAATAGCCGGAGTTGGAATGTGTTTCATGGGGCTGGGAATGTGGAACCGTAGGACAAGGCACTTCTTCTTCTTTTTTATTCTGATCCTGACAATCATCAACACCTTTCTGTAAAAAAAAATTTGCTGTCTTATTAACTACGTCTGTAAACACGCAGCGAAACTTGTCTGTGAGAAAGGGCCGATCGCGAAAATTACTAAGCAAAATCTGGATTCTGTTTGCGAGGTAAAAGACGAGATTGGCACTTGGGCAATAAGCTTTTATTCTTGTTGTCTAGGACATTGAACAATTCACTACACTTCGCTGAACAACCTTCGATTTCGTTTGTAATAGACCACTTTAGAACGTAAACTGATCGCTGTGTTGATTTCTCTCGAACTTTAGACGATCTCGGAGTATTCTATTTCGTCGGGTACAGTTCGGGTCGTTACTTATCTGTATCACTCGAACCTCCAACTCGTAATTTAACTCGTCTTCGAGCAGAAAATCAACTCGAAGATCTCCCAGGTACCATTCCAAGTAGATTATTTTAGCGACTTGATACTGTAATTTAACTTCACTCATTCGGATCACACTAATTCGACCGTATTGGCAAAATAAGCATTTGAAACGTACACTGTTGACCAAATCGTGAATATTGGTGTTTCATCGGTCTGTTGCTACCTGAACAATTTTTACGTACACAGATCATTTTTTTAACGAACAATGCAAACTTCAGATGACTTTATTTTCTATTTTTAAATGGTGATTGGGAATAGGATTGGAATGAAAGGAGTTTTATAACGATTTCTCCCTCATCACTAATAAAAATCAAAGAAGTTCAATATAAGTTCAAAAATAATTCAATGTAAGCTAAATTTAACGTCGGACCCCACGTTTTGCGCCATTTGATAGTATGCTTTTCGATGGCCAAGGAACAAATCGTCACCTTAGAGAAAAGCTACTGTGGATCTCAGGGTGTATGCAAGCTAATCATTTATTTAATCTACTATATTACAATTGCCAAATTGATCGGTTGTAATGTTATATTGATCGTCAATCAGTTTGGACGCACTTTTAAATCGCTCGCGACCACGCGCGTTTTGTTTTATTAATTTTTGCTTACATTTCGTTTTATTCTTGAGTGCTTTTTGCCGGTGCCGTATTCAAACATGAGTCAAATTAATTGTGAAGTGTGCTTATTGGACTCGTCTGTCGATTCCGTTATGTGGACGTGTATTGGATGCACTCGCAAGTTTCACGCCGCCTGTGTAGGTGTTACGGTTCCCCGAGGCTCACTTCTCGGAACCTAAAAAAGACAGAAAAGTTGTTGATCCGTCGTCATTTGTGCTACCATGTTGTGGCTCATGCCAAACTCTGGTAACCGCAACATTTGAATTCAACGTTCTCACACAACAACAAAAGGTCCTGGCTAAGCAGATTAGTGAAAACACGGAGGTTATGCATCGACTTGCTCTCCACCAGGAAAAGCCAAATTTAGTTTCGGAAGCTATTGAGAGTATGGATGTCATTCTCACTAGCATAAAGAATGAGCTGTCTTCCATTCACAGAAACAGTAGTTTGACCGGAAGTACTACGATGCTGAAAAATCATTTAACTTCTCTAGTTGACACAGCAATGACTTCAACAATGCACACTCTAGCAGGTGATCTAAAAAAGGAGCTGCTAAATATCAACAATGAGATAAGTCAGCTCAATCAGCTGAGCATAGAAATGGCAGCCAGTTTTAATATGCAAAGCAACTCTATGCTAGAGCTCGATATCTTGGACGAGCTAAAAGCACTGACTGCGAACATAAACGCAATACCAAGACATGGGGAAGCACACACCAATGCACATTTAACTCGTCACTCAATTCAAATCCCCAGCCTGTGGCAAGGTGAATCATAACAAGAAAAACAGCGACACCGACGACTCGGGTTGGCGACTTTTGGGAATGAGGAAGGTTTGGAAAGCGGATTGGAGTGAATATGATGCTCGAAAATTGCGTCGTTTTGAATCAGCAGAAATTGGCTGAAGAAGGCTAAAAAGAAGCAGAAACAGTATCTAGCAAAACCTAGCAAAATAATAGCAGTAACAACAACAACAACAACAACAACAACAACAACAACAACAACAACAACAACAACAACAACAACAACAACAACAACAACAACAACAACAACAACAACAACAACAATAACAACAACAACAACAACAACAACAACAACAACAACAACAACAACAACAACAACAACAACAACAACAACAACAACAACAACAACAGCAACAGCAACAGCAACAGCAACAGCAACAACAACAGCAACAACAACAACAACAACAACATCAACAATAGCAACCGATACACACTCAACTGTTATTTTTCTCATTTTCAATAAATGCCAACCCCAACAACCCCCCCCCCCCCCTTTTTTTTTTTTTTTTTTCAACCCTAATCTCAACACCATCGGAACTATCCACACCCCCCCCCTGAAATACATGTATTTGCCACAGTGTATTTTCCCCCAAATAACGCTCCGCAAAGAAGCATATGACCATTTTTTTCAAATTGCTGATGAAATTATGTCTGAACTTTCCCCAGAAGTGAAAGTTCACATATACGGTGATTTTAATCAACGTAGTGCTGACTTCATTCTAGACAATGAAAACGAGTGCATCTTACTACCAGTCGTTGGGGAGAATGAAACATTGCAGCTTATTTTCGACAAAACTGCAGGCTTGATGCTCAATCAAATTAACCATGTAAAAAACCAACAAAATTGCTATTTAGATTTTTTATTGACAAATATTCAGGAAGACTTCTGTGTAAGTAAATCTATTTTTCCATTATGGAAAAATGAAGCTTTTCACACAGCAATTGAGTTTTCCTTATTTGTTCATGAATACGAAAAACCCAACGACTATGAATATGAAGAGGTCTTTCAATATCATTTAGCAAATTATGATATCATAAGACACAAACTTAACGGAATTGATTGGCAAACGATCTTTAAGAATGAAGCAAATGTTGAAACTTCTGTTGAGGTTTTCTATAAATTATTGTTTGAAATAGTAGTTGAACAAGTACCACTCAAAAAAATTAGGCGACAAGGTAATTCGAACCACCCAGTTTGGTATAATAAAGAAATAAAAAAATTTAAAAATCGGAAGCAAAAGGCCCACAAAATGTATAAAAGAGATGGTAACAGTAAAAATCTGACATACTATTTGAAGGTTTGCGATGAACTGAATCTTGCTATTAGTAATGCATATGATGAACATAATTCAAAAACCGAACTTGAAATTAAGTCTTGTCCAAAAAAATTCTTCAATTATGTTAAAACTAAGCTGAAATCTGACAATTTCCCATCTAGAATGCATCTTAACTCAAATGTTGGTGATAACGCGGAAGAAATTTGCAATCTATTTGCAACATTCTTCCAAGAAATCTATACCACGTTTGATGAAGAAGATCGCGATTATGAATATTTCAATTTCTTCCCAGAATTTTCAAGGGACATTGGAGTTAGTCAAGTCAAATTTCAAGACATCTTGGAAGGTTTGAATAAATTAGACGTTTCCAAAGGTTCTGGCCCTGATGGAATACCACCCGTATTTATGAAGAACTTAGCATTAGAACTTACAGCACCTTTATTTTGGCTTTTTAATATGTCACTGGAATCTGGGATCTTCCCCAAACTTTGGAAAAGTTCCTATCTAGTACCTATTTTTAAAAGTGGAAAAAAATCGGACATTTGTAACTATCGTGGAATTGCCATTATTTCCTGCATTCCTAAACTTTTTGAAGCAATTATCAATGAAAAATTGTTTTCTCAAATCAAAAACAGACTGACTAATAAGCAACATGGATTCTTCAAAGGACGATCAACTAGCACAAATTTATTGGAATTCGTCAACTACTCACTGATAGCAATGGACAATGGCAACCATGTAGAAGCTCTTTATACAGACTTCAGCAAGGCTTTTGATCGCATTGACATACCCATGCTTCTATTCAAATTGCGAAAAATGGGAATTGAGGCAGGAATCCTCCGATGGCTCGAATCCTATCTTACTAACCGTCAACAAATAGTTAGATTCAAAGGGAAGAAATCAAATCCTATTAAGGTCACTTCTGGAGTCCCCCAAGGCTCTCACTTAGGTCCTCTTTTATTCATTTTGTATGTAAATGACATTTCCTTTATTCTCAAAAACATTAAATTTCTTATTTACGCTGATGACATGAAACTATTTTTAGAAATAAGAAACAAAGAAGATATCATGACATTCCAGAAAGAAATAAATGATTTCTATATTTGGTGCAACAAAAGTCTTTTACAGCTGAACGTAAAGAAATGTAATTCGATAGCTTTTAGTAGGAAACGAAACACCCCAGACATAACTATCAATCTAGGGAATCAGCCAGTTGAGAAATGTAAAAGAACAAGGGATTTAGGAGTTATCTTGGACTCGAAACTAACTTTCATTGAGCATTACAATACTATCATCAACAGAGCAAATAATATGCTTGGATTTATAAAACGTTTTTGTTACAATTTTCATGATCCGTACACAATAAAAACATTGTACATTGCATATGTGAGGTCAATACTGGAATATTGTAGCGTGGTTTGGTCACCATTTTCAGTCACCCATGAAGAACGACTAGAATCGGTACAGAAGCAATTTTTACTGTATGCACTTCGTAAATTAGGTTGGACAAGGTTTCCGCTTCCATCTTATGAAGCCCGCTGCATGCTCATCAGCATCCAATCATTAAAAGAGCGCCGTGAATTTGCATTAGTATCATTCGTAAATGACATTGTTTCGCAACGCGTTGATTCAGCAGAACTTTTGTCAAAACTTAATTTTTACATACCGTCGCGGCAACTACGAAATAGAAATATATTTATTACAAGCCATCATCGTACAAATTACGCCAAATTTGTACCTCTGAATCAGATGATGGCAACTTACAATAAGCATGGAGAAAATGTAGACTTTACTATGACCAAAACAAAACTAAAACAATACTTCAATTCAATTAGATAATGACGAACGATTCAAAACATTAAAAATGCAAATCTGATGTGTTAGTTTCCTAAGGCGTACTGTATATATAAGTGAAACATAAAATGTAAGCACTATTGTAACAAAACGGTCTACTATTGATTGACGACAAATAAATAAATAAATACTAGGGGCGAAATAAGATGCTTGTGTGTGTGTGATATTTGGTAGACATCTTTTGATAAGGCACAGAGAGGATTTTAATTCAAATGCGGACCATTTCAAATCCGTCCTTTTCAGGACGACCAATTTAATTTTGTTTGTTTGTTTTGTTTGATTTGAAGTTGTTTGATTTGAATGTTTGGTTCTTACCGATTGGCTGACAGTGATTACTAAAACAATATTAGTTTTCTCTTTGTTGCATACCTTGAGCATTTTTTACAATTTACAAATGGCTACCGTCACGAAAAATTTAAGCACCGGACGCTAAGAATTCGATTGTTTCTTGATTGATTTATTTTTGAGACTGCTCTAATCAAGAAATTTATACGATTGCCATTCTATTTACTCAGGTATATAAAGTTTTACAAATAAAAGATTAATATATTTCGCATACATATTCATCTGTATGAAATTTTTAAAGAATGTTGCGTTCTGGCATGTTTCAAGAAATTCCCTATCACGGACAATGTTTTGATTCTCGAACATGCACATTTCAATGAGTACTGTTGTGAATAGTTATTCTGTTGTGTTAACGATTCGCGTTGGATAGCGTTTTACTTCTAGGAAGAAATAAGTTTTGAGAAACTGTGAAAGGGTGAATAAGTGCAATGCTTATTCGTTTTGATGCCAACCGTTTGCGCAAATTTCGGAAGCGCGTTAATATCGAATATTCGAAAAATCCTCCGAATTGACCATGTACCGATGCCGAGTGAACTCGAGGTTATCGGGCGAGACTGGAAGCAACCAGAGGTAATGCGTTGCTAACTACTGGTCGGAAAGCTAGAGAAGAGCCTTAAACTCGAGGTGGGAAATAAAATCAAGTGGTCAACCAACTTGACAAAGTGCAAATACTTTTCAAATGCTGTCTAAAGAATGTACAATAGATTTTTGCTAACATACTTACTATCTTATGCTGGTCTAATGATATTTGAGGGCAAACATCAACGCTATTTTGACGACTGGGCCTTACGGCAAGGGTAGAGGTCAAATCAACATTTAAAAATAACTGAAACAGTTATTTTTAAATGTTGATTTCTTAAAGCTTTATCATTTATCGATAGGTTTTCGAGATTACGCGATAAGGATAATGGTCTCCAGCTTGTCGATCATATCAACACAATCAGGTTGCGGCAGAAAATAATGCGAAAATGTTCAAACTTGAGTATTGGGTTAATTTGTGTAGCTAGAGACTAATTTCTTTTGAAAGTGTATTTGTTTATGTTAACTTTCAAGTGCTGCATCCAAACATTCTATTTGTTTTATTGCAAATTCGTCAAAATGTTCGCGAAAGAAGTGATCACCAGTTTGTTGCTCACCCAGAAGAAGCCGAAAGAGATTGCCAAGGTGGTAGAGTGCCATTTGGCAACAGTTTACCGCATTAAAAAGTCCCTGCAGGAACACCGAACGTGATCAAATCGGTCCGTGCAAAAATTGCTCGCCACCCGATGCGTTCCATAAGAAAACTTGCAAAGGAAGCCAATATTTCGGAGAAATCCATGCGGAGAATCATCAAAGAAGACCTGCATGCATCTTCCAGAGCCAGAGTGAAACGCCACTTGATTACGGACCGGGTCAAGGAACTACGAGTGACTCGTTCCAAGAGATTGCTTTCCTTGTTGAAGAAGGAAAAAATGATAATCCTGTTCTCCGACGAAAAGCTTTTCAGCATCGATGCTGTGGCCAACAGCCGCACGGACCGGTACATTTCACCGCAGAAAATGGAGAACGTTCCGGAAAAAGTGAAATTCAAATTTCAAACCAAACATCCGGCTGGTGTCATGATGTTTGGCTTGGTGGCGTCCAACGGTTTGAAAATGCCGCCTGTTTTCATTGATGCTGGAGTTAAAATCAATACCGAAGTGTATATCGGTATTTTAATGGACAAAGTGCTTCCCTGGGTGAAGGCCAACTTCTCCGAGGACCAAAACGTTGTCCTACAGCAGGATGGAGCGCCGTGTCACACGTCCAATCGAACCCAACAATGGTTGAACGATAGCATGAAGTTTTGGCCGAAGGATTTGTGGCCCCCTAGCTGTCCAGATCTTAATCCGTTGGATTATTTGATTTGAGCATATGTTGAAGCACGAGCCTGCAAAACATCACACCCTAGTGTGAAAACCCTGAAGTCAACCATAACACGCACATGGCAGTCAATGTCGGAGGACTACGTCCGAAAGGCATGCTTTGGCTTCCGGCGTCGGCTCGAGGATGTTATTAATAAAAATGGAGGACACATTGAATAAATTTGTGTAAAAGGACTTTATTAAGATAACTGCACTCGAAAATGTTGATATTATTGCTTGAATTAGTTGAAAATGGGATTTAAAGAAATACACTCAGTAGCAAAAAAAGAAGCCGAGCAAAATTTCTCTTCCAAAAAATTCCATGTTCAACCTTCTGTTACTTTGTCAATTATCAATATTTTTGGCTGAAAATTTGACAACGGTATAACCAGTCTATAGACCTTATGTGACCAAAATCATGCTGATAATATTTATAAATTTTAAGTTTTCATAACACATGTGAAAAAAGTCGTTTTTGGACATACCAATTTAAAAAATCCGTATTTCTGTGAAAAATTTAGGTAACATACTCAAAATTTCATCATAGCCTAAAAAAATAATGTCTTTTTTTACACCGATATTTTAGCATGGTAAATATCGGGTGAAAAAGGATAATACTCATGTTGGTGCGTCAACTTTGACGCCAGCTGTAGACCAAACCACTTGATGGAAACAGTTCAAATTTTGTCCACATCATTTTCATTATTTTTTTCACATATGTTATGATAACTTAAAATTTATAAATATTATCAGCATGAAATTTTGGTCACATAAGGTCTATACATTGCTTATAATTTTGTCAAATTTTCAGCCAAAAATATTGATAATTGACAAAGTAACAGAGGATTGAACATGCCATTTTTTGGAAGAAAAATTTTGCTCGGCTTTTTTTGCTACTGAGTGTAGAACAAATTTTCGCATTATTTTCTGCCGCACCCTGTACAGGCAGCACAGTTGTTGCCCTTTCATCATACTATTATTCAAACCAAACGTCCCTTTCCACGGCTGCCAAATAATTAGAATATATTAGATATCTTTATTATTGAGCTTTTCAACCTCGGCTGGTTTAGCTCATTGGCTGCTAAATAATTTCTAAGAAGCGAATCATAGCATGTTCTAACATGCTTTCTCACTTATTTATGCTAATCCAACGTCCCATTAGAACAGTACACTACGAAACTAATCAAACGAGTTAACGTAGTCTACGTCAACCGGTCGTGTGTTAAACACAACCCCACTGATTTTTTTCATCGTACGAAACTTCTTTGGGATTAGAACTGTGGTAAAATTTTCGTCCTGGCACTTCTTGTGGGTCAAATGGAAAATACGTCTCATCATCAATTATAAGAACTTTTTGACGTGACTTGTCGAGAACAAAACGAGCGCCTGATTTCGCACGAGCAGCTTGGTCCTTAACATACTTTGGCACGATCTTTTTTGTTCTCGCCTTGATACGTAGTTTGTTAATTTTAATATTACTGAGTGTTGACTTTGAAATATTCATTTTCGATGATAATTGGCGAACTGAAATATCCGGTTGCTTCTTAAATGCCTTTTCTACAGCATTCACGACCTTTCGCGTTGATACGGACGCTGGACGACCTGATAGTCGATGAAAATCAGCTGTACCAGTTTCGGAATACCTTTTTAGAACATTGTAAATAGTGCTGGATGGAACTCCTTCTGCTTTGAAGTGACGATACGTGGTAGTTTTGCACCCATCAGCGATATTTTGAAAAAACTGGACAATGCGTTTCGCACGCGCTTCCTTTTCGCTACGCTTCATTGTTTTGGTACATGACGTTTATGCACACTTAACTAAATATGAGTACTGCAAAGAAAAACCTACTCAACGGTATGTTTCACGCTAAATTTAACCTAAGCATTTGTTACAAAACATAGTGCTCAAATTTTTCCAGTTACTTTCCGGACATGCTTTAGAGCGCGCCCAACGCGCTCAACCCACCTTCCCCAACAAAAACTCCTCCCACCCACCCCCCCCCCAAAAAAAAAATCCTATCCTACACTATGTTTTATTTGTATCCGCTTGGTTTTTAAAAAAAATAAAAGGAAAAGATCGTTATGACAATACCCCCCTTAAAAATTTTGATGTATTTTTTTTCTCTCCTCTTCTTCACATAAATTGTTAATTTTTTCCACAAAAAAAATATTAAAAAAATGAATATTTTAAAATCTTTCCCACCTCCCCAAAAACCCCTAAAATTATACACTTTTTTACGTAAACCCCTTTAGGGATTTTCCCCAAAAACCCTTTTTGGGCGTTTCCCCCGCAAATTGCCTCCTTGAAATCATAATTGCATACTTCAGATTTACCGTGCAGTGCACAAATCTGTTCAGCTGTGACTTCTTTTGAGATTCGAGGCAGATATAACCAGAACTTTGGTTGAGCTGACGGGACAGTGGCAATACCAATAGATGGAGAAGGCGTGCTACCAGTTCTAAGTAACAGAGGTGGTTGGTTATTTGGGACTGACTTGACAGCCGTGCTGAACAGCCTCCGGTTTCTAGTAAATCTCGGGTCGATGCCTACGCGCTTGGATGATTTCGGAGTGCAAGAGCTAGAGTTGACTAACTTAGCGAAATTCGTACGGATCTTGGCTTTCAATTCTTCCATTATATCCGACTTCAATTGCATCATGCCATCACTATGGGAGTTGAGTGCTTGTACCTGACCAGCCTTGTGGGTAGCATTATGGAAGCGAATATCCTTCATTAATGTTGTACACGATGGACAGAACCAAAACTCTTGATGATTTCTCATCACTGATTCGATCACATCAGACGCCACTCCACAGCAACGAGGATGGAAAATTGCCTTGCAAAATCTTTGACATTCAATTTAAATTTCGCCGATTTTACCAGCACAAGAGTGGCACACGAGGGACATTTTGCGCGTGGGTCCTTTTCAACCGTTACTCTTGAAATCAACCAGCAAGACCACCGCGTGTCGAAGAAACAATAGCACTCGGAGATAAATAGCACACACAGGCACACAGGGGCGAACACGACTGACGTCTAGCAAGTACGGTAGCAGAACGAAACAAAATAGCTATTTGCAAGCCGCGAATCGAAAGTAATAATTTTGAAGCCCGATATTTCAATTGCTCCACACACTTAGAAAATTTTACAGTATTCGGTATTTTTTTACCGAACTTTCAACAGCTGAACGTTCGGTAATCCGATTTACCAGATTTCGTTGAAATTTTACAGTATTCCGGTAAAAAAATTATCGGAAGTTGTCAAATTTTACCGAAATCCGTTAAATCGGATTACCGAACGTTCAGCTGTTGAAAGTTCGGTAAAAAATAACCGAATACTGTAAAATTTTCTAAGTGTACAGGGGTTACCCATTCGAAGTGTTACCTATTCAAATGACTATAATTTTTTAGTTTGATAATATTTTTATTCAGTCCAATGGCAAAAATGTATGAAAATAATCAAAAATTTAGAATCCATTCACTTTAGCTCGATATGGCCACCTTTTGCCTTGACTATGGCCCTCAAACGGTCAAAAAACGAGTTGCATGCTGCACGAATGTGAGCTTGTGGTATTTTTGCCCATTCACGTACAATCGCTTTCTTGAGCGCATCCATACTGGCGTATTTTTTAGTCCGCACCTTACTCTCTAAAATAGACCAGATGGAAAAGTCCATCGGATTTGCGTCTGGTGAATTCGAAAGCCATTGCGTCGACGAAATGAAGCGTGGAACATGATTTTTTAACCACTCTTGGTTAATTCTCGCTTTATGTGACGGTGCCGAGTCTTGTTGGAACGTCCATTCTTTCCGGCCGAAGTGTTTATGTGCCCACGGCTCTAAAGCACCTTCCAAAATGTTTTCACGATAATAAGTCGCGTTTATTTTGGCACCAGGCTCGATGAAAACGACTGGAGAGCGCCCATCAGCTGTCACGGCAGCCCATACCATCACTTGCGATGGGAAATTACTTCGGGTGGCCATTCGTAGGCTTAAATTCTCGTACGTGCGTTCGGTCAAGTAAACACGGTCATTTTGAGAGTTTATGAATTGCTCAATAGGGAAATTCTTCTCATCAGAAAACACAATGTTCGGAAATTCGCCACGTGCGTACAAGTGTAACAACTCCTTCGCTCTTTCGAGTCTAACTTTTTTTGCTGCGGTGTAAGACCGTGCCCTTTTTGGAACTTGTAAGGCTTGACCTTTAGCTCATTTTTCAATAGTCGTTGCATTGAACTTTGCGAAATTTTCAGCTCTTTAGCCATTTGATTACCACTTCGACGTGGATTTCGTTCAAGTCGAGCCTTCACTTTTCGAATCATCTCAGGTGATGTTGCTGTTTTCTTGGGACCACCTCCATGGCGTTTTGCGATGCTACCAGTATCATTGTAACGATTTATAGTGCGATACACAAACATTTTGTTCACTTCGAGATGTTTTAGCTGACGAACAATTGCTGCTTGTGATTTTCCAGCCAAATATAAAGCAATCACACTATTACGTTTAAATTCCATCACGTATAACTTTTTTTTCACACGACACAGACTAAAATGCTTTTGTACGCTTGTAAACAATTGAATGAACTGTCATTGGTGTAAATTTGAGCGCGCTGTCATTAATAGTGTGGTAGTTATAGCAGTTTGAATCTGGTAACACTTCGAGTGGGTAACCCTGTATACAGTCTATCCTAGCTTTTTTACTGCGTATAACAAATATTGCTTTTAAAATTGACTCTGTCTTCTTCTTTCTTCATGTGTTATTGTGAATGGAGACCAAACTATGCTACAATATTCTAGCATTGATCTGACATAAGCAATGTATAATGTTTTGATCGCATACGGGTATGAAAGTTATAGCAAAAACGTTTAATGAATCCTAGCATGTTTTTAGCTCTGTTAATAATTGTGTTATAATGATCAATGAACGTAAGTTTAGAGACTAAGACAACACCTAAATCCCTAACGCTATCACACTTCCTCACAATCTGAATGCCTAAAGTTATTTGTATATTAGGTATGTTTCGTTTTCGACTGAAGCTACATGTTTTCACATTCAGTTGTAGCAGACTTTTGTTACACCAAGTATGCAACAACAATATCTCATTCTTAAACGCGTTGATGTCCTCTGCATTTTTTATTTTTTAATAAAGTTTCATGTCGTCAGCGTAAATTAAAAATTTAAGTTTCTTAAGAATAAAAGATAAGTCATTAACAAATAGAATTAATAAAAGTGGTCCTAGATGAGAGCCTTGTGGTACTCCCGAAGTGGCATGAATAGGTGTTGATTGCTTTCCTTTAAATCTTACAACTTGATCACGGTTGGTTAGGTACGAAATAATCCATTTGAGGGAAGTTTATGTTCTATCTCTTTGTCTGTCTGTCTGTCTGTCTGTCTGTCTGTCTGTCTGTCTGTCTGTCTGTCTGTCTGTCTGTCTGTCTGTCTGTCTGTCTGTCTGTCTGTCTGTCTGTCTGTCTGTCTGTCTGTCTGTCTGTCTGTCTGTCTGTCTGTCTGTCTGTCTGTCTGTCTGTCTGTCTGTCTGTCTGTCTGTCTGTCTGTCTGTCTGTCTGTCTGTCTGTCTGTCTGTCTGTCTGTCTGTCTGTCTGTCTGTCTGTCTGTCTGTCTGTCTGTCTGTCTGTCTGTCTGTCTGTCTGTCTGTCTGTCTGTCTGTCTGTCTGTCTGTCTGTCTGTCTGTCTGTCTGTCTGTCTGTCTGTCTGTCTGTCTGTCTGTCTGTCTGTCTGTCTGTCTGTCTGTCTGTCTGTCTGTCTGTCTGTCTGTCTGTCTGTCTGTCTGTCTGTCTGTCTGTCTGTCTGTCTGTCTGTCTGTCTGTCTGTCTGTCTGTCTGTCTGTCTGTCTGTCTGTCTCAACCTTACAGACTCGGACACTACCGAACCGATCGGCTTGAAATTTTGTAGAGGGGATTTTGGGGCCGGGGAAGGGTCTTATGATAGTAAGAGACCCCTCTATTCTCTGGAAGGGGGGGGCTCCCATTCAAATGAAACACAAATTTCTGAATAACTCAAGAACTAATCAAGCAAATGGAACCAAATTTTGAATTGAGGTTTTCTGGAGGCAATAAATATGTCTATGGTAGTTTGAGACCCCTCTCTTTTCTAGAAGAGGAGGCATAACTGCATAACTCAAGAACTAATCAAGCAATTAGAATCAAATTTGGCATGTGGGGTTTTCTGGAGGCGAAAAATGTTTCTATGGTGGTTTGAGACCCCTCCCCTTGCCTAGAAGGGGCACTGTCATACAAATGAAACTGAAATTTCTGCATAACTCTAAAACTAAGCAAGCAAATGGAAAACAAAATTGGCTTGTGGGGATTTTGGAGCCAAGAAATGTTTCTACGGTGGTTCGAGATCCCTCCTCTTTCTGGTAGGGATGGGAAACTAAACATGAGAATTTTTCCTACTGATATGAAAATTTATATGTAGGAGATTTTGGGACCGGAAAAGTGCGAGACGCCTCCCCCGTCTAAAAGGGGGAGAAGCTGCCATATAAATGAAACACAAATTTGTGCACAGCTCGAGAACTGATCAAGAAAATGGAACCAAATTCGGCATGTGGGGATTTTTGAAAACAAAAAATGTGTCTATGGTAGTCTTAGACCCCTCCCCTATCAGGAAGAGATGGCTCACCCTCAAATGAAAAAGACTTGTTGCATAACTTGAGAACTAATCAAACAAATGGAAAAAAAAATTAGCATGTGGAGGTTTTTGAAGACAGAAAATGTTTTCATTGTGATAAGAGACGCCTCCCTTCTTTTTTCATACAAATGAAATACAAATTTTAAACCAAACATGAGAATTCTTCTGTAATGAAAATTTTTGTGTGCAGGGGTTTTTGGGGCCAAAGAATTTTCTTATGATGTTTCGAGACTCCTTCCTCGTCTGGAAAGGGGGGGGAGGGGCTTCCATACAAATGAAACAAAAATTTTTGCATAACTCGACAACAAATTTAACAAATGGATCCAAATTTGGCATGTGGAGGTTTTTGAAGGCAAGAAATGTTTACACGGTGGTTTGAGACACCTTTCCTCTTTGGAAGTGGGGAGGAGTATCTCATACAAATGAAAAAAAAATTAACCAAACATGAGAACTATCCCTACTGTTAAGAAAATTTGTATGCAGGAGCTTTTGGGGCCAGAGAAGGTTCCAATGATGATTGTAGACTCCTTCCTCGTCTAGTAGGGGGGTTCATACAAATGCAACATAAATTTCTGCATAACTCGAAAGCTAAGTAAGCAAATGGAACCAATTTTTGCTTGTGGAAGTTTTTAAACGCAAAAAATGTTTCCACGGTGGTTTGAGACCCCTCCCCTCTATGGAAGGGGGGAGGGCTATCATACAAATGAAACACAAATTTCAACCAAACATGAGAATTCTTCCTACCTTCCCTCCTTATGAAAATTTGTGTGCAGGGGTTTTTGGGGCCGGAAAAGGTTCTTATGATGGTCCGAGACTCCTTCTCCGTCTGAAGGGGGGGGGGGGGGGGGGCTTACAAATGAAACACAAATTTGTGCATAACTCGAGAATTACTCAAACAACTGGAACCAAATTTGGCATGTAGGGGGTTTTGGAGGCAGGATTTTTTTATATGGTGGTTCAAGATTCCTCCTCTCTCCGGAGGGGGGGGGGGCTCTCATACAAATAAAACAGAAATTTCAACCAAACATGAAAAACTATCGTCGTCGGTTCTAATTATATGGCTCCAGTATCGCATTTGAAGAGCTGTTACTCTTTGTGTTATAGTTTTGCTTCCTATGATGCGTTGTCCTTCGTCACTCTCGTCTGATCCTTCGCAATATCTAGCTAATTCAGCAGCTATTTGCTTTTCGTATTTACGCATTGAGATTCTGGAACTTTTCGTCAGTACAGAGACTTGTGATCCGTATAACAATGTGGGTGATATTATCGTATAATAGAGTAATTTTCAGATATGTATCGTTGGTTTATTATCTTTCTCAAATTGTTGTACCGTCTTTGATGCTTTAATGGCTTTGGTACATCTCGTCTTCATGCTTTTGGGCCTGCACAGCCTGTCAGTTATTGTAGCGCATAAGTAAATCAGCTCTTTTGACACCGTATTTCTATTCCGTTGATTTTTAGTGTAGCAGAGGTGATCCTCGTGGTGACCTTACAAGAACTTGGGTTTTGGTCATGTTTAAGAGAAGGTTTGTGTCCTCCATATGTTAAGTCAGAACAGGGAGTAATTTATCCAGTTGCTCGATATTCTTGGCGATGATGAGAATGTTATCAGCGTATACAAGAATGATGGGAAATTTAAGCTGGGATGCTTGGTCTACCACAAAAAAATTACCCAGCTCTTCTTTTGTTAAACGAAGCACTTCTTCGAGGATTAGGTCAAACAGGTAGGGTGACAGTGGACAGCCTTGTTTAATACCCATCTGTCGTCTCTCTTTGGAGGAACGTTGTCCGTTCCAAATAGTCTGGATTGTCTCATTCCGTGTGCACTGTATGATCCTTGGTATATTTTTCCCATTCCCACTTAACCCACCCCCTCCCCAACATATATCCTCCCCCCCCCCCCCCCCCTTTCCAAAAAAAACAATAATCCCCAACATCTATGCAACCTATAGATCCAAACTTTATGATTCTTGACACCTTGAACATAATTTTATAGCCAACGCTACTCAAACAGATTCTCGATAAACAGACGTAGTTCAGTCTGCATTGTGCTCTCATGCCGTGCGGTTCTATTTTCTATTTGCTGAAGGAAGTGCTATTGCTACCTAACGCTACACCAAATCTTAAACAGCACTTTTCAGTGCTAAATAATACCTACAATTTTTAGATTTCCTCTTATTCCTTTTCGATCCTTGTTAGGCCCTTCGGGTAACCCGGCTTGGATATCGCATTGGAAAATTCCTCTTCGGTCCCTCGGATTCTTATAGTTATCTGCTTGGACGTCGATTTGGAGCAAATTACTCTGCCACTATGGCAAATAAGCGCAAACGAAAAGGGCAATCTATTGATTTGCCTGCAAATCAAATAAATGTGAGTAATCAATTTGATATGCTCACAGATGATGAGAGTGATCCATCATCTAATCAAAATTTGAACAAACTTTCTCGATTGAGAAAGGAAAAAGTTCCCCCTATTGTGGTGGCAATTTCGGATTTCCATGCTTTTCGCAAGGAAATCTTAACATTTGTTGAAGGTGTGAAATATTCCCTTCAAATCTCCAGACGAGGTGAATGCCGTTTGCATGCTGAAACCTTGGACGGATTCAAACGCCTTCTTGGGTATCTTACTCAGAAGAACCACAATTTCTTCACTTACGACACCAAAGCTGAGCGTCTTTTCAAGGTTGTCTTGAAAGGACTGCCCAGCGGTGAATCTCTCGATGAAATTAAAGACGAGTTAATAAAATTACTTGGAATTAGCCCAGTCCAAGTAATTAAGATGAAAATGAAATCCCGGCCTGGCGATTCTCGCAAAGGGATTTCAAACGATCTCTACTTAGTTCACTTCAAGGCAAGTGAACTTAACAACCTTAAGGCTTTAGAAAAAGCAAGCCTTTTGCTCCATGTCAGAGTGAAGTGGGAACATTTCAGGAAGACTGGAGCCAATTTCCAAAGCCTCACCCAATGCCGTAAGTGCCAGGGTTGGGGTCATGGAACAAAGCATTGCCATATGGTTGGTAAATGCATGAATTGTGGTGATTCCTCACATACTAAGGACGAATGTCCTGTGAAGGAAGATCCTCAAAAATTCAAATGTTCAAATTGTGGTGAAAACCATAAATCAAATTTTTGGGAGTGCAAGACTCGCAAAGCAATTTTGCAGTCACGCTCTAAACGCCAGGTAGGAAACAATATACGTTCCCGACCAGCTACTACCCATTCTGCTGCTGTTAACAACGATCAGCAAAGATACCAAACCGTCGGTAGAAACAGCGGACAGGTTTTTCCATCCGCAACTGTAACTTCAAACGCTCAACGAGGAGTAAATACTATTTCGATACCTGCAGGTACCAACAGGGTTCAATCTTCAAACCCTACATTCCTACCCAACCGTGTTGTTAACAATGTTCAACATGTAAATGGACCTACCTACGCTGCCGTTGCAGCGGGTAGAAACCAAAACCAAAATTCCCACGGGACTTCTGATGAATTTGATTTAGGTAACATATCCGCTCCTAAATTAGAATTTTTACAGCAATCGTTAATCGACATGATAACCGATATGCTAAAAACTAATTCCATGTTTGAAGCTATCCAAACTGGTATTAAATTTGCCAATAATATTGTCATGACATTGAAGTTCAGTAATGGATTTTAAGTCATTAAATATTTTAAATTGGAATGCTCGATCCATCAGAGATAACGAGGATGAGCTATTTAATTTTTTAAGAGTTCATAACGTGCATATTGCTGTTATAACTGAGACTTATCTCAAACCTGCCCATAAGGTCAAAAGAGATCCAAATTATTTTGTCTACCGAAATGATCGCCTGAATGGAGCTGGTGGTGGCGTTGCCATCATTGTCCATAGGCGTATCAAACATCACATTCTTTCTTCATTTGAAACCAAAGTTTTTGAAACTTTGGGGGTTTCAGTTGAAACAAAATTTGGCCAATTTACTTTTATAGCTGCCTACTTGCCTTTCCAATGCACTGGTCAGCAAAAGAACTGGCTCAAGGGTGACCTCCAGAAACTTACCCGTCATAGGTCTAAATTCTTCGTTATTGGTGATTTCAATGCAAAACACCGCTCATGGAATAATTCGCAAAGCAATGCCAATGGTAATATACTTTTTGATCATTGTTCCGCAGGCTACTACACTATTCAATACCCAAACAGCCCAACTTGCTTTTCTTCAGCCAGAAATCCCTCAACTATTGATTTGGTCCTAACTGATTCATGTCAACTTTGTAGTCAATTGATTACCCATGCTGACTTTGGTTCTGATCACCTTCCAGTTACATTTGAAATATCTCAAGAAATCATTTCTAATTCCATCAGTTCTACTTTCAACTACCATAGAGCTAATTGGGATCAATATCGAACATCTATGGAACACAACTTTGATCCTAATGTTCCATTGCAAACAAAAAATGAAATTAATAATGCTCTTGAATCTCTGGCTTTCTCAATAAATAGAGCAAGAGCTGCTTCAATGCCAAAATGCGAGGTTAAATTCGATTCAGTTATAATTGATGACGATCTTCAGCTTTTGATTCGTCTGAAAAATGTACGTAGGCGTCAATATCAAAGAACACGTGATCCCGCTATGAAAGTCATATGGCGAGATTTACAAAAACAAATTAAAAAACGCTTCTCTGCCCTGAGGAACAAACATTTTGAAAATAATGTGTCAAAATTAGATCCGAGTTCCAAACCTTTCTGGAAACTCTCTAAAATATTGAAAAAACCTCAAAAGCCTATACCAGCGCTTAAGGAAGGTGATAAAATTTTGCTCACAAATGCGGAAAAAGCTCAAAAACTTGTTAAGCAGTTTGAGAGCTCCCATAATTTCAGTTTGGGTCTTACAAGTCCTATTGAGGATCAAGTTTCCAGGGAGTATCTGAATATTTTCTCACAAGAAAATATTTTTGATGATTCTTGGGGAACTGATTTGGATGAAGTAAAAACTATAACTAAAAAATTTCAAAATATGAAAGCACCAGGTGATGATGGAATTTTCTATATCCTCATCAAAAAACTCCCTGAGAGTACTTTGTCTTTCTTGGTAAAACTATTTAACAGATGTTTTCATCTGGCATACTTTCCAGATAAATGGAAAAATGCAAAAGTCGTACCTATTTTGAAGCCAGACAAAAATCCGGCTGAAGCTTCTAGCTACCGACCAATCAGTTTGCTTTCTTCAATAAGTAAGCTTTTTGAAAAAATAATTTTGAACAGAATGATGCTTCACATCAATACAAACTCAATTTTTGCTGATGAACAGTTTGGATTTCGCCATGGGCATTCAACTACGCATCAACTTTTGAGAGTTACAAATTTAATTCGTTCAAACAAAGCTGAAGGCTGCTCCACTGGAGTTGCTCTTCTAGACATAGAAAAAGCATTCGACAGTGTTTGGCATGAAGGTTTGATTGCGAAACTGAAAAAGTTCAATTTTCCGCTTTATATCATGAAATTAGTTCAAAACTACTTAACTGATAGAACTTTGCAAGTAAATTATCAGAATTCTAAATCTGATCAATTGCCTGTCAGAGCTGGTGTTCCTCAAGGTAGCATTCTTGGGCCAATACTTTATAACATTTTCACTTCAGATCTCCCTGATTTACCTCAGGGCTGTCAAAAATCTTGCTTTGCTGATGACACAGGCATTTCCGCTAAAGGAAAAAGTCTTCGTGTTATATCCAGGAGGCTACAAAAAAGCTTGGACATTTTTACAGATTATTTTCAAAAATGGAAGATTTCTCCTAATGCTTCCAAAACTCAACTTATAATATTCCCACACAAGCCTAGAGCTGCATTTTTGAAACCAAGTAATAGTCATATGGTCACTATGAACGGAGTTCCAATTTCTTGGTCAAATCAAGTAAAATATCTTGGACTGATACTTGATCAAAAATTAACTTTTAAAGATCACATTGAGGGCATTCAAGCCAAATGTAATAAATATATAAAATGTTTATATCCTCTTATAAACAGAAAATCCAAACTTTGTTTGAAGAACAAACTTCTAATATTCAAACAAATCTTTAGACCGGCCATGCTTTATGCTGTGCCAATATGGTCTAGTTGTTGTGCTACTAGGAAAAAAGCACTTCAAAGGATTCAGAACAAAGTTCTGAAAATGATTTTGAAGCTGCCACCCTGGTTCAGTACTATTGAATTACATAGAATTTCAAACGTTGAGACTCTAGAAGAAATGTCCAACAAAATAATTCATAATTTTAGACAAAAATCATTGCAGTCTTCAATTGCAATGATCAATTCTCTCTATAGATAAGAACTAGTTTTAAGAAATCAATAATTATTCTTACACGCAGGCAAAAGGAACCCTGTTAAAAAATACTGAATAGACAAAGTAAAAATAATATTAACACAATTAGATATAAATGATAGCATATAAGGTTGAAATGTTTATTACTTAGCAGGATCACCTAGGTTAATATATGAATGTAAAATAATGTAAAAATTTGGAATAAATAAAGAGTTAAAAAAAAAAAAAAAAAAAAAAAAAAAAAAAAAAAAAAATTTAAAATAAGTTTTTTTCATTAGCCCCAAAAAAAGAGGTTCCCTTCCCCTGGGTTTTTCCCCCCTCCCCCACCCACCACTCTTTCTTCCCCTATAATTTCCCCCAAAAAAAAAATTTTTTTGAAAAAAAAAAAAAAAATTTTTTTTTTTATTTTTTTTTCAAAAAAAAAAAATAAAACTTTTTTCAAAAAAAAAAAGCGTTCTGAAAAGAACTGGTTTTCTACGGAAATATCAATACACACTCAGCGGAATAAACTTGCGATGTTCATAAGATTGCATTATGATTATTTGCCACAAGAAATCATTATGAATTTCATTAAGGTTATTAGGTCATTATGAATTTCATAAAGTATGAAATATAATGATGTTGAACCTTGAGGTAACGGTTACGTTTAGGTTACGGGTCCAGTAGCTTGACCACCAGTCTATATCATGGTTGTAAATAGAAATGGCTCAAGGCTTACAAGAACAACGTCGTGTGAAACAAACTTCATTCATAAGTCACACTTATGAAATTCCAAAGCATCGTTCATAAGTTGTACCTTATAAAATGCTTAAGGTTATTTGCCTCAGTGTGGATATGGTACGAACACGCCTATTGTTAATGTTTTAAGTCGTGCTAGAAAAGTACAGGCAAAATGGGTTTTGATGTCTTTTCAAGACAAGACTTAACATTTATGAATTATTCAATAGTATGTGGCCCGAAATCAACAATGTCCTCTCTTGGAATCGATGCGTAGAAATATTTCCGATCGATTGGTGCAAACAGTTTGAAACTCTTTGAAGAAATTACTGAAATATTAACGTCTGAAACCTTCTTGTTTAGCTTTTTTCATTATTATGAGCATTCTTTGCTGTTCAACTTTCAGTTGGTAAGCAACAAACTTCTCTATATGAGCGTGCGGGGTTTCCAAAGTAACATTAACATTGTTTTCTTTATGAATAATTTCACATCGTGGAGAAAGTTATCCAAAAACAGTATTTAATTACATCAATCGTCACAACGTTCTTAAACAAAATCAATCAAGTTTTTTTAGTTGCATTCTTCGCCAGATCCTTAAGGTAAATTTGTGTTCCATGTAATTTTTCCTATCTTTTAGATCTCTCTCTCTCTCTCTCTCTCTCTCTCTCTCTCTCTCTCTCTCTCTCTCTCTCTCTCTCTCTCTCTCTCTCTCTCTCTCTCTCTCTCTCTCTCTCTCTCTCTCTCTCTCTCTCTCGCAAACTTACCTCGCTTTTTCAAATTTATATATCTCGATTGTTAGTGAATGAATATCGAATCGAACTCCATCAGATTGCTCACAGCAAGTAAGCATACAAACTGATTCGATGAAATATGCAATATCTAGTACAGTTTCTGAGTTATATCAAATCTAAATTTTGAGGTAATGGCTGCCGTCAAGAAGGCTTCAGCGTAAGCCCATAAAAACAAGCCTCAGTACTATCTTTGCACAAAACTCTGTGCTTCAAAAAAGTGTTAAAATTTGTAACCCTATGTAAATCTTTAAAGCGAAATAATTCATTTGTCACCCTTTGTAAATCTTTACCAAAAAAAAACATGTTTCGTATATCCTGCAAACACAAACATTCATTCCTGATGAATCATTGGTATTAACATTGGTTATTGAAGTTTTATCAAGTCAAATAAAGGGCGAACACGAAATTATTGCGACACATTCAACAGGGCATAACTTTTTTACCATTGGGTAAAAATCAACCAAATTTTGCACACTTTCTCATTGATGTGTATTGTTTACATGCTGTCAAACTCGAAGTCGTGTTTTTCGATTCAACGAAAATGGAGGTGAACCAACGCGAGTCGAGAGAACAAATTCTTTCCAAACACCTGGAATTTCCTGACCTGTCGCACCGGCAGTTGGGAAAAATGTTGAACATTCACCATTCAACCGTCTCCAGAGTGTTGAAGCGGTTCCAGGAGCGGTTGACGTTGGAACACGGCAAAGGAGCTGGAAGAAAACCGGGACCGGAGAACAAAAAGACGGAGGGAAAGGTGAAGCGGATGATTAAAGCAAATCCCAACGTCTCAAGCCGTGATTTGGCTAAAAAGATCGGCATGTCGCAGAGCTACGTCCAGAATGCAAAGAAGAGAGCTGGACTACATACATACAAGGTACAGAACTTCCCAAACCGCGATGAGCGGCAACAATCGACGGCTAAAACTCGGGCCACGAATATCCGTTTCCTTGATCCTTGTTTTGCAATTTTCTGGAATTTTGTTTGTGCATTGCTACGTTTTCCGCTACATTTAGTTTCCAAGGGTTTGTGATATGTCTTAAAATTTGTATGTTATTTAAGTTTCAAAAATGTTCTTCTTTGAATATATGTTCAGCTACTTTTGATTTAAAATTGTGTAAGAGCCCTTTGTCAGTGTCTTTGTTTGCTTTAGTGACTTCTGCAATATGCTCTTTAGTTTGTCCGATGTGAATTTTTCCGCAATGGTCACAAGTTGTTTTGTAGACCCCGAATTTGCTTAGACTGTCAATGGGGTCTTTAGCAGAACCTAAGAGAGTTTTAAGCTGATTATTTTTACTAGTAAAAACTTTTTCAAAACCAAAGTTCCGTAGGATTGGTCGTATTTGAGTAGTGTGGTTATCGTATTTCATTGCTATTCTTTTAAGTTGGGGTTGTGTTTCTGTTAGTGTTCGGGAGAAACCAAAGATTACCAAATGAGTGCGTTTTTAATCAAGCTATCAAATACAGTCACACGACATTTCTAAACTATTTGAAACTGTCGGCAGATATAGGGCGACATTTTTCTCTTTCTGTTTTCTGTTTATGGGCTTCGTGGTCAAGCGGTTAGCGGCGTCATCCGTCGTTCAAGCGATTGCCATGAAGTGAGGGTTCGATTCCCGCTCCAGCCTGTGGAATTTTTCGCAAAACGAAAATGTCTATACTGGTCCACTTGGTGTTACGTTAAGTTGTCCGTTGTAATTCACTATATGTTCGATGTGCAGTCTGTACAACCTAGAGTTGAAGACGGTGTAAATGCCTTTTTTATTCTCCGCGCTCGCTTGAACTGTGCACATAAACTGTTGGTTGTGTGCGGGCCTCAAATTTCGCATCAGGTGATTGTTTTGCAAAAAATGTACACTTACCACCTCAGCTGGCAAGGGACCGGCTATTTCATGTCTCTAAGGAAGGAGGTGAGCAGTGACGTGAAGTAAATCTCCCTCAAGTTCCAGAAAAATTTCGTCTTGTGGCTAACTAGCGGTCAACGGGGAGGTGTACAGCAGGACCTGCTTGCCGGAAGTTGCGAGATGGAGCGTTTGAAGATCCCAGTCGTCCCCAAGATCGCCAACCCCCTCCCCCAACGTGCCCCAGCTGCGCTCAATTGAAAATTTCAGGGCGAACCTGAAGCGGAGGATCTATTCGAACAATTTCATGTCGAAAACCGAAATTGAACTGATCAATAAGGTGACCAGAGGCTTGAAGAATATGACTACATCTTTCTTTTCGACAGCTATGGCCATAGTTCCGGCCAACTGAAATTTTCCTTTGCGAAAAGTTGCTAGACCAGACTGGGATTCGAACCCAGCCACTCTTTCAGCATGGTGTTGCTTTGTAAAAATTAAACCCAAGATTAGAACTTTGTTCATTTGAACATGCCTTTTTTTTGTCTTTGATGAGGTGACTTTTAGCCTCCTGGGCATAAGAACTAAGGCATCTTCTTTTTTTTTAATCTTCTAAGCTTTTTACGCTTTTGAAAAGATCATTGTTCTATCGTGTTCAGTGAATTCCAAGGGCTAAACGTTCGTTTGTTTTAAAGCCCCCTTTGGACACTACTAATCCAGTTCAAATCCCGTTCAACCTTATTAAACTTTTGAAGAGTTTTGTGAAACCCGTTTGAAAATAGCAAAATGGGAGCTTATTAGAGGCGGTTTTTGAAATATCGGAACAAAAAGTATCGAATTTGGCGATAAGTTCAAAGCGTCAAGAAGTGAAGAAGTGAAGTCAAGAAAATTTCAAATCCAAAATAAGGACAACGTCAATTAAAGGTAAAATTATGTGTACGGATGGTACACATTTATGTCAATTTGGATTTCTTTCTACTTCAACTGTACAGTTTTGAAACCACGTGGGAGAAAAGTCGCGCATTAGCCTCTGCTAGCAGAAGGTCCAATGTATTTAGTGCACCCGGCCAATAGGGCGATTATATCTCCCTTCTTTAACGTATTATTAATCTTTCCGCAGGCCACCACGCACTTGGCTGCTGGCTCGTCATTTTTTTCCTCCGTTCTACGTTGATTCACTTTACCTCATGTGTGGACCCGCGCTTACAAACTAATGCGAGTGGGGCCGGTCTTGATTGATTAGTTAGTCTAGATATTTGCCCACTCGTGGCGCTTGCCACACTCCGCCAGTGGTGATTTGTCACCCGCATGGTATAAAGAACTATTTGTTTCGAAGAAATTGGGTCATTAGGCGTTTTCAAATCATGACGATTCAATGGGCTTTGCTGTTCGTTTGAGAAATAGGTATGTCAATCAATAGTTAACCATCATCTGCTCGTACGATTGTGTGGAACCTCTTGAGCATTTTAAATCACGTTGGTGAGTCTCTTGCTTCCCCAGTTATTGCATCCGGTACAATTATCGCTGCAAGAAATACACTCGATGTGGTGCATAACTAAACAGCTGAACAAGCAAACTCGCACAACTCGCATTCTAAAATAATTTCGTTATATTAACATTTCCACCATATTCATTGATCAAAACCTGAAACTAAAACTGTATGTGTAAGTAAAAGAAAATGTGACACATTATCTTGACAAAGTCTTAACATGTTATCGATGGACCTGACCTAGTTCCTGATCAACTAAGATGTATTCAGACTTAAACACACGGCACATTTGTATTCACCATATAATTAAGTCGTTATATCATTCGCTTCACCGTTATCATCTCCCATTAGGTATGATTCGCGATGCACGCACCCTTGCAGAAAACATTTTATTATGACCCACTTGATAAATCCCCGCGTCACAAGTGTAAACAGCCGATAAATCGTCTCAACCACCACCACCACAAACTACCTTCTGATTGCCATAATACCACTAACTGGTTGCTTTTATCTCCACTCGCATAGGAAATTGTGGCCAGCCACCAGGAGCTGCGATGCCCGGAGTGCCGAGTTCTGATAGACATCAAAATCGACGAGCTTCCTCCAAACGTACTGCTGATGCGGATTTTAGAAGGTAAGTCGGCTCAGTTAATCTTCAGTTCATCCGGTGAATCACACGGAACCACGTTGCCCACCGCATTGCAACGGTCTATATATTGATGGTGGTGCAAGCTTATCGTCCCACGCTATTTTGGCTTATCTTTTCACGATTATCTATTTCTTGCCTTTATGTACAAAACAAAACAGGTATGAAAACAGCTGAGCTGAACAATCAAAACACAAACATAAACAAAGCGGCCCGAACCGGCGTCGGAGGTGGAAGCGGGAACATCTTCAACTTGCAACTGCAACAGCAGCAAAATCACCCAAGCATAGCTTATCAACATCAAGGTTCTTCGCACCAGCAACAGAAGAACAATAAAAACGATCAACTGCATCACCATCAGCAGCATCAAGGTCAGCTGGCAAGTACGGGTCGAATCATAGGAGGAAATGCGCTGGATTTATCGAAAATCCCACACGCCAAAGCATTCTACGACTTCGCCTCCAGTGAAACGAGGTAAGACATTCCTTGGGTTGGGGTCTTGAAAAGAACTGACTTAAAGGCGAAATAGGGGAGAACTGTACACAACGCACCAGTTGGGTTCCTTTTCGTTTTTCATTACTCTTATATTGTATTCAGAAATTTGATCAGCCAGTTCTTCTAGTTTCCCATTCGAACTTACAGTGTGACGTGATAAACCATGGAAATTGTTGCCGCCACAAATGACACATTTAAAATAATGTGAAAAAAGTATTCTGCTCCTACAGAACGCACTGCACCATTCTAACCAGCCGTTACCTGCATGGTATATCAATATGATAGATTTTATCAAACTCGTTGAACTTGAAGGATGATTTTATCGACGTCCGGTATTGATTCAATGCACCACACCCAGTCTAATTTCTAATAGATTCCTAAATAAACCGACACTGATTGATGTTACCCACTTTCAACTCTCCCAATTTTGAATTGATTTGGGTAGATGTTCTAGTTACGGCTACATGTTACTATTATGGTGTGTTCTAATTATAGCCTGTAGGAACTCAATAGGCTGTAACTGGAACACACCATAACAAGAACGTTTTCATTTTCATTTTCATTTGCAAACACAGAAGGTGGTCATAGAGCCAGATCGCCAATGGAACATGACTGTCCATACTGCCCATGCACCTAGTAGAAGGTTTGATTTTACATCATAGAATATCCTCTTGGGTCAAATGAATCCTGCTTGCGATACCGGTAGTAAGAAAATTATTGAATATAGTCAGAGTAAAACTGATAAAAGTGATAGGTGGAAAAGGAAAGTTGTTCTGTATTATCCCGGATCCCCTTTTTAAAACGTTTATTTTAAAATGAACAACATAGAACTAAGTCATGTTACGTATTAATAAAAGGTACGAAACGGGTTACGCATCAGTTGGGATATTTCATGAAGCTGTATGTGATCTTTAATTAGAACTGCCAATATTCGGATGTTAATCCCTCTGCTTACTTCTTATATATCGCAACCTTCATACAGAACGAGCATTAGCCTCAGACACGTTCAGAATGGAATAAAGTTCCCAGCTGCAGGTTCTTATAAAAGTATGCGAATTACTTTCCAATCATAAAAATATACATTGTATGATATCGATTCCGTGCAAAAAAAATCTCAGTCGAGAGTTAAATTATGCGCAAACACCAACAATGTTCATCTGACTATAAATGCGTTTGATTTTACAATGCCTGCGATTAGATCAACCATGGTGCGGTTGATATCAATATGAGGTCTGTCAAACGTACCACAAATGTTGAAGGTTGTACCATAAACGCGGTAAATTTGACTGAAATGTCATGGTAGTTTTGAAAATAGTCGAGTACTATGGTAGTTTTTACTACAAGATTTTTTCCTGTGTAGGAAGGTGAAATAAAATAGGCCAGCTCACGATCTGTTGCTAACGCCAATTTCTCGCACGTTCGTTCGACCCATTGTCTCTCAAAAACAATCAACCACAACACGTCGATTGCTATGATCACAAACTCGTCTATGAGCAGGTCATGAAACAGACGTACACACCCAAAAAAATATTCACATAATCAGTGGAAAATATCCACTAGAAATTCACTTAACTTTAAAGTGATTCAGGGCGTGGAAAAACCTTTGCAAAATCAAGTGAATTTTATGTGTCCAGTAAAATGTAAATTATTAGTCAAGTAGAATTTCTTTTTCTATGTGATATTCATGTAAAAGTCACTTATTTTAGTATTGGAAAATATCTACATGTGTTTCCAGTAATAGCTAAGTGAAATATTTTTTCAGTGCACTACCAAATTTTAGTTTGTCACTGATCTTTAGATTGGCTACACGCTAAGATCAGAATACCTAAAGATCGTTAAAAAGTACCGATAATCGCTCAAAAGTGACATACCTAAATTATACGTAAACACAGATTACCTAATATTGGATAATAGTATGGAAGGAAGATAAACGTTAAATATTACCGATTTTTGATCGTTACTTTTTACTCAAAATTGGGTATATTTTTGTAGTTTTATTTTAAAGAATGCTTCAAAAAATATATGCAATTTAACAATCCATACGAATTAGTTTTACAAATTCTGCACTCAAGGAGAAACAAATGTTAAAATGTGTGACAGATTTTATTTTGTATTGAAAAGAAAGTATCAATAAAAAGTACCCGACCAGGAGACAACAACATATGAATACCTAATTTTGATCTTGATACCTGGCCTTGGTATTAAAGAGCTCAGATTAAGAGGTAAAATACCTAAACAAAATACCTAAGAATTGCAAGCAAAATATCTCTCGAATAACAAAACTTGTTATTTCGGATACCTGGGAATACCTGAGAGGTATTATTTTGGTATTGTCTTACCTCAATTTGGTATTCGCATAACATTGTGGGAGCAATTTTATGGTATTATCTTCAAGTATTTTACCAAGGCCAGTTATCAAGTTATTCGTTCCTGCTCGGGTACTCGGGTATATTGGAAAGCGAACATAACTAAAATGTCCGTAAAAATTACTGTTTATTATCGTTTAATTTTACCGATATTTTGGTGTTCCACAACAACATATTTTTGGGGGCCACAAAAGGTGAGTTGACAACCCCGAAGGAGGGTGCGACCGACCTGTGGTCCTCACAAGTTTCTACCTCATTCCTCCACGTGTCATATGATCACAATAGACTGCCAGCTGAAACATGGAGACGCTGGTTGGCGTAGCCTGGGCAATGTTGTCAATTTGACAATAGCGAAGTGAGGGGGTGCGACTGAAGATCGTGTACCTTTTAATCATATTGTATATTTTCCATTCTCATTTTATTAATGGTTTCAGCACGCTTTGGAATAATCTTTGCATTCCAGAACCATGTTAGAGCCTGGAACAACATGACAGGCATCAAAGGCTCAATTTGTTTGTCAGCATTTCAGCATAACATTTAATTTAAAATTGCACTTCTGAGCTTCAACTACTATATTCATAAAAGACTGGCATGTGCTTATAAGAAATGTAAGATTATATTTTAATATTGTGTTTAGTGGTATTATGGTAAGATAAGCCATTTATTTCAGAAATCCTCAAACCGGACTCTTCGATCATTCCAATTGCTATATTTGAAATGTTACTAGAACAGTAGAAAGAAAAAAATATTACAACATGTCTTATAAAATAATGTCTTTTATTTAAATTTTATCTTTGATATTTGGAATGATCTATTCTGTTTTCAGCTTTTCCAGGACTAGTAGGATATTGGTACATATCTAGTTTTTATTTATTTCTCAGTAACAATCCATTGGATGTATCAATTAAGTTTGAAATTTAGATGATGAACCAGCCCAGGAGGATGAAAATCACCATAATAAAGCCAAAAAAAGTTTGAAATTTGAATAAATTAGCATTTTTGTCTATAATGATATCTTAATTTTTTGGAACTAATTATTATTATAATCTCTAGCTTCAAGGTAAGATGATTTCAAAATGATGGTAAGAAAATCATATTAATTTCTCTGAATTTTTCATATATTTAAATAACACCATATGTTGGGATAAAGGGAGGGACCATCAGAGCACCCGATTGAAGCGATTTGGATAGGAAGAGTGGGACTGCCAACTTCTTGTTGTTAACATTTCGTGAATAGTTGGCGGGCTCTTCTCCCCATCTAGTGGGACTTTTTACTAGACGAGGGCTCGGTTTTGGTCTGGTTTCTGCAAACTTGTTTCAGGAAGGAGATTCTCTTTAGACCCCTGTAGCTTTGGGTTGCGCGTAAGTGTATCTTCTTACGGGCCCACAATACATTTTTGGCCCTTCATACAGGAACATGAAGAAACATTAACCATAGTATAACCTTGATCAAATCGTTTAATTAAAACAGTCCAGTGCTATAGGCAGTTGCCTTGCTACATTAGATGGTAGTTCACATTATCATCATCATCATCAACAATACCTAATTTTAGGTAAAATAAATACCTAATTTTAGGTATTCTCATCTTAGCGTGTATGTGTATTTCTGCTTTCCTTAATTCTCACGGTAATGTTAGACAAAGCAACTGTTACAACAAACTTGATGCTTCGTTTAAAGATAAGGAAATGTAAGAAACAGTGCCTTGAATTTTCATAAAAAATTCATGCGAAGTGAAAATGATTTTATCCGAGTGTAATGATGGCGTTTACCTATCCGGAATTCATGGTTACCGTGTCATAGATGGACGTAACAAATGAGCACACCTCTATCACTTCTATGACAAATGAACTTTGTTTTCTGCAATGAATGAAGTCGCCTCTAAGTGCGGTTCAAACATCTGCTGTCTCTGTTGTTGTGATTACACTGGTCGACATAGATTTTTAGACCCACAGTTCCATGTCAGTCTCCGTTAGCTTGGGTCCCAACATCATCGAAAATCGTATTTTGACCTTACATTTTTCTTCACAATTTGGCATCAAAAATGGAATTTTTTTGAGAACCACTCAAATAACTGCCTCAGCTAAAATGTAAATGCTCCAGCATTGTTTTTGAATTTCCTTAGACTTTAACAAACAACTTTGAACAAGAAAGGGTGTCGATTTGACTTCACCAGAAAAAGTTATGACCGTTGAAAGGCAGTATAAAGATTGGACTCGGAAAAAATGCGACACTTTGTTTTGAGTGTAACTTTTTATCGCGTGGAATTTGAAATTTTTAGTAATACTAGTTTAGAGTGTTATGTTTATGTGTGCAGAATTTTCTGTGTGCGATATGTCAAGTTGTTTTCAAGATGCATTCGAAACAAGAAGAGCTACGCCAGCAAATCTTGGGCGCGGTGATCGATAATCTTGGTCAGTCGCACAGATGGATCGGCAAAAGGCTTGGAATCCACCATTCCACCGTGTCCCGCGTTGTGAAGATGTTCCAGGAGACGAAGACCATCGAGCGGCGAACTGGAAGCGGCCAAAAACCGAAAACGGAATACCCAGAGAAGGCGCGGAAGATAAGGCAGTACTTTAAGAATAACCCGAAAGGTCAATTCGTCGAAGTGGTTCGTCCAGCAGACCATGAAGCGGGCTAGGCTACGTGTTTTTAAGGTCAGGAAGGCGCCAAACCGGACTGACAAGCAAAACACGGTGGCCAAATTGCGTGCGCGGAAGCTGTACCGTGAGTGGCTGGTCAAGCCAGGCTGTCTCGTCATGGACGACGAGACATATATCAAGGCGGACACCAAACAAATCCCCGGCCTCGAGTTTTTTGTCGGTACGTCCCGCATGGAGGTTCCGGAAAAGTTTCGGAAGAGAAAGATGGACAAATTCGCGAAGAAGTATCTGTTGTGGCAGGCGATCTGCGAGTGCGGACGGTACAGCAAGCCGTTCGTTACAACCGGCACCATAAACGGGCAGATTTATCGAGAGGATTGCTTGCAGAAGCGCTTGCTGCCCTTCCGCCGCTCTCACCGTGGTCCCACGATGTTCTGACCGGATCTCGCTTCGTGCCATTACGCCAAGGCTGTAATGGATTGGTACGAAGCGAAGGGCGTTAATGTGGTCCCGAAGGAGGCGAACCCGCCAAATACACCAGAACTTCGTCCGATCGAAAAGCTTTGGGCGAAAATAAAGGAGAAGTTAAAGAAAAGCGGAAAAACATTCAAAACCGATGAAGCTTTGAAGAAAAACTGGGAAAAATTGTGTAAGGAAGATGGACAAAGCCTCGCCCAAGATCTCATGAGCAGTGTTAAGAGAAATCTACGAGCATTCAGCTTGGGGGAGGAAATTCAATAAATAAATTATGCCAAAACAAAGCTTATATATAGTTATTAAATCCCTGAACATTTGAGAAGTATCCGATTTAAAATGAATTTTTGGTGATACATTTTTTGTGTCTCATTTTTTCCGAGTCCAGTCTTTATTCGGCAAAAAACCCCCCGACATGCGCGGATTCCCTTGATGGTGGTCTCAAATTATATATGGGATGGGCATTGACCTTTGTTGTTTCATCAGATACTATCTCGTATTGTTTCATCAGATACTATCTCGTATATAGAAAGTTACTTCTTGCAGCAAAGTTGTTCAGTAGATCAAGGCTTTCAGGATGGTAAACTTAAAAGTTCAGAATTATCTCACTACATAGCGCTAGTGTGCTTACTTTATAACCTGAATCTTGAGATCCTTGACATATAGCAATTTGGCGTCTTGGACAAAGATGTTTGGTTGCTTTCAGATGGTGTTAACATTAAATCAGAACTCGTCCGCTACGTGGCGCTAGTGTACAAATGAATTTTGTGTATCACCTGTATTTTGAGATCTAGATCGTGTATAAATTTATAGTTTTCAAGAAAGTTAGTTGTAAAATTATGAGTTTCCAGACGCTTGACTCAACAGTTCAGAATTATCTCACTCCGTGACGCTAGTGTGCATGTTAACTTACTGTATAATCTGAATCTCGAGCTTATTGACATATATCAAGATGGCAACTTCGAAAAAGATATTCGAAGGGTCAGGGCTTTTTGAATGGCTTACACATTAGATCAGATTTCGTCCACAACGTGGTGCTAGTGTTCATGTGTACTTTTTATAATATCTGTATGTTGATATCTAGATCATGCATGATTTCATTGTTTTCAGGAAATTTATTCGGGTAACCATGGTCTTCCAGACGGTCGACTTCATAGTTCAGGATTATTTCACTGCGTGGCGTTGATCTACCTGTGGACCCAACAAACATCGGTGTTGAATTAGAGCTTGTTCAAACAAATTTGGAGAAGCTATTCAACTATTCTAGAAGAAACAGCTGAACAGCTTCTCCAAATTTGCTTGAACAAGCTCTAATTCAACACCGATGTTTGTTGGGGACTATATAATGAACGTTAATTCTAGTGCACATAAGAGGCTGATTACCCCAATATGGGTATTTTTGGTACGTTCTTCTAACAACTTCGGGTTAGTTCTTCACAAAACTACGGGTAATTCCTTCAGAGAACTTCATGGAAGTTCTCCAAAGAACTTCAGGGAAGTTCCTCAGCGAACTTCATGAAAGTTCGTCAGAGAACTTCATGGAAGTTCTTCAGAGCACTTCATAGAAGTTGTTCAGAGACCTTCATGGAAGTTCTTCAGAGAAATTCATAGAAGTTGTTCAGAGAACTTCATGGAAATTCTTCAGAGAATTTCATAGAAGTTCTGCAGAGAACTTCAGGGAAGTTTTGCATAGAGCTTCAGGAAAAACCTGCAGAGAACTTCAAGGAAGTTCTGCAGAGAACTTCAGAGAAGTTTTGCAGAGAATTTCAGGGAAGTTCTGCAGAGAACTTCAGGGAAGTTTTGCATAGAGCTTCAGAAAAGTTCTTCAGAGAACTTCAGGGAAGTTTTCCATAGAATATCTCGACTTCTCTCGGCTTACTTACCTTACCAATCAGACCAAGGCCGGTGTGGCCCCTGCTGTACACAGGAGTTGTCTCCATTGTAATCGATCCAAGGCTGTACCTTGCCAGCCTCGCTGTCTGCGAAGAGTCAGCAGGTCGCTTTCTACTTGATCTATCCACCTTGCTCGTTGCGTGCCTCTTCTTCTTGTACCCGTTGATTCGTTTTCGAGAACCATTTTCACAGGGCTGTCTTCCGACATTCTTACGACATGCCCAGCCCATCGTAGTCGACCGATTTTAGCGATGTGTACGACGGGAGGTTCTCCCAGCAGCTGGTGTAATTCGTGGTTCATTCGCCTCCTCCACGTTCCGTCTTCCATCTGCACTCCACCGTAGATCGTATGCAGCACCTTCCGTTCACAGACACCAAGGGCGAGTTGGCCCTCCACTTTTCTCGGCATAAAGCATGATTGTACTTGCCACACAAGTATACTGATGCAAAAAATGGTAATGGCATAGAAAAGCTCTCAATTAGTAAGTGTGGAAGTGCTTCTAGAATACTAAGTTGAGGGCAGGCTAAATCTCGTTCAAAGAGCGTCAAAACCCAAGTAGAAGCTTAGCTACTGGACAGACATATAGGCAGTGTATGCGTCGATTTGGTTGAAACTCTCAAGATGGGACTTTTTGTTATCGAACATTTGGTGACAAAAAATTCAACTCAAACGATAAATTTTACAAAAAATTACGTTTAAGTTTAAGTTGCGCTTATGTTCAAATTACTATTTCTAAGTAGCCACGAAGCCAAATTGAATGAAACATTTTCTATATAATAGTTTAATGGCCAAAGGATGATTTGGCATTGAAGCACAATTTAATGTCAACAACAGCAGAGAAAATGCATATGGGTGTAATATTGACCAAAGTTATAGGAAATTTAAAGTATTTTGAATCATGTTCATGTTTCATATAGTTGTAGTAGATTTTCCCATTACTTTTGCTATAAAAAAAATTACACAGTTGTTATTTTATAGCAATAGTAAAAGTGAAAAATTTCAACATAAAAATGAACAAAATTTAAAAAACTCTAATTTTCCTATAATTTTGGCCAACGTTGCACCAATGTTCATTTTCTCTGCTGTTGATGCTATTAAATTGTAATTCAATGGAAAATATTCCCCATGTTTTTACTAGATTTATAGAGAATGTTACATCCAATTTGGTTTCGTGATCGCTGAAAAGCCGAAATTTGATTACGAGCACTTAAAAATTATTCAAATTTCCTAAAACAGTTGTAACTTTTCGTAAAATTTATAATTTCAGTTGAACTTTTTGCCAATAATCTTGAAAGTTTCAGCTTACGCAGAAGTTTTATAACTTTGAACTTCATGGAAAACAGGTTCCTATTTGAAACCACCTATATTTCTGTTCAGTACTGTATCTTAATTCAAAACAGTTCAAAATTGAAGTGACATCTGAGTTACTGTCCAAATTTCAGCTCAATCCATCCTGGGAAAGCTGACATAGAGCGTTCCAAATAGGACCACTTTGTATGACGGCACATTATTTTGTGCAGTATTGTATATATTTAAAATTGCGAGGTAATGGCCTAAGCCCTGTAAAACCCAACATTTGTCCTCGTTGTAACACATTTTTTTCGGAAGACCTTCGACCCAACATACAGAATTTATCGACATTTTGTTTATCTAGAGTGGTAACGTATAAATTCCCCTCCGGGAATCACGGGGTCAACACGATCCCATCACGGGGCCAACAATTACATACATTTCAACTGTCCAAAGCAGTTTTTGTGACAAAAAATGATTTTTTTTTTGTGAAATGGTTTACGAGGCCTTTTATGGCGATTTTTATCCGACATCTATATTCAAACGATACTATCGGACGTTCAACGAGGGCACCCCAAGGATAAAAATAGCCACTGCAGAAGGACTGATTTGCCTTAGCAGCTGAATACACCGTACCTGATGAGAGTGCGATACCTAGCTCGTCTACTACTCCGAAGATTCGTCAAGCGAGAAACCATCAGGGACCATCAGGGCACCGGATTGAAGTGATTTGGATGGGGAGAATAAAATTGCCAACTCCCTGTTGATAACATTTCGTGAATTTAAGGCGGGCTCTTCACCCCACTCAGTAAATTCAGATAATAAATTCATAGTTGGTCTAGATCTTAAAATACAGGTGATACAAATAGTGCACATGTACACTCGCGCTACGTAGCGAAAAAGTTCTGAACTAATGTTTACACCATCCGAAAGGCCTTGACCACTTGAACATATTTGCCGAAGACGCCATCTAGCAATATGTCAAGGATCTCGAGATCCGAGAAATCCAGTAATTTTACATGCACACTAGCGCAGCGTATTGAGATAATTCTGAACTTTTAAGTCGACCGTCTGGAAGGTCATGATTTTCCGAATGACTTTCACCAAGACATTAAATTCATAAATGATGTAGATCTCAGGATACAGGTAATACAAAAAAGTTCACATGTACACTAGCACCAAGTAGCGGACGAATTATGACCTAATGTTTACACTATCCAAAAGACCTTGGCCACTCGAACATATTTGTCCAAGACGTCAACTTCCTATAAGTCAAGGATGCCTAGATTCGGGCTATTCCGTAATTTTACATGCACACTAGCGCTACGCAGTGAGATAATTCTGAACTTTTAAGTTTACCATCCTAAAAGCCTTGATCTGCTGAACAACTTTGCTGAAGAAAGTTACTTTCTATATGCGATGGATCACGAGATATTCTATGATGAAACCAAGAAGGTCAAATCCCATATATCACTTGAGACCCTCCTCAAGGGGATCCGCGTTGATTGTACTTTGGTGTTTTTTTTTTTGACAAAATATGCTGCCTCACCCAAGCTAACGGAGACTGGCATGGAGCTCTGGGTCTCAAGACTTTTTTCGAATTTTATCATCCAGTGTTATCTTAAATTTACGTTTTCATTCAATTCCCACATCTTATGATTGGCCTATTGATCATAATGAGGTATCAATGTGAAGTATCAATGTCTGAACATGAGCTCCAGGATCTCCACAGTAATAACAAACATACTCCGATTAGAATAACCTTTGTTTTTACGAAAATCCACATCTCAATAATGGGCGGTATAATTGAACAACTTCATCCATTCTGTACTCTATTCAGTAATAGCAAAATTCAACATTTAACTAATCATCATATTTGCTTCCAACGCAGTGACATCAGCTTTAAAAAGGGCGACATCATCATCCTGAAGAAGAAAATCGACCACAATTGGTGCGTCGGCGAAGTCAACGGAAAGGAAGGAGCCGTTCCCTTGAACCACCTGCAGGTAATAGTTCCGCTACCGTATCCGCAGTGCAAAGCGCTGTACGACTTTAGCATGGGACCGAACGAGGAGGAAGGCTGCTTGACCTTTAAAAAAGGTTCATTGATCCATGTACTACGAAGGGTGGACCAGAACTGGGCTGAAGGACGAATAGCCGACAAAATAGGAATTTTTCCAATTTCCTTTGTCGAAATGAACAGCCTAGCGAAGCACATGATGGATTCTGCTTTGAAACAGTGAGTTTATCAAAATGTTACATTTTCGACTCACCATTAATATTTCTCTTATCGTATTTCAGTCTTTTGGCAAATGCTTCCAACAACCGAACTGTTCCCCCAACTCCGTTCGATCTGAACGCTAGTGATACGACTAGTTCTAGTGTAACCACCAGTCCCAACACTTCCACCAGTACGACCAGCTCGAACTCTAGTACCGCGCCAAGCAGCCCTACATCGCACTTCCTAACAAATTCAGCAACCACCGTTACAGCGGCGCCAGCGAGCAACCAATCAAAAAGTAAAGAACATCATAAGGAAAAAAGACACTCGCTGACCACTTTCGTGGCTAGTTCTAGTACCGGTAGTAATGCCGTCGGAGGTTCATTACAACAACCCAATCGGTAGGAATTTCTTGCATCTCTCTCAGTCAAAATATGCATTAACTGATTTTTTTCCAGCCATTCCGCGGAGATTCTCAACACTTCCGATACCGAAAGACAGCAACAGCCATCAACACAGACACCGACCACGGCAGCAGGCTCATCTTCCGATCATCCACCTCAGTCCAATCGATCCGATATGCTAAACTATCAGAAATCGAACGCTGCCAAGGCTGCTAGCCAACTTTACCATCCGCATCCTCAACTACCTGCCACCTACGTAGCTCTCTACCCGTACAAACCACAAAAACCGGACGAGCTGGAGCTGAAAAAAGGATGTAAGGACCTACACTTAATAGCAATAAACGCCCCATTTTCACAAACTTTTTTTTCTTAAAACTTCTAGCTATCTACTACGTCACGGAACGCTGTCAGGACGGTTGGTTCAAGGGAGCAAGTCGGCAGCAAAAGTCAGGAGTGTTCCCCGGTAACTACGTCACTGTGTACAAGGGCCGGGAAGCCGGTCACTCGACTAGGAATCCAAACTCCCAGGGACCATCAGCGGCGAACACCGCTTCCTCCACAACCGGAACCCAAAATCCGTCCAACAATCCAACCCAAATCACACTGCCTGCCTTACCTCCACGAGACGCTACGATAACGAACGTAGCCGGCCTCGTGTGGACCAAACAGCAACAGCAGCAGCAGCAGCCGAATCAGTCCGGGAATTATATGGATTCCCTGTTTGGAAGAAAGTCCGGGGGAGCATCTTCGGATAGGAATACTGCTGCCGCGGCTGGAGGCGAACCTTCCCAGGCTGCTGTGCAGCCCGTTAAAGAGAAGAAAGATTCGTCGGCGGTGAGTTTGATGAAGCGATTGACCAACATCAAACGATCGAAATCGCCGACGTCGAATAACGGAGGAACAACTAATCCTGCCTACTCGATAGACAACCCGGTGTTCGAGGACAGTCCGGGTTCTGCAGCTGTTAAATCCAATCTGCAGCAGATAATTAATCCAGTGCACGTTAGGTATGCTTCGTGAAAATATTCGTTCGGTTCCAAAACAATTATAGCATGTTTTTTTTTTATTTCAGATCTGGATCCTGCCCAAGTCAGCTTCTTCAAAATCTCCCAGTAGACGTACTACTAGCGCATGGTCGCGAGAATGTTCCTTACATGTATGGTTCTCAACGAGTCAAGCCTCACAAAGAAAGGCCCTCGATGCATGGGTAGGTGTTCTTTGAATTACAGTTTGCTAACGTATTACATTACCATTATTTTACCCTACCAGTCTTAAGCATGAAGCTCCCGGTAAAAGTTCGTCGAAACATGCGCCCGCGCCTTCAGCGGGTCCGGTGCAGCAGCAGCAACAGTCTCACGAGGCACCCGCTTCGACGTCATCCGCGTCTCACGGACCGAAACAATCTCAAGCATATCACCGTAAATCTCAAAGCCTGGACGCTTCCGCCATCATATCCCACATGAATGGGACGCCATCCAAGTCCAAGTCGCACTCGCAGGCAGTTCGTGAAAGGTTAGTAGATAGTAGTTGCGTAGGCTTGAGTAGATCTTTCGGGTTTAAAAGCACCCGTTGGTGGAAGTAATGATTTGATGATTGAGAACTGTTTATGGGTTTGAGTCCACCGAGGCATACTGCAGTTTAATGAAAAAGTAAGAAGTGTTAAAGGATTGTTGCAAATAGGTCTATTTTAATTTGCTTAATCCGCATCATAGACAGCAAATATGGTTAAATGTGTATTTATAATTATCGGAACAGTTTGTAAGTTTTTGTGCTTTTCACAGTGTGCTTTCCGCAATCTTTGCCTGATACCAGTTGAAATTTTTCCATAGGTCCTTGGGGATTCACGAAAAACGTCGTTAGTTTGTTTTTTCCTTTCTAATGCCAGTCACAAGCACAACTGTCCCATGTATATAGCGAAACCCATAGAACAGGGGACAATTATGCGTATCATCAGTCAGTCTTAACTTGTGGTTATTCCGCCATTTGCCCGATAACTGACTATTTCAATTGTTAGAAACTATGTAATCGATGAATTATTATTGTACATAGTAGTAAGCCATGAATTATCTCAAATATACTTTTGTTCATTCGTTGCCCACACATCATTCGAGTAAGACCTACTTTCAACAGGTTATGGGTCCAGACAGCTGCCATAGCAACGGCTCTGTTTGAAGGAAGAAAAGTTTTTCACTGTCAAGACTCAAGAAGTTTCTGGAAATAAGATGTCGAATCCGAACGTTGGAGATGGAAGAAGTTCTGGAGCGCATGCCGGCGGCGATGGTAGGATGGCTGGAACGCAAGCTGGCGGAACGAGACTACCTGTAGGCATGGTGTCATTGCAGGCGAGAGAAGTTCTTCGTGGATAGGAAAATTACAACTCCTGAGCGTTTTCCACCAAGATCTCACTCATCAAAGAGCGGACCTGGTGTGCCGTGAAGGACCGTAATTAAGGGGATCCGGAAGTAAGCGAAGAATTGTCGGAACAAGCTCTGGCAACCATCTGTCTCAACATCGATCGGAGCATCTACGGCCTGGTGCAGAATGCGCAAACCGCAAAAGATGCATGACACAACTTGCGGAACACGTTTGAAGACAGTGGCTTTACCCGGAAGATTGGACTTCTTCGGAGGCTGACAGGCATCCGATTGTTCGGGGCCGAGAGGGACGACGAAGTCATTTGCCAGTCTCCCCAGGAGTACGTGAATGAGAGTATGTTGACCTGCAACCATCTGATGGAGGTCGGCTTCAAGGTGGACGATACTTGGATGTGCAGTGGACTTGCTGCTGAAAGGTCTGCCAAAGAAGTACGATCCGATGATCATGGGCTTGGAGTCATCCGGAGTGGCTTTGACGGCGGACATAGTCAAGGCGAATATCATGCAGGAAGTCAAGGTGAACGGTGGTTCGAAATCGTCCGAAAGCGAGGGTGCATTCTTCAGCAAGCAAAATGTACCAAAGAAGCAAGTTGATAAGGATGATGTGAAGTATTTCCGATGCAAAAAGCTTGGCCACTTTGCATCAGAATGTCAGAAGGGAGCCAGCGGCGAGAAGAAGGATAAGCGAATTACCCCGAAAGGGAATGCAGCTTTCTTCGCCGCCCACGCGGTGCAGTCAACCAAACGAAGCGATAGCGATTGGTTCTTCGATTCTGGCGCAACTACTCACTTGTGCCGGAACAAGAACGTGCTCGAGAATCCACTGGATGTGTCATCACGGATAAACGTGGCCAACAACGCTGAGGTGGCCGTCGTAGCGAAAGGATTGGTGACACTGGAGGCTGAGTGCGGCGATGTGACCTGGGACCTCACGATGAGCGATGTACGATGTGTCCCTGATCTGGCGATTAATTTACTTTAAGTAAACTTTCGGTGAGCAAGGTATGCCAGAAGGGATTTCGCGTGATGTTCTCCAAGGAGGAGTGCAATGTTCTGATGTTCTCCAACGAGGGGTGCAATGTTGTCAACCCGGACGACGAGGTAGTGGCGATTGTTCGTAAATTTGGCGGCCTCTACAAGCTGATCGAAACGAAGAAGCCAGTGGTGAATTTGGTGAAGGACGACAAGTCCGAGTTGTGGCATCGGCGCATGGGATAGCTCGCTGCCGGTGTGATGAAGCAACTCAAGACGATGGTAACCGGCCTCGACTTCGAAATGAAGAATCCAGCGAAGTGCATACCGTGCATCGAAGGTAAGCATTCCCGTCAACCGTTTAAGAGGAGTGCGTTCTAGAGCTTATTCACTCGAACTTGTGCGGCCCTATGGAGACAACATCGATAGGAGGCAGTCGCTATTTTCACTTCTCATCGACGACGCATGTCGGAAAACCGTCGTGTATTTCTTGAAGTCGAAGACGGAAGTACTCTATGCACTGCAAGATTACAAAGCCTTTGCGGAAAAGCAGACTGGTGAGAAGATCAAGCGAATCCGCACCGACAATGAAAAAGAGTATGTGAATCAAAATTTTTGAAGCTTCCTGCGGAAGGAGGGAATTCAGCATGAGACGTCCGCTCCTTACAACCGGAGCAAAATGGATTGGCTGAAAGGATGAATCGAACTTTGACCGAAAGAGCAAAGAGCATGCTGTTCGATGCTAACCTGGCCAACCGTTTTTGGGCAGAAGCAGTTGCAGTCGCATCCCACGTTGTCAACCGATCGCCTACAAAGGGATTGTCGGTGACCCTTGAGGAGAAGTTCTCCGAAAGGCGGCCGGATGGGACAGGAAGTCTGAAGCGTGCATCTTCGTTGGCTACAGTGGCACGGATTGGGCGAATGATCCTGAAACACGTCGTTCTATCACCGGCTATGTCTTCAAGCAGGCAGGTGGTGCCATTTCGTGGAGCTGCCGTAAGTAGGCTACAGTTGCTTTGTCGACAATTGAGGCAGAGTATATGGCTGTTTCGGCGGCGACCCAAGAAGCCTTGTGGTGGCGTGGACTACGGGAGGGGTTGCATGGAGTTTCGGAGGCAATTCCAATCCATTGCGACAACCTCAGTGCTGTGAATCTGGCGAAAAGGGAAGTGGGATATTCACCAGCAAACATATTGATATCCGACACCACAAAGTGCGAGAAAAGCTGGAGCAGAAGATGATCACTCTGCAACACGTCGGAACGCAGGAGCAAATCGCAAATGTCCTCTCCAAGACAATTCCAATCTTGAAGTTTATAGAAGCAAAGAAAACCCCCGGGATCAAATAATTCTCGATTAAGGGGGAACGTTAGAAACTAAGTAATCGATGAATTATTATTGTACATAGTAGTAAGCCATGAATTATCTCAAATATACTTTTCTTCATTCGTTGCCCACACGTCATTCGAGTAAGACCTACTTTCAAAATCAATCATATTAACAAACTTCTCCATCCTTACCGTCAGATTCAAATGCATCGTTCCATATCCACCGAACAGCGAGTACGAGCTGGAACTGCGCATCGGCGACATCGTGCTGGTGCACAAAAAGCGTGATAACGGCTGGTACAAAGGCACCCACCAACGCTCCGGTAAAACCGGCCTGTTCCCGGCGTCCTTCGTCGAACCGGATATATGATATCGAAACTAGGATGTGGTACTCGAATGGATCTGTTAGTATTGTTTAATTTTGTTAATCTATAAGTGCAACACAGTGGTATAAATTCGAAAAGAAGAAAAACGGTATTATGGTCAACAATGTTTGTGTAGCAGTAGCAGTAGCAGTCAGTATGTGTTTCGATTTTTGGTTTTTAATCTGTAAAAGTGGTACTAGGATTAGATTAGGATGAAACTATCTAGCAATTCTTAGGTAAGTCGAAGAAAAATAAGACAAAAACAAATTATAGGACAAACATTGAATTAGGCCAACAAAAAGTGCAAATTTGTACCTAATTTTTATCTTATTGGGTCTTTTAAAGTCTGAACCGTAAAGTTAAATCCAGTTTTAGAAAAGTTAAACTTAAATCCTGATGATGTAATCAACTACCAGTGTTGTACTAAATTGTTAGCATGACAAAATGACTAAACTGTGCGCAATAATGAAAGAATACGAAACAAATTAACTTTATTTCTGTAACCTGTCTAATGTTGTTTGTGTCTTCTTGTGCCACTTTCGTATGTCTGTCTGCATGATTTAATCTACCATTCATTCCGCGTACTCAACCAGCATAAATGATGTTGTACAAATTTTCTTACAAAGTACTAGCCCATACATTTGATGTTGTGTTTGAATTATATTGAAAAAAAAATCTCTATTACAAGTGCAACAGCAGGAAAATCGATACACAATAGCAAAAGGAAAGCATTTATTATACTATACTCTTATAGCGCAATCTTATAATTAACCAAACGTAAAAGTGTTTAATGTACGTTACAATCTAGCAAAAGCAAAATCTATTTCGAAAATGCAGAAGAAAAAAGAATATTAAAAACGCATATTTTGTCTAACAAAAAATGCTAACACTGAGCAATGTTTCCGTTAACTCCACAAATTAAATGTAGTGAAATACAATACACAAAATGTGACACGTGCAAAAGCATTCGAAAGAAAGAGATACAAAATGATTGCGCTTCATATGACGCATACGATGATGAGAAATTTGTTTTTGATTGAGAAAACTTTAGCGTATTTACTGTTTTTTAGTAAACCTAAGCAAGATCGAAAAAAAGATACAATTTAGCTATTTAAAAAACAGAACCAAACATGACTCACACACATTTAGCACGGCTCTAAGGGATAGAATTTCAAGTTGAAGAAAAAAAAGAGCAAAAACCAACGACCTAGCAGGTCATACTAATTAGGAACAGGGTAAATTTTCTTGCATGACAAAAATTGGTAGGTTCGGGTTTCTCGTTAATACAAATCCGATAGAAACAGTGTTATTAAGAAATGCCTTTGGAAAAGAAAGTTGGGATTTGAAATTCGAAATGTTCGGCAATGGAGCAGTGGAACCGAAAGCATTTTTGTGCTCCAAAACACTGCAGCTTGAAAGAAGAGATGAAGCAGCACGTAGATATATAGCGTCACATGTGATTCGATCTGAGTGTAGAGAATGTTTGGTAAGCGCACTATATTTTGAGGAAGATCAGAGGAAAACGGTTTAAACATAGGAAAATGACATTATGGTGAAGGTCGCCGAAGTACAAAAATTACTGCCATCATGGCTGACTTGTATCGCTACTTCGATTTTTCGAAGGCACGAATCTTAAAAACTACTAAGCTTTCACATGCTGAACTTTAAAAGTCTTAATGATTTGGCATGTAAAATCTTTGTGGTTTCTTTGATTTGTGGTTTCAAGAATACGAAGAATCGATGTGAATCGGCGATGATGGCGATCATTTTTGTATTCCTGCTAACTTCGCCTTATGGCAGCGTATAGTAATGATGGATATGACAAAAACAGGTATACTCGTACTTTAAAAATAAACTACTTATGAAGATAGTGTAGTAAGTTGTTAATCAATATCACAATCCAACTACAACTTCATTCAATTGTTGATTTAAGTCATTTAACTATGTTTATGGAAAATGTATTAGCAAATTACTGAGAAGAAAGGCACATACGTTCGATGAAATAATCAACCGCCTTATTTGTCCAATGACCAACGTTCCAGTATCCCAGACCTCAAAGCTGTCATGACGGTGGGAAGATGGTGCCCTTTTCATTCAGAATGCATTATGTAACTAGTACTCTCAAGCCTTAAATAATAGAGTTTTAACATCGCACTCTTAGACACAATTGTAGAAAAAACACGAGTTACTGACAAAAGAGTCAAGCTCATACTAAATGAGTCGCTGCATGCCTAGACAGAGAACTTATTACTGCCATAGACATGGGAAGCCACCATGTAATCCATCGGCGTATAGACCGATATGCTTATTGGATACGACTTGTAAGGTGCTTGAGAGGGTAATCCCCAACAGGCTGTCGAAGTACACGGAGGGTACAGGCGGCCTGTCAAATAACCAGTTTGACTTCCGAAAAGGTAAATCAACGGTGGATGCCATCCTCTCTGTCATCAAGACAGCCGAGATAGCACTTCAGTGTAAGAGCCTGGACCAGTTGGGAGGCTATTACCAAACTCACTACAACGCCTCCGGGTTCCTGAGTTAACCTGTACAGGATTATGGGAAACTACGTCCAGAATCGTGTACTGGTTTACAACACAGAAGCGAGTCGGGATTGTGTCCAAATCACCTCAGAAGCTCCGCAGGGTTCTTTCCTGGGCCCGGTGCTTTGGAACACAATGTTTGACGAAGTGTTGCGATTAAAGTTCCCTAACAGGGTAAAGTGTTTCGCGGACGACATCTCCCTTAAGGTCTATGGAGAATCCATAGAAGAACTGGAGCTAACGACTACTTCCTCTATTGACCTAGAAGAGGAATTGATCCGCTCCAGGAAACTGGAGCTAGCACATCATAAAACGGAGGTTATTCTGGTCAATAAAAGGAAATCGAAGCAACAGGCGACGATTGGTGCGGGTAACTACTGCACTATTACCTCAAAGCGGACCCTGAGGGGTCATGATCGACGACAAGCTGGCCTTTATCAGCCACGTCGATTACGTCGCAAGAAGGGGCCTCCACAGCTATATCGGTATTATCCCGCCAATAGCTCGACGGTACAAGGGAGAAAGCGGAAGCTCCTTGTTAGTGTTGCCTTGTTGCCCTACTCCGGTAGGGTGGGTCGTCCGCGGGTCACCGCGTTAAATAATAAGAGCTACCTAGGTAGAACCATAGATTAACCCATTCTTTTGCTTTGCGGTAGTAGAGTAGTCTTTGTTTTTGTTGCTTCGCGTTTCAGGAGGGTGTACAGCTCTGCCACCGTTCCAAAGTTGCTGCCGACAACATTTATATCTTTCGCGGAACAAACATTGACTGGAGCGTGTGAAAATTGTACCTCGGCGGTTGAGCCCGGCTCTTCGCATGAAACCTTCCGCACTGAAAGGTAGAACATCGCGCTGATGTTGGACAACAGGCATGCAAATCCATCACCTTGTCGTAGTCCTCGACGTGATTCAAACGAGCTAGAATGTTCTCCCGAGATCTTTGTAGCTTCAACAAGTCTTGCGAACTTCTCGGGAAAGCCGTAATCTTCCATAATTCTGTATAGCTCTGTGTGGTCGGTACTCTTGTACGCCGCATAAAAATTGATCAACAGGTGATGTGTCGGTTATTCCAGGTGTTCACGAAATTTTTGGATGTTTTGCCGAACAATGAAGATCTGATCCGTTGTCGAGCACCCGTGATTATATGCCTCATCAACAAGAAGGGTGACAAGTTGTAGTATGAGAACAATCGAGTGATCACAATCCTAACTACTGCCTACAAAGTGTCATACCAGATCATCTTCCATCGTCTATCACCAAAACTAAATGAGTTCGCTGGAAGCTACACTGATAAAAAAGCAATGATAATATGTATGTGTCCCACACATGAATATTTACAATTTGATCAACAAATGATATCTATTTGTAACCACACATACTTCCTATGTATACAAATAAATATTATGCGTGGCCAAATATACTTTTCATTTGCCACATAAACTTCATATGTGTATCTCAGAGGGTTCTGTTTATGTGTGAACAAATGAATATTATGTGGAATTTTACATGGATTTTTGCCAATAAATATGTGTGGATTTTTATCGGTGTACCACAGTTAAATCTCCTCATAGCTCTCCCCCTCTTCCAACTTTGATCTCCTTTTTCCCGCTTTTTTTAACCCGAAAAACCCCCCCACAACCCACTTCTTTCGCACCGAGCCATCGGAAAGATGTTGAAAATTCACCAGTCTACAGTGTCTTGTGTCATAAAACGTTTCGGGGAACGTTTAACAGTCGATCGGAAGAAGGTGAGTGGTAGAAAAAGTGTTCCGTACTGTGTGAAGGATCACAAGCGAGTGGTTGCTGCCTTTAAACGCAAACCCAGCTGTTCCGTTCGGGATGTCGCGAAAAAGCTGCACTTGACCAAAAGTTTCGTGCAGAATGCCAAGAAACGAGCCGGGCTTCGTTCATTTAAAGTTCAGAAAGCTCCAAACCACAATGAAAAACAGAATAGGACAGCTAAAACACGTGCGCGTAAGCTGTACACACAAATGTTGACGAAACCAAACTGCTGCATCATGGACGATGAAACACACGTAAAAGCGGACTTTAAACAAATTCCCGGCAACCAGTATGTGACTGCGAAAGACAAGTTCGATGTTCCAGAGTCTCCCAGGAAACAGCAAGTGTCAAAGATCCCCAAGAAATTCATGTTTTGGCAGAGGATTTGTTCGTGTGGTAAACGGAGCAAGCCTTTCGTGACAACTTCAACTGTAAATGGTCAAGTATACATGAATGAATGCCTGAAAAAACGACTGCTTCCGTTTCTCAAAACACACAACGTTCCTACAAGCGTTGTACAAAATCTTATGCGTGGTATTAAGAAGAACGTTCGGGCTTTTGGATTTGGTAAAGAAATGCAGTAAAATAAAAATACCTAAACCAATATTATACATTGTATTTTATTCCCTGAATATTTCATGACAATCGGTTGAGAGACTTGCTCTTGAGGACGACTTTACACTCCTCAAGTTCTACACTCAATCGTTCCATGGGTTTTGTTCCACATACCCCACGATGTGTTCAGCTGCGTCGTTGAAGGCTGCTTTAATATTGAAGATTGTACTTGAAAAAAAAAAATGCAACAGACAAAAATGATCAGCAAAAATTAATTTGAAGTCGCATATATTTGAAACTCTCAGGGAATAAATAAACACATAGCTATGTTTTCTGCAAAGTTGGTTTGTTCATACTTCTCTCCTAGGCTAAATGTCCGCACCTTGGACTTAATGCTACCCATCAAATCCTGTGCAACATTTGCAGCATCTTTCTTTCACACTTTCATCCAGTCTTTCTTCAAATCCTTGTCGTTTTTGAAGACCTTGCTTTGACCTTCCGGAGCTTGCCCTTCATAATCATTGCCTCCTTTGGCACAAAAATGACATCGTTGGCTTCGTACCACTCCATCATCGGTTTCGCGTAATGGCACGATGCCAGATCCGGCTAAAACAGAGTGTCACCTTCGTAGGACCGGATGAAGGGCACCAGGCGCTTCTTGAGGCATTTTTCTTTATATATATGGCCGTTGATGGTGCGGTCGTTATGTACGGCGTGCTGAATTTGCCGCACCCACAGATCACCACACCAAGTACTTTTTTTGGAAAATTTGTCGACCTTCTTCTACCGGAACTTCTCCGGAACATCCAGGCGGAACTTGCCGACGAAAAACTCCAGACCAGAGGACTGCTTGGCGTCCGCTTTAATATACATCTTGTCGTCCATTACGATGCATTTCGGCTGCACCAGCCACTCGCGGAACAGCATCCTGGCACGGGCTTTGACCACCATTCTATTAACCGGTTCGCTTAGGCGCCTTCCTTACCTTGAAGACATGAAGTCTACATGGTTTGTCTGGTGGACGAACCTGACGATAGTTCTTGGCCACGCCCCAAATCGACTGGTTCGAATTGCGCTTGGAGTAATCGCTTAGCTTCCTTGTTAACGGGGTCGGTCGTCTTTGCTTTTCTTCCGCTGCCAGCTCGCCGCTTGGTCGAATGGGTCTTCTTGAACGATGTTACCACAAGGGACACGGTCGTATTGTCCAAACTGTTTCGTGGTCCACCTGTGGAACTGGCCTGGATTTTCCACGACCGCGCCCATATTTTTTTGTCGAAGCACTTCTTGCTTGAAAGCCATCTCGATAACCACTAGACAGATTGTGACGAAATTTGTAAAAATTACACTCTTTTATCCAAAATTTCATCACTTTTTCCCCATGAAATAAAAAAATATACACAAACGAAAGTGTTGCATTTTTTTTTCGAGTACTATCTTTAGTGATGTTTGCTTACACTACTCAGTGCCGCTTTTTTTTTTAATTAGTTCGTTTATTTGTAAGGGTCAGACGTGTGTTACCTTTTGCGGATCCGATAATCAATATTGTTATTTACAATGCATAGCTTTTTGGTGTAAGTAAGTGGGGTGCCAATAACTCGTGGCTCGCTCGAGGTTAATGGATCACATCATCGTTTGGAAAGGCAACTTATTTAAGTTGCTGCTCATGGCTGCGGCTGCCATCAAGTCCTCGGTTCCTATATCTGCTTTCAGGAAAGTGTTGTGGTAAAATAAAAAAATCATAAAAAAAATCAAAAATATCCAAATGTCATATGGGACAATTAGGCTTTCACCGGCAGTACAGTAGTAACAACATAATAAATAGCAGAAAAAAAATCGTAACTGATCGCAATAATTAAAATAAATCTGCTCTCTATATATTCACCATTTTCGTACCCCTTGTTTCAATATTCATTAATGAATAAAAGTAGAAACAAAACAGTTACTGGCGTGTGCGTGCTCACATACAAACGTTAAATTGAATGAACTTGTTGGCAGAAATGAATCGTATCATAACGGTATTCGTAGTAGTCATAATCGCATTAGGCTTGCTGGATATGATTGTATATGTTGAATTTCGTTATCCACGAACACAACCACATATAGTTTTGACAGATTCCTTACACATCATTCCAATAAAACGTAAACATTAGAAAACTTAGGACTTTCCGCATAGAATTTTCATTAAAAAAAATCAACTAACGCAAATTTCGTTTCAAAAATGGATTATGAGAACGAAAAGGTGTTGAAATTGGTGTTTCCTGATAGTTATGAAGGTGAATTTTCGTCAATAGCTCTAAGACGAACATACTTTCATCTACAACTTCCCATTCCAGACGTTCTTAGCAGCGACACTGCCCCGGATGTCATGGATTACATGTTCAAGCTGGGCTCGTACAAAGTGGACCAGTTGAAGAAGGAAAAGATCCGGTTGCAGGACGAAAACAAACAAAATGTCGAACAGACGCAGGAGCTGGCTGTCAGCAACTACAAAACGTTCATCCAGACGGCGGAGTGCTCGCGGGAAATCTACCGAAAGTTTGTAGAAACGGAAGAACGGGTGAATAGTTTGAGCCGAAAATTGCCAAATTTCGCGGAGACTTGTCAAAAGTTCTTGGATTCTTCGAGCAATATTAACAGTGCAAGGCGGTTGAATTCCCTAACGTTGACACGAAATGCCGAACTGCTGGAGATATTGGAGCTGCCGCAGCTTATGGAGACTTGTATCCGGGAGGGGAAATATGAGGAAGCTTTAGAACTGGCTGCCTACGTGCAGCGTATTGGCACGAAACATGGAAATATTCCAATCATCGGGGTAAGAAGATCAAAAACGTCCACAGAAATAAATGTTGATTTCATATGAATTCCCTGGCACAGAACATTCGAACAGCCGTTGAGGCTGCTTGGCACACGATGTTGGTTCAACTTCTGTCCCAGCTACGAACAGACCTTCAACTACCCAAGTGTCTCCAAGTCGTTGGCTACCTACGGCGAATGCAAGCATTCACGACTGCTGAATTGAAGTTGAAATTCCTTCAAATTAGGACTGGATGGTTTAAGGAATTGTTAGCGAAAATTCCTCAAGATGACGGTCGGTGTTCCTCGATAATTTAGGATGCCCTTTTTACATGTTTTTCCTTTTCAGCCCATCTTCACCTAACTAAAACGATTGAAACCACGCGTGTACACTTGTTCAATATTATTACACAGTACCGCGCGATCTTTCCGGAAGATGAAGACGCCGTTTCCGGCCTATCTTCAATAACATCAGACCACAATGCCGCGGATGGGAGTAAAATATTCCACAGCTGGCTGCATAGCCAGATTGTGGACTTCATTGATACACTAGAAAAAGATCTCGCTTCGAATGACAACAATTCCTATGATACCATTCTTGGCCAGTGCATGTATTTCGGTTTGTCTTTTAGCAGAGTCGGAGTCGATTTCCGGTCACTGATTGCACCCGTGTTCATCAGGGTAATCTCGCTCAATTTCCAAAACTCCATCGTGAAAATCACACGACAGTTCGAACAGGAAATTGAACGTTACACCTTGATAAATAAGGTTCCAACGGGTATCAAAAGATCCAAGACTAGTGACAAAACCGAAAACAGCAATCACCCACCGGAAAGTTTGTTGGATTTCATTCCGCTCGCCCTGTATTGCAACGAAATTCTCACAGTTTTTAATGAACTCCGCTTATGTGCACCGATCGCGCTCGCGCCAACGGTGACCGAAATTCTCGAAGCTTCTTTGGAGAACGTCTGCAAAAACATACTTTCCTTTTACCGGCAAGAGCAGCAGGCTTTCACTGCGTCCGAACGGGAGTGCTTCATCCGGTTCTGCTCGTGCTTCGCGTACGATCTTATTCCTTACCTGCAGCGTTGCATTCACTTTATCTTCCCACCGTCGACCATCGCCAACCACCTCGGGGTCAATGTGCTGACGCTCCAGAAGCATGGCATCACCTATTTACGGCAGAAGAAAATCTTGGAACCGATTGAGTATCTACTGCCCGATAAAATTGAAGCCGTTATCAAACAGGTCAGCGAGATAAGCGTTGGGTCGAAAGTTTCGCCAGCTGATGATGATAATGGGGATAAGCAGCAGGTTGTGTGTGATAAGATAGGCATAGCGTCATCGAACTCAGGTGAGGATCTAAGTCCAGACGCGGTTTCCAAGGCGAGTAAGGAGTGAATAATTATTGTGCTAAGCTATCCGTATTACTGTTATCTGATAATTTGAGAAGTGGAGTATAGCTGCACGATATCGTATGTTTTTTCGTTATTAGTTTGTTATCTTTTGTAACTTGTAACTATGCGGATTTTACGATGGAGAAGATCAAGCAAAATCAAATTGGATATAGATTATCTAACTAAAACTATTAGGTACGCAACTAAGTTCTCGCTGTTTGTCAGTAGATGACTCCAGCAGTAAGAGCTGGTTAATTTTGACATATCCAAAACGTCATGAACCAAGGTTAGACATAATATGGACATATTATGGTAAACAAAGCGCTTTGACACATTAGTGATTTTGTTTTTGCATAATACTTCGACAAAGTTTTTTCGTTAGGGCCTCACTGACAAACGTAAATAATGGCTTTTTCCGCGAATATCTCGTCATTGAAATCTCGCCTAATCAATCCACCACAGTCATTTCGTAGAGGGAGCGTTCACCTATCCGATAGAGTTAGAGGCTTACATGGGCAGCCTTTGTTTCACGAGAAATCTACGGAAGAAGCCATTGTTTACGTTTGTCAGTTAGGCCCTAATGAAAAAAAAGCATGCGTTGAGAAGCAAGGAACTTGGGCCAGAAAGATGCAAAAAAGTAGTGTCTAGCGATGGGCAATACTTTCCATGATTCATTGGTAAAACATTTTTACAATAAAGTTACATTTTTATCACACAAAAAAAACAGCGAGGGCTTAGTTGCGCACCAAATATTATAATACGCTTTTCACTTATATGAAAGAAAAACATCCTTATATGTAGCTATCGGTCGACAGTTGTTTAAATTTACAAGGTGGTTGGGATTGATTCCCGATCCTGTCAAGGAATTTGAAGTGTTACAAATTTTACTCGACATTACGATATTGTATGAAGAGATGATTTTAAGTAGATCTAAACGTCCATACGATATCTGTGTTAGCAATTAGATTTGTGGCAACGCATTTTTACCGCAATGAACTTCACTAGTTTTCAGTCAGCTGTGTGCGACATTCACCAGATAGCAACAAATTCATCATCATCATTTATTTCGATTTTTTTTTGCACACCCACTTTTCCAGCAGGCGCCATAGGAAATGCAGTGTGTGCATCTAAATATATAACAATTTCTCGGCTGTGATAAATTGTTGCACCCTACAAGTATAGAACGAACTGTCCAACGGTCATTCTAGCATTAGCATTCCTACTTAGCTACAATCAACGCAGTAGCTTGCAACCGGCCGAGTATATATATATTAGATAGTTCATGTCTTTGGAACATTCCAGACACAATTGTCGCCAGATTACTAACTGACCTTTTCAAAAATCAACAACGGTAATGTTGGCTCAAACGTGTAGAAGTATGAGAATTGTCTGTCACAATGGTTGTTTGATATCATTAAAATTCATACAACAGCTTATCACCAACGTCAACAACTCTGCATAATCTAACATAGGTAGATAATCAATTTCGAGTTTTCAATCGGGCGGGGGAGTGGAGCTTACGATACATTAGTCAGTTAACAACAGGAAGGGAACGTTTATTTTTAGATCTGGCAGTGCCAGGTGTGTTCGTTTTGTCGATTATTATCACAGGTCATGGAACGATGATTTTTGGTTACAGCTTTGCCTTCGGGAAATAACCAGCGATGTTGAGGGTGCTCAGATGGGCTAGCAATTGGTCGATGTACTCCTCGCGATGTTTGTGGAAGTGGCCAACGTGCGGTGATCGATCCCAGCATTTCATCGTGGTCTGAATGGAGATAGATAATTTCACTGGTTTTAGAAATATATCGATTGTTTTTGAATGGAAATCAGAACCAACCTTAACGCCAACTGTTTCCCAGGCTGCCATTAGCCGTTTGTTGGCCGATTCCGTTCCGACAGGATCCGTCTTGGAAACTAACAACAACGCTGGACATCGAGCTGGTTCGTAAAAGTATAGTTTGTTGCACTTTTCGTAATACTGTGTGGCTTCTTCATGGAAAAGCTTCAAGTGGTAGCTGGAGATAGTGAGCATATAAAACGGGTTGGAAGTCAAAGTTCAATGAATTGATAAGAGTTGAACTCAGAATGCGCCAAATTTTAACTTACGTGATGTATCCTCGTAAAGCGCTCTGCAGAGTAGAATTATTTGGCAGAACAGCATGCGGCACTCCAACCGGGATTTCGGTAATGTCAGCTGCACTGTCCCAAATTTGTCCCTTGATCTTGTCAAGTACCGTTTTGTTCGATTCGTCTTCGCTGATCTTGACTAAACATTCGCCCCAAAGGTAGCCACCGACGGAGAATCCATGCAGAACCACTCCCCGGTCAAGATCGTTGTTTCGCATAAATTTCACTATATCGTTGGCTACGGCTTGCGATCCATGCACCGGCCACATCAGCTGCCATGGGCTGATGTGGGCTACGAGAACTTCGAAACCTTGCTCGATGTAGAACTCGGCGTACTTGGTCAGATGTTTTTCAGATGCTTGAAGCCATGCGAGAATCAGCACCAGCGGTTTGTCTAGTTGTTCTTTCAACCTGTAATTTGGAATGTAATTTTTTTCATTGAATTTGGACGATTGTTTTGAGAGCAGTTAATTATCTTTTAGAACAAAATAATGACTGGAATAATTATATTACCGATCACACTAATTATGACTGAAGGATCGCAAATCGTCACTTGAAGTTATCGTTCAGCAAAATAACGTCAATGAGAATTAAAGGAAATTTTGTTTTGGGGATTCTGAAGGTTAAAGGAATTAATATAGTTGGTAGCAATGAACTGCCGGTGGGCGCATTGTTGTCCCATCTTAATAAAAAATAATCAATTTCGGAAAAATGCATAGTCGATTTGTCCCACTTGAAAATTAGACACATATTTGTCCCACTAAATTGCTCCTAGTGGGACAATTATGCGTCCATATTTCAGGTGGAAAAAAATCACTCAGCGGATTTAAGATTTTTCTAGAATTAACAACACCTGTATGCATTATATTTTGAAAGTACATATCAAAGTATTGTGGTTGGCATAAAAAAATCAAAAAAATCCAAATGTCATATGGGACAGTTATGCTTCCACCGGCACTGAAATTCTTAGATAAATTGAAGAAACATGGTAAGAAACTCTAAGAAATACGTCTTTTCGCGTACGTAAAAAGAAGTTTTTAGGGGGATATTTGAAAAGAGCTCTGATTGAAAATTAGAAGAATTTGAATGGAGAACTTCTTAAGAGAATTGTTAATCAGAATATTAGTTTTTGGTGAATTGTTCTGTTTGTACGTGTAATCTAATACACATTACAGACCCAAACTATTAATTTCAATCTATGGAAAATGGGTCATTTTTTTTCTCAAAAGTACATGTCATCTAAGCAATGGGTAAGTGTATTTTCAGGAGATAACATTATTACAAAAATGCTATCCTCCGAAATTTATGCATAGGCCTTTCAATACGCTTGAACAGAACCATACAACCATACAACTGTAGCCTTCGATCGCGACTAGGGACTGATTTTCTATTCAGGTCTCACTAGGCGTGAGAAATTCTGCACGACTACACGACCACGGTTTATTTATTTATTTTTAATATTAGTCAACGGATAAAATGTGTATCCCAATGACAATGAACTAAAGATTGGACTCGGAAAAAATGCGACACTTTGTTTTGGGTGTAACTTTTTATCGCGTGGGTAAAAATTAATGAAATTTTGGGTAATACTAGTTAAGAGTGTTATGTTTATGTGTGCAAAATTTATCGCGATCTGTCAAGTAGTTTTCAAGATGCATTCGAAACAAGAAGAGCTACGCCTGCAAATCTTGGGCGCGGTGATCGATAATCCTGGTCAGTCGCACAGATGGATCGGCAAAAGGCTTGGAATCCACCATTCCACCGTGTCCCGCGTTGTAAAGATGTTCCAGGAGACGAAGACTATCGAGCGGCGCGCTGGAAGCGGCCAAAAACCGAAAACGGAATACCCAGAGAAGGCGCGGAAGATAAGGCAGTACTTTAAGAATAACCCGAACCTTTCCACCCGAGACGTGGCCAAAAAGGTCAATTCGTCGAAGTGGTTCGTCCAGCAGACCATGAAGCGGGCTGGGCTACGTGTTTTTAAGGTCAGGAAGGCGCCAAACTGGACTGACAAGCAAAACACGGTGGCCAAATTGCGTGCGCGGAAGCTGTACCGCGAGTGGCTGGTCAAGCCAGGCTGTCTCGTCATGGACGACGAGACATATATCAAGGCGGACACCAAACAAATCCCCGGCCTCGAGTTTTTTTTTGTCGGTACGTCCCGCATGGAGGTTCCGGAAAAGTTCCGGAAGAGAAAGATGGACAAATTCGCGAAGAAGTACCTGTTGTGGCAGGCGATCTGCGAGTGCGGACGGTACAGCAGGCCGTTCGTTACAACCGGCACCATAAACGGGCAGATTTTTCGAGAGGAATGCTTGCAGAAGCGCTTGCTGCCCTTCCTCTTCTCTCACCGTTGTCCCACGCTGTTCTGGCCGGATCTCGCTTCGTGCCATTACGCCAAGCCTGTAATGGATTGGTACGAAGCGAAGGGCGTTAATGTGGTCCCGAAAGAGGCGAACCCGCCAAATACACCAGAACTTCGTCCGATCGAAAAGTTTTGGGCGATAATGAAGAAGAAGTTAAAGAAAAGCGGAAAAACATTCAAAACCGATGAAGCTTTGAAGAAAAACTGGGAGAAATTTTGTAAGGAAGACGGACTAAGCCTCGCCCAAGATCTCATGAGCAGTGTTAAGAGAAATGTACGAGCATTCAGCTTGGGGGAGGAAATTCAATAAATAAATTATGCCAAAACATAGCTAATATATAGTTATTTAATCCCTGAAAATTTGAGAAGTATCCGATTTAAAATGAATTTTTGGTGATCATTTTTGTGTGTCTCATTTTTTCCGAGTCCAGTCATAAAGACTGGATCTTAATAAAAGGACAGCTACAATTTAAATCATCATAAACATCGTTTAACATTGCACTTATTTAGTCCGCGGGAAGAGTAAAATTAAAATATGTGATAACTATCAGAAACGCGATACATGTTTAACACGGGTTCGTGTGCACCATAGTTAGTCCTCGATCGCCGATTGTTGAAGAAAGCATGTAAACGGAGTTGCTTTAAAAAAAGAACAAAAAGCCCCAACTGGAGCCCCCCCAGCTTTCTTCGCTTTTTGATTTTTTTTGTTCCCCCCCCCCAAAAACCCCCCAAACAAAACAAAAAAAACTTTTCCGAACGGTTTCCACCCCCCCTGTGGCGTTTTGGAAGAAAGGGGACCCAACAACGGCGGAATATCCAAGTATTGGGCGAACCAAGGAACAGTATAATGCCTTGAGGCAGTACACTGTAGTAAGTACACTTTATTATTTATTAAACGTCCCTGGATTTGGTACAGCTATATACAAAAAGCTGCTTTGCTCACTGTAATAATATTAAGATGGTAAAATATTGTTCATTTGGTTTGTTGCATGAAATTTCAAAATAAATTCATAAATGTGTTCACCGCCAAAGGAAGATTGATCTGTATGGGGTTACACTTGGCATACAAATTTAAATGAGTTTCCACTACGTCTTTCATTGCATTATTTCGTCCCGAGTACACTATTCGCTCGAGGTTCGTTTCCAAACCAGGCCCTTGTTATAAAAGAACCTAAAAGTTTGAGCAAGACAGCAGATTGAAACTTCGTGATAACGAAAGAGATGTAGTAATTAAACACTTGGTAGAGGAAGCCTGTGACAATCGTATTTTGAAAAGGTCGTTTAATTGCTTCGGGAATTTAACGTACTTCCGGTCACGAAAACCGTACAAATCACGCCTATCTGAGGATTTCAGGAACTTCTACTCGTTCACTTTGACTTGAACCGTGGAAGAGGCGGGAGTGCGAATAGTCAGTATCTAAGTGTACTTAGTGTCGCGGTGTGTTTTTCGTGGTATGTGTCATAAAGCGTGAGAAATCTAGAAAACCGATTTCAACATTAAATTTCTCGTTCCTTTCCATTAGCCTATAGAGTTCAAACGTAGGTTCAAAGGCTATGTGCGGTCAATGTTAGTTTTGTGTGTGCGAAGTACGATAAAAAGGTAATTCGAAAATGTCTTTGTGTGGAGATTTCACTAAACGAATCGAACAGCCGTTCGACGGCTTTTTGTTTAGGATCGGCTTTATCACCGCATCGCTTCGATCGATCTTTGGTTTTGCTCGGCACACCGCACTTCCAGTTATCGCACTCTCTAGACCCCACGCTTCATCGTCAAGGTTCCCGGTTCCAGGGAGAAACCGGAAGGGAGACACCGTTATACTGTTCTCCGGCAGAGCTTCGACCGACAACGTAGAGCGTACCCGAGCGGGTATTTACGCCACCGACCATCGGCGCTAGCAATAATCATTGGATCATTCTTCTTTGCAGACAATCCGTCCGACCAATGAAGGCTGCTTTGCCGTAAACCGTGAGTAAACACATGCAAATCTCCACACACACCAATGAGCTCGAAGACAAGTGGTAGTTTAGGCTGGCCATCGCTAGAATCAGAAATTCCGCACACACGAATAGAGAGAGAGAGAGAGAGAGAGAGAGAGAAAACAAGAGGGAGAAAGGAACATGTAAAAACCTAGGTAGGAACGCCAATAAACACAAAAATGAAATTAGAGGTTTGAAGTTGAACAAAATGATGTTTGGTTGCTAAAACGAAAGTCCTCCCCGTAATGCGAATTTCGGTTGACTAGATCCTCACATTTTCGTTTCCATGTAGTATTTGTGGAGTAATTCAAAACATTTACTCCAGGTGTGGCTGCCTGGGAAAACAGCCATCGCACTCACGTTTCAGGATCGGTAGGGGAAATTTGAACATCAAGGGGTTCTCCAGTGATGATAAACGTGGCTTGTAGTGTAGTGAGTCGGTAAGAAGATGGTTACCACGGGTTTCTTTTCTTTGGAAGTAGATTTTTCGGGAGGATCTCCAACCCTCATGGGGTTTCAATCTGTTGAATCGCCCATACCTTAAACATAGGTCTCTGCTATAACTAAACCCACCCTAAGGTTGGGTTTCTGCCGGGCAAACTAACCTCGACGAGTAGTCCTCTTAGGAGGTGGCGCTTAAGCTACTTGTTTAGAGATCGAGGGCGTATTCAGTGGACGAAATCTCGCAGGTCCCGAGACTTGTGTTACAACACAAAATTAAAAAAAAAAAAAAAAAACACCCCCGCGAAGACACAAAAAAAAAAAAAAAAAAATTCTCCCCAACACTTTAGGGACGACACCCCCCCCCCCCCACCTTTCTTTCCCCTCCATTTTCCCCCCTTTTTTTTGTTCGGAGCCCCCCTTTTCCCCCCACCAACCCCCCCCCCCCCCCCCCCCCCTTTTTTCCCCCCCCCCCCCCACTCTTAATCTTTTCCAAAAAACACACCCACCTTTTATTACTATAAACCTTTAGTTCCCCCCTTTTAAACCCCGAACCATTTGAAAATTATTTTCCCCCCCTTCATACACACCAAAAAAAGGAATGGCCTCAAGTGACTGCCTTGAGGAACACCAGATGTAACGGGGAAAGGTGATGAAGCGTAGTCGCCAATATTTACAGACGTTAAGGTAGGAACGAATTCAAACGAATCCAGTCAGTCAGGTAGGAACGAATCCGAACGAATCCACCCATTCAGGTAGGAACGAATCCAAACCAGAAGATTATCGTGGATGCCCATTGTGTCTCATTTCGCAATGACAATCTCATGGTTCACCTTATCAAAAGCAGCGGAGAGGTCGGTATATATGGGGTCTACTTGATGGCCAAGTAATCTCACGAATAATAAACGAAGTAAAGGCAGTTAGATTACTCGTTGTGGATCGCGTGGGCATAAATCCGCGTTGATCTTGCGAAATGATATGCGAGCAGTCCTGAACAAGCTCTTTCCAGAACAATTAGTTCGAAGAGTTTAGAGATGGCACTCAGCGATTTAGATTCCGCGGTAATTAGCGACAATTCGTTTGCATCCTTTTTTTGTGAATAGGGAAAAAGAAAGATTCCTTCCAACAGTCAGGGAATTGTCTTCAGGCCATGAAAATTCTGGCTAAAGGCTACGCAAGAGTATTTAGGCAGTGTTTCAGAATCAGTGAGGGAATGCCATCAGGACCAGTTCCAGTAGACGTTCCGGCTGAAACCACTGTGGCACTGTCGACGGAAAATGAAGTTCCAAATACAGATATACGAGGAACGTTACTCGTGGCCGCTGCAATATCCTGTTCGTTAAGAATTTCGTGCGAAATAAATCGGCGATAGTTTCGATTGAGTTGGCATCTGAAACACCGTCCGTCATATTAGAAGGCAATCCCGTTTCTTTCCGTTGCTCGTTTACCTGGCGCCAGACATTCTTAGGATTCGCTTTGAGACGACCCTGTAGCTGATACTGATGGGCATTATACAAGCAGTCGTGGAGACGTTAGTAGTTGATGTTGGCAAGCTCGTAGTTAGCCTTCGTACAGTCTGTATGATATTTGCTATGTTTCCTCAGCGCAGCCCTTTTCAGTCGTTTCAAGTGTTTGAGTTCGGAATTCGACCAAGCAGGTTTTGCAGGCGTACGGTTGATTTTTTTTCCGGCACAAACTGATCGATAGCGTAAAGCAAAACGCCGCACATAGTTGAAACAGCGAAGTTAACATCCCCGTTACCGAGCGTCTTATTCCAGTCCACTCCAGCAAGGAAGATATCCATTCCCTCGAAGTCAGCTTTATTGAAGTCGTAGTAGACGTTTTCGGCGTAGTCTTTGAAGCTTTGCACAGGGTTGAACTCCAGCTTAACGAGAAAAGGAGAATGATGACTGCCATTTTTGACGAACCGTACAGGTGCTTGGAGAATGGAACAGGGACGTCCTAATTCTTCACAGATAAAGCAAAGATCAAGTAAACGGTTGTTTGCATTTAAAATGCCATTCACTTGTCGACGTCTTGCAGTAGTAGGAGTACGCGTCTAGCAAGGTGAGTGATGCTGGTCCGAACGACGAATGGAAATTATCGGGAAAGCTAAACCCTGCTGTTCATTAACGCTTAGGCTACTGATCACCTATTTGTTGTAAACTCACAGAGAAGCAAAGCTTGAAAAAAGGGAGCAGATGCAATGAAACTGTGCAACTGCCATACTGTACATGTACGACCCTATGCTTTCTGGACGCGACCCTATACCAGCGAGACAAATCAAAATGGCTGCATATTGTTTGCTAGACTACCGAGCTGTTCAGAAGTGCCAACCATCAGGAGATCATCACAGTTCAACCTTCATCAGTTTCAACATCGCGTTACTTTTATGTCGAAACTAACGCCTATCGTGTAAGATGGGCAAAGGGAAGAACCGTAGCCAACCAAAAGAAGAAGAGGTAGATCGACGCAGAAAAATTGTCGTCGGGAAGTGCATCATCGCAGGGTGAAGGCAGCCCTAGGAGAAAGCAACGATCATACAAACATTCGACTCAACACTCAGCTGCTGTTCAGTAACTTCGCCTCACTGGGTGTTGCTGCTGAATACAGGCTATCACGCATTGAAAACAAGGTGAAGCTTCATTTGGACTATGGTGGACCACGACCTTCCCGTGAAGTTCCTGAAGCCAAGGCGGAACACACGACATCTCTGGTGGGAGCCCCTTCAAGGTTGTCATCAGGGGCCTACCGAGCTTTGACCCGAAAACGATAGAAGCCGGAATCAAGGACCGGTTCAAGCTGGCTTCAATCGCGGTCTGTCGGGTGAAACGGGTAGATGAAAATGTGAAGAAGTACCCGGATTGCCTTTTCCTGGGGCATTTCATGAAATGGACCATGACGTTCAATTCGCTGCGAGTGATTCGTTCGCTTTACTCCGTCACCATACGTTGGGAGCCATCGTGACATAGCCTGGACTTTAATCACAGCACTCGAAACTAAAACATCAACCTACACTGCAGCAAATGCGTTCAAACACATGCAACAAATGCCTGCCCTGTCTCGGCGAATGAGGCTGTAGCTTTCAAATGTGCCCAACTGCCTAATTTCAAATGGATTTCAAATGCATCCGAAAGCAAGCAACGACGAACAACCAACCGGGACGCAAGAAAGAGCTCCTGCTTTCAGAGCGTAAGATTTTCCTCCACATCCTGCTGCTCGGCAAGGGCAGCAAAACCACGGGTGTCTGGAAACCACCAACAGCAACAAACGACAATCCCGCTTCGTTCTCTGCGGACGAATTGATGGTGTATTTTTGTCAACTACGAGCTACGATGGTGAAAAATTCGTTGAAGACATTGCATGTCACCATGAAACGGAACCAGTTTCTGATACGTTTTTTCACGCAATAATCTCCACAAAGACACTCCTCTATTTCATTATGGGAATGAGAAAAAAAGGGTTAAAGTAAGCATGTCGCATACGCAGGATCATATCTGCTATGTACGAATATACGATCTCCCACCGGAGGTCCCCGAGCAGGAGATCGGGACGGCGTTGTCCAAATATGGACGCGAAAAAAGCATCGTGCGGGAAAAGTTTCCGGTGGAGCTGGGAATATCCGCCTGTGCGTGGCGCGTACATGGACGTGAAGCAGGAAATCCCGCCATCGTTGCACTTCGCCAGCCGAAGGAAAATATATATATTACCAAGGCAACAAGGACAATTGCTATATCTGCAAGGATGAGGGACCCCTGATGGCTTCTTGTCCCAAGCGGAATGCTTAAAGTCAGCCGAAAGAGCGTCGGCAAGAAAAGGAACAGAGACTAAAGGAAACTCACGGATGTACAGTCACCGAAGGCACAACTACCGTAGGGTCAGAAGCTGAAGGTGAGGTGAGATCGGAAACGCTAGAAAAGCTGGAAAAAGAAACGGACGGGAGCTGTCATCATGCCGGCGGACACCCAAATTCGTAATGATGAACCGAAGGAAATGGATACTAGTGATCGCGCGTTGATACAGTTCGCCGCATCCATGTCAGATGGGATCAGTAGACAAAAAAAGTCAGCTTGAATTGCGAAGGAAAAAGAAGAAGTTAACATAACATCGTCTCCACGAAAGAAGAAGCACCATAGTATGTATAAAATGTAGTTTTTCTTTGTATGATCCACAAACATTGCCTATGGTCCCGTATAGTTCAAGCTAGATTGAACCTTAAAAATAAATAAATTGCTGCGATCTCCGGTTGAACAGATTTGCTTCAACTTGATCCTAAAAAGACTCAACACAAAAGTCTACTTGCTGCACTACTTTCCAAGAATCTGGAAGGTATTAAAAATAATACCAATCCGCAAACCTGGAAAGATTCAATATCGCCTTCAAGCTATACATTGAGCTTCCTTTCAGCACAGAGCAATTTATTTGAAAAGCTGATTCTAAACCGTTTGCTTAACTTTGTTGAGGAACATAACACCGCAGACAGACGTTCAAGCTCGAACAAAATAATTCAAATTTGTTGTGTAAAACTTCAAATCTAATTACGTTGGAATGATCTTGCACAGTAGCGTCGCCTAGTCAACTTATTGCTACAAAACATCGGACAGTTTGACTGGCAACCCATTTTTCCCATATACCAATAATATCAAATCTGTGGCGTCATCTGTTAGCTTATTGCTACTTGATATCTTGAGGGAAGCCATGTTTTTACACAGGTCAATGAGTTGAAGTCGAACGTCAGTCTGCGATAACACTCTCCTACCGTTTGGGTTCAGGAAAGGGCATTCCACTATTCATCAGTTAGTACGGGTGTTGAAAAACATCAGGAAGAACAAAGTTGTATTCAAGTCCACAGCCATGGCGTCGTAAGACGTTAAAAGGGCGTTTGACAATGTCTGGCACGACGGGCTTGTATACAACCTTCAACTTTCCTGCACATCTGGTATAAATCACTCGCAACTACCTCCAGCAAAGGTCTTTTAGGGTATCGTTGAATGGTTGTCTTTCAGACAATTTCGCCATTTCAGCAAGAGTTCCGCATGGAGGCCTGCTTTATGTCATCTACATTTCCGAAATTCTTCTCCTTGGTGATAGTTGCAAGTTTTTTATGTTCGTAGATGATACCGCGGTAGCCGTCAAGGAAAAGATGCCTCGCAAATAACAGACACACATTAAGATCAATGCCTTCAAAACACAAACAATCATCATGATCGCGGATGGCACAAGGGTTGAGCGGCCCGCCGAAGTAACATGCCTTAGGGAACGTCCATTAATTATGTCACGCAAAAAGTGACTTTTTACACCCCCTCCCCCCTTGTCACGTTTTTTGTATGGACCTTCAAAATTTTTTGTATGGATTTTCACGTTTTCCCAAACCCCCCCTCCCGCCTTACTGCGTGACATAGTTAATGGAGCTTCCCTTATAGGCTATTGTTTGATAAAAAGCTTCTCTTTTACCGTGGAGAGAACGTTAGTCAAGTGTTCTGCCTTAGTTACACACTTAGAAACTAATACCGAACTCGGTTGAATTTCAACCGAGTTTTTATCTGCTGAACGCTCGGTAGTCTGTTCGGTTCAAAATGGAACAACCGAGTTCTCGTTAATTTTTGACTTTCTCACAAACTGTCAAATTTACCGGTTGACAAAAATAAATCCAATCAGCAATAACCGAACATCGGTTTACTCAAATATTACCGAACGCTGTCAAACAAACCGACTTTTCTGTTGCAATTACGTAATTCGGTTCTTTTTGGCTGTGCTGGAATTTATGTTTAAATAGCTTCGAATTTCATAGTAATAAAACCAGTTTTGTCAGTTACATTGTTTATTGAAGCAAAAAATCCTCATACATTTTCCTATTTTCAAATTGCAAGTAAGTAAAAAAAACTTAAGCGCAGGATGCCTGCAAATATAATTACAACATTAGTATCAAATACTTACAGAAGATTTCAACTAAACGGGCATCCTGTTGTAGTCTCTTGGTTATTTTTTCCATTATCACCTGACAAAAAACACAGGGAGAATTTTCGCGCCGCACATGCGAGATAAAACGGCTGACGATTTTTCAGATCTTATCGAGTCAGCTAAAATAACCGAGTTTTTCGGTAGACATAGCCGTCGCGGAATTGACTCGAAGAGAAGTGTTTGACGTATTTTCGAAGTTTGTAGGTTTTTATACCGTTTAGCATAAAGTCATTTGGCATAAGATGTTGAATTATGGAGAGTGTGAGCTGTTTAATGGAATACCTGTAACTAGAAAATAAGAAGAATGATTAGTAATTTCCATTTAATTCCAACTACCTTTATTGCTTATCTTGACAGATACGCGTATTTCGTCTACAATGTGCAGACTTCTTCAGTGTCGTGTACTACCCAGTCGAGTATTAGTACACGACACTGAAGAAGTCTGCACATTGTAGACGAAATACGCGTATCTGTCAAGATAAGCAATAAAGGTAGTTGGAATTAAATGGAAATTACTATTAATTCTTCTTATTTTCTAATAAGATGTTGGATAATCAATGGTCATTTGGCATAAAAGCCGTTTGGCAAAAAATTGAGAACATTACATTACGATCATTTGGCATAAAGACCATTTAGCATTAATATTGGAAAATCAAAGCTGCTTAAGGTTCAGTTGGCACAATTCTAAGTTGACATAACTTGGACATTCAAGATTCAGTTGGCATAATTGTCATTTGGCATTGATTAGCGAACAGTTTGAGAAAGATTATTTGGAATGAAAATCAGTAAATTAACGTTTCATTTGACATAATGACAGTTTGGCATAAATACTATAAAATAAGATCAATTTCAAAGCAATTGACCGAGTCTATTGCCTGGCATTAGGGTTTTCAATTTCAATTATAGAGATAGAGTAAATTATTTCTTATAATAAATATATCATAAAATGTAAAATAATTTAAGAAAATTTTTGAAGAACAGCCGAATTAATAAAGAAGGGATTTTACAATACTTCCCATATTCACATATTTCTGACAATTGCGTTTCTGTCGGTATCGAATGAATTATGCCAAACATAACTAAACCATACATAATTTAAGTCAATCCAAAAGTTCACTGTTCACATTCAGGCAAATAAACTTAAGAATTTCATAAGGTTAAACTTATCAACGATGGTTTGGAATTTCATAAGGCTGACTTCCCTAATAAATTTCGTATGGTTATTTTTCTTAACGACCTTTTGGGGCATCATTCAAACCATTAAAGAAATGGTTGGAGGATTTGTGATATCGTTCCTTTAAGGTAATTTTTTATCGGGGTTATGAATGGATTTTGTTTCACACGACGTCGTTCATGTGCGCCTTTAAGCTTTTCTGAATATAAGTGTTGATAGTGGGCAAGTCACTGGACCCATAAACTCAACCTTCAAGGTTCGAACCCAGGTTATGTTACATGTTTTTATTTTTTCAACATCATTATATTTCATAACGCAAATTTCTGAAATTCATACTGCTTTCTTATAGCAAATAATCATAATACAATCTTATCAATATCGAAAGTTTATTTCGCTGAGTGAACCTCAGGGAAAAAAACATTTGATTTTCAAATTTCAAATTTAACCCTGAAAATTATGAATGCCGTATTTTGAAGAACAGCCAATTTAAAAAGAAGGGAATATTACCATGGATAAAAGCCTAGGCCAATGACATTATGCCAAATGACCCTTATGCCAAATGACCACTTGGATTCTATTTTATTGCAAGAGTGTTATGCTAAATGGTCATTATGCCAAACGGTATTATGCCAAATGACCACTTAGCTCATGTTATTGTTATGCCAAATGACATTATGCTAAACGACTTTATGCCAAACGACCTTATGCTAAATGACCTTATGCCATATGGGCTTCCTGCCTACAAACAGATCATAGCACCTGCGAAACAATGTGCAGAAACTCATACTCTAAGAAAAATTCTGTCGTTATACCGACAATTATATCATGGTCAAGATAACTATTGCATGTTATGGTTATCATATCCATGAAAATGGGCGAATTCACCACGTTCACGGCATTCTTGAATATGATCATGGTAACAAGGACTATTTCGACATAAGGGTAATTGTTGTATCAACTTTTTTTAATGGTCGTTTTGACCATGATCATGGTCGGGTCAAAATCACTATACTGCAACAGTCATCCTAACCCCCAATAATGGTAAAATTGACTGTCAAATTTGTCTCTAAGGTTTAAGGAGTTTTCAGAGAAAAATTTAAAAAAAAATCGTACTTTGCAGAGGTAGGCATTAGCCATTTTAAAATTTTATTTAAATTTTTGGATTTTTTTTTCAGTGTATATTTTTTTTTAAAATGCTTTGATTATCTACATCTTTTTTCAATCATTATAATCAACGTTTTTTGATATTTTAAACATTACACTTCTGAAAACACATGCACCATTTTGAAAAATTAGTCCTGAGCCAATAATTTGTTTAAACCAAGTGAAATAAAAACCATGATTTCTCCTACATACTAATGTGTGCAAAGTTAGAGGGTCAAGTTGAGTCGTTTATTCATTTGGTAGAGAATTGCTCACTAGTTTTCGGTATTTGGAATAATTTATTCAAGCTATTAATAGAAAACGGTATTAAAACAGTATTTTAAATTGTTTATAATTGATAAAATGACAGGCAGTTGGACACACATGCTAAATTTCAATTAGGTAATTTTTTATTATTTATTACTACACACTATATTAATTTCAACCATGCATCCGAAATTGCTAGTTTGAAACCTTACGCAAATAACAGATAATAGTGACCATTGAATAGATAATAGATAACATAAGAATGAAAATACGCAAAAACAATTGTACTAAAACCCGATTATATGAGGTGGATGAACTTTGTTTACATACTGTACATTTCGTGGACAATCTATCAATTCAAGGATTTTGGTTGTTAAAAACCTTACCTCAATGTCTTTGAATCCTTGTCCCAGCTACTCCTGGTTGAACTGTAGAAGTGCATATTCTTCGTCAAACCGTACACTCGAATATCGACTGGCGTTGGTTTTGAACTGGCATTCCTCGAGCTCATCACGATTGGCTGCAAGTAACGTAAATCAACAGAATTCAAACGTTAATTCACTTCAAAGCTCCCTCAAGCCACTCCCGGGCTGCACACGCGTACCCTTCGTCTTCGAATAACTTCAACACTACTGCCCTGTTTATCAGAGCGACCGCCACCCTTGGATCGGTCGTAATCAGCGCTAAATTGATCAATTCCGATTAATTGATTCGCTGCAGCCTGCAACCGGAGACACTGGTTTCGGTAACCAAAGTGGTTTGGACGTTGAAGACCACGGGTGATCAGCCGGTAGGACAGCTGCAACATTTCACGACACTTAACACAAGCGCTAACGTGAACGCGGAGGGGTCAAGGCTACGTGTCTGAGGAGACCTTTTTTGGGGGAAAAAAAAAAACGTATGACTAAGGTACGTGGGTTAGAGTAAGAAGACGCTCGCGCAATGAAATCCAAACACTTTTCGATTGGAGCTATGTTCACGAAATAACTGATTGTGATTGTGAACACTGTTGGCTTCTCGCTCGGCTTCCCGGCTATAGCTGCCGGTCGCTGTGCGATGCAAGTATACTTTGAATTGATTTTGCAAAACGTTTCTTGTGGAACTTTTCCTCTGTGTTGGTAGTGGCCATGAAGGAAAGAGAATCGAACAGCTGAGTGCACTTATGAATTTTGAAACGTATGTAAATGAGCGGTTTATAAAAGGATTTATTGGATTCAGAAGAGTATGGATGTTCACTTACCTGAATGCTTATGTTTGACAACCGTACGTTTTTACTGCACATGCGGACTAGGCACTGGAGATATAAAATAATCTTGATGTGCTAGAGAGAATGAATAAGTGAGTGAACGAATGTAGTTGTATCTATTATTAACATCATTTGCATATTTTAGAAGTGTTGGAAGCAGGATCTATTCAGTTCATGCTTCTTCTATTTTTCTTTCTTTCTAGGCGTTTGATAGCATATGACCCTTTTCTAACTTATAATGTTGCTTATAAGATCTATAGCTTTCTGGTTGCATTTTCAAATTTGTTAATTGCGAGTCCTGTACCATTGTTGCAGAAGCATGATTGCGTGTCATGTTCAATCAATTTATACGCTCAGATGAGTCCAGGAATTTTATCGATCCTCAAAATCCTAGACCTGAAATCGATCCCTGATCATACAGAAAGTGTGGAAAAAACTTAATTCTTACTAATAACAAGTTTGTTACTTCTCATTCTTGTATGCAATTATTTTTTCAGTCCCTCTTTAAGCTATTCGCAGTAGACGTAAGCACTGGAAATGGTTTTTTCAGTCTGGGACGGATTTTTTGAAACTATGGCAAATTTCGTACTGTACCAGTATTTGGAGCTAGTAAAGGTTAATACTAATGTCTATGATGACATGGATGACATTGAGTTCTGAAAAAATGTTATTCAATAGTGAAACATAAAAACAATTATGAGACATTCATATTCATAAATGTAAGTAAAATTTTAGTTCCATATATGGCTCCTCTCAGCGCATCATTTTCTTAGTCGAGTAGCATCAGGATATCTTATTTCAAAACATTGTTTTAGAATAATACACCTTGTGGAACATAATGCTTATACGTGTAGCAACAAGTTCAGAAAGAGCTTTAGACTAGAAAACAACGCGGTGCCAAATTTTATTTAATAGTTTTATAGTGCGACCAAAAACTGGTCCATCATATCACCATGTGCGCTAATTCACACTAGTGCTGAGTGATTTGATTGTCACAGTGGCAGTTTATTGTTACACGACTTCCGTTCCTTTTGACCAAAACTAAGGCATTATGAACATGATCAGCGACAAACACAAAACCATCGAGAAAGTCAACAAGTTCTTGCTAAGTCCTCAAAAATAACTTGTGTATGGAGAAATGTGTTTCAAATTCAGAGAATATAAATAATACCGTACATTTGTTTGTAATTAATTAACTTTCAATTTTTAATTACATGATGCAAAATATAGCGACTTTAATATTCTAATATAGGCACGCATCGTTATAAATCAACTTTATTTATCGATTTTCATCGTCAGTTTTGTTAACTAATTTCAACTCAATTATACAAATCAACGTCGCTAATGGATAGGAAAATGTCTCATCTATCCAGCGTACTAACTAGTGCCAGAGTTGGCTCACATACCCTAAAGCATGTGATAAGGCCAGTATCGACTTAAAAGGTAGAGAGGTTACGGAATTTTGTTCAATATTACCAAGCGGAATTTTGACCATTGATCTGCATGGAACGAAATGTCACTTTCACTTAATAATCGAGCGGAATATTTTTCCGAAAGTAAAAGTGACAGCTCCCATTAGTTTTGGAAACCTTACAAATTCCAATTTTATTTTTCGTTCTTAAGGTCGGTATCGTGCTCGAAAGAAATTTCTTTTTCTATCTCAATCCCATGTTAAATTCCGTTTACTGAAACGGAAAAGTAAAGAATCGAAAAGAAATTTCTGCAGCAGTATCCACCTAAAAAGAACGAAAAATAAAATTGGAATTTGTAACGTTTCCGCGCAAACTAATGGGAGCTGTAACTTTTACTTTCGGAAAAATTTGACCGCTTGATTATTCCGTAAGGGAAGGTGACATTTCGTTCCATACAGATCAATTGTCAAAATTACGCTTGGTAATAATGAACGAAATTCCGTAAGCTCTCTACTTTTTAAGTCAATACTGGCCTTTAGGTGGATACTGCTGAAGAAATTTCTTTTCGATTCTTTACTTTTCCGTTTCAGTAAACAGAATTTAACATTGGATTGAGATAGAAAAAGAAATTTATTTCGAACTCGATACCGACCTTTTTCCGTTTCAGTAAACGGAATTTAAATTTGATAAATCTCACGACCGTCATGCGACAATGAAAAAATCATCATTATTAGGATAAGAAACGAATATCATGACATTTTTTGACGTAGGACTACGTCTTTGTTTTCAATACAAGGGTACATGTTGCGAGTACGAAAATTTGGAGCGTCACGAAATATGCTTAAGGTGTGGCCCATTTAGTATTGGAACAAACATTTTTGATTCTTACAGCGACCCTAGTGGTCAGATTTGCAAACTATGACATCTTATGTGTTCCTTATAACAAAAACAACATCAGAAGTTTTTTTTTCGATGTGCAGTTCGAACGTATTTCAGAGAAATACAAAATGGAAGAAGAAAGAAGCAAAATAATTGTGTGCAATCATTTGGAAAACCCTTCGTGATCTGGGCCAAAACTTGCTAAAGTGTTGGATTTTCCCCCGAAATACCGTGTGGCGTGTTTTGAAAAAGTACAGAGAAACTTTGTCGACGGATCGCAAGCCTCGAAGCAAGCGTTGGGCGGGTACTGTTCAACGTCAACTGCGGAACAAAGTCATCAAGAACATTAAGGCAAACCCCAACATCTCAGACCGCGATTTGGCCAAAAAGTTTCGCGCCGCACGCAGTACCGTGCAACGGATTCGTCTCCTGGAAGGCTTCAAGTCATACCGTGCCTGTAGACAACCAAATAGGGACCGAAAGCAGAACAATGTGGCCAGAATCCGTGCCAGAAAACTGTATGATCAGGTGTTGACAAAATTCAATGGCTGTCTCCGCATGGATGATGTAAAGGCCGATTTCAAACAGCTACCGGGACAAAAATTTAACTTGGCTACGGCTCAGGGAGTTGTTCCTGCCATATTCAAGTTTGTGTTTGCAGATAAATTTGCACGTAAATACATGGTTTGGCAAGGCATCTGTAGCTGCGGTAGGAAGACCAAGGTTTTCATCACTGATAAGACATTTGATTCAGAGCTGTACAGAACGGAATGTCTCCAAAAGCGAATATTGCCATTCATCAATGAACCTGTCATGTTTTGGCCAGATCTTGCCAGCTGTCATTACAGTAAAACAGTGCTACAGTGGTATGAAACTAACTGGATTCAGTTTAAACCGAAAGAACTCAACCCACCAAACTGTCCCCAGCTCAGACCGATAGAGAGATTTTGGGCTATTAACGACTGTTCCAGAAAGTATAAGCACTATAATATAAGAATATAATGAAATATTTCAACATGTTTTGGCTGCGTCCTTTTGTTTGCACATTTCTGAATGATATAGCATCAAAAACCACGGGCCCGCAAACTCTACGATTCGTTATTGTGTAGAAATTCTGGGTGTATAATAATGGACGATGAAACGTATGTGAAACTAGATTACAAAACGCTTCCCGGACCACAATTCTATACTGTAAGCAAAGACAAAGACATCCCCGAAACGGAGAAGGCAATTTTTACCGAAAAATTCGGTAAGAAGGTTATGGTTTGGCGAGCAATATGCGAGTGTGGTAAAACATCTAGTCCGTACATCACAACGGAGACGATGAACACTCAGAAATACGTTAAGGAATGTCTCCAGAAGCGATTATTGCCGATGATCAGGCAGCACGAAGGTCAAGTAATGTTTTGACCTGATTTGGCGCCATGTCATTACGCAAAGGACACTTTAGAATGGTACAAAAGTCAAAATGTATGTTTCGTGCCGAAAGACATGAATCCGCCGAACTGCCCGGAGGCACGGCCAATCGAGACTTTTTGGGCTTTAACCAAAGCAAAGCTTCGAAAATTCATAAAACCAGCGGACGACATCCAAAAATTTTAAAAAGATTGGCCAAAAGTGGTCAAAATGGTGGGAAGTACCAGTGTGCAAAAGCTAATGGGTCATGGTCGAGGAATAGTTAGGAGTCTTGGCTATGATTAAATATTTTGATTAAACGAGAGTAAAATATCATATAAAACAAAAATACAAATATGATTTGTCAAATAAAATTATTAAAACTAAAAAAACTTTGTTAATTTGTGTGCTTACACTTTCTGGAACAGTCTATATAAAGAGGAAGCTGAAGGTGAATGGTAGTGTCGCCAAAAGCATAAATGAATTGAGAACCAAGTGGAATAAGGTTGCCAAATCGATGGATGAGAATAATGTGCGCCGGTTGATGACACGTATTCCGGGAAAAGTCCGCAAATTTCTTCGAAGTCGAGATTTTTTTTGTATTTTTCCTATAAAGTTCACATAAAGTCGAACATTTTAGTTTAAACAGAATACTATTTTGTTAATGTATATGGTTTCCTGCAACCAAGTGCCAATATCTAGAACTAGATTTTAGAGGCAAATACCACAACTGTGCCAAAGTGAATTTTGATTCGGTGTGCAGGCTTAGTTTGTAAATTAATCGGTGCAAGAAGAGTGTATTAGAAATAGATATCATGTTACTAACGGAAGGTTTCCGACACGTCGGCGACGGTCGAGTTGATGTGGACGAGTGCCGACGGCAGCAGCTGCGGGTCCAGCAGGACTTGGCCATCTAGGACATCGAGGAGAGCTGGTTTGCAAAGCAACAAATAATTTATCTCTACCATATTTTGAAGACAATATCTAATATCCTGTTTTATTTTGTCTATTTTGTTTCGTTTTGTTTTTGGTTATGCTTGTCTATTTTCAGTTACATTGGAGCGGTCTATTGCTTTTGGCGGAAAGTGTAGGTATGTACTTTCAGCGTATCGTTAACCAAAACGAACCCTGCTGCTAACCTTTCCCAAACTATCCAACATCCCAGTGATTTCTCGTGGAAGTGCAGAGGATTTCTCGGCTTCCTTCAAAGCGAGTATCACGTCAACACGTTCCTTCCTATTCCCTACTTGTCCAGCATTCGGGCACGGCCGGCGCCGGTATTGCTTTATAATGGGTCACCAGTTTTTACACATTGAAGATGTATGTTTGTCCCAAACATCATCTGTTGGTTCTTTGTGCAAATACTGCTGATCTGGCAATAACGGAATTGCATCCGTGGGAGGTCAATCATGCTCATGCTCATGCTCAATACTATTTTGTTAATGTATATCCGATATATGCGCAATAGTCTATGTTCCAATTCTAACTGGGCCACACCTTACATATTATTTCCAGTGAAAGCAAGATGTATGAATGTAGACAGGCTATATCAAATAATGAGGTTGTAGTGCGAACGTTTAGTGTATGGGAATTAGATTTGGAACTAAACCAATTTCGGCCACTCCTTAAACAATCAAGCGATCTAGATTGCACATTGCTGCGTACCCAGTGAACACAAGATCGCATATGATAGCGGATATGAGTATAAAGTGGAGGCGATATGCATACAGTTGACATGGAATCAAATGAACGCATGTGCGTATATCGCCTCCATGTTGTACACAAATGCGCTATCATATACGATTTTGTGTTGACTGGGTAGTCCTAGGTCACCTTTGCGCACAACCCCATTGGGCTGAACCTTGTAGTTTTTTTTTTCCATCAAATATGGGTTAAAACAACATACTGGGTTGAATTGTTGGCAAAATTTCAAATTCTATCTTACTCTCCTGTTCTGGATCTAATAACCATTTGCATCCCCAATAAACAATATTTCAAATTCATTTGCCATAATTTCAGACATAACTAACTTGAGATCAATAGAAAAGTGGTTCTATAACAAAGAATATGACTAACGTGAACACTGTAACTAATCAATGATCAATGATGATGGTAAATAACCCAGCGTCTCCAATGCACCATTCTACATTATATTATCTGGTCCCCTCTCAGTCGTAGGCATCCAGGGTCAGATATCCGAAGATAGAAGGTTGTGTATTACGTCCGTTTTCTAACAAGTCCGGAGTTTCGCAAGGAAAGGTTGGTTGATGCTCTTTTCTTCGTTCAGTAAACGTCCTGAAACTTTTCAGTTCGATTTTCGTGTTGATTTGCTGGTCTAAGGTCTGTATCCACAATAATCTGGACGCTTCAAGACTTCAGTAGAACACAAATATCGAAATATATTTCAATTGTTGTTGTTTATTTCAGATTCATGGGCTATGATTTAACAATTCACATAGTTATTCGGGATTTGCATAACATTTCCTAATAATGTGCTAAACTACATCCGTCGGGATTTGTACAGGCTCTTTAGATACCGGGGTGGCCGTATTTGTCCATTTTTTTTGTAAGTGTTTGATATCTTTGATTCCTTGTTTCTTTCCAGAAAGCTTCCACTTCATCAGAGCCTTATTTCTCTCGATTGGACGTAATTCTGAACAATTTGGCGGATTTCCGTTTTTTGGTAGAATATTCATTTGATTTGCTTCCCTCCCGATTGCTGAAGGGATCAACGGCGCCTTAATGATATGATCATTATCTATAGTTTTATGAATAATTGAGTGTTTGTTATTATACTAACCTAGTGAATAGTCACTTCCATATAGTTTGTAGCACTTTCTCTTATGTTAAATATGTTGACTTTAGATAATGTAATGCTTGATGTTTAACTGGTTCTTGTTCTTACTTAATATGTTTACTTAACAATAATATAATTAGCACCTTCACTTTTAACTTTTAGTTTATTATTACTTTTTCATATTTAGTGTTTCGCGTCTTGAATCTAAATCTATCATTAAGGCGCGCCTCGGATAGAGTTGTAATAACTAACACCAACTCTATTGGAGGAACCGGACAATGGTTACCTTCTTCTGAAAGTGTGCGAGAAGTGGATCAATCGGAACAGATGCAGGCCTTAACAAACGAGCTCTGATGCTGCAACCTGCACTCTTAAAAAAAATATTCATTTGATTTGCTTCGCACCACTCTATCACAGTTATAGCAACAATCAATATGCAACTAGCGATTAGAAATTGGTTCACTGTTGTAGAACCCCTTGGTCCGAAGTACACCTTGAAGCCAGCACCTAACTATACATATTTGAGCCTTTGTTTTGATTTGCTGTGTTATTTTGACAGAATATTTGAGAGTGTGTTCGTGTGAGTTCATTATTAGGGGCGTATTATTAAGCTTGGGACCGAGCTTGGGACCGATGTGCTGACTGAGGCCAAGAAAAAAAATCGTATTTGTTCGGGACCTACTGGTCTTAGAGTTAGTCTATGGTTATAGTATAGTAAAAATTTATAGTTACGCCTCATGAAAAGTTATTTTACACACGTTTTCAGCTACGGCACGGCATTAAACCAACAATCAATGTGCAACTAGCGATTTGAAATTGGTTCACTGTTGTAGAACCCCTAGGTCCGAAGTATACCTTGCAGTCTGCACCTTGCAATAATTCTTGCGCTTCTCGGTACCTTCCGGTACTAGTATCTTGGTTGTTGTTTTGATTCACTATGTTATTTTGACACAACATTTGAGAATGTGTTGGTGTGAGCTACGTTGTTAGGGGCGAATCATTGAGCTTGGGACCGAGCTTGGGACCGATCTGCTAGTACTGACTGAGCCAAGAAAAATATCGTATTTGTTCGGGACCTACTGGTCTTAGAGTTAGTCTATGATTAAACGTAGTTAACTGTTAATTGTTAGACTGGAGTAGATTTTTATTTTGTTTCATCAATGTTGCCTGATCAACGGTCGATCTCACTTGATCTTTTGAAAAGATCACCCGTTCTTTTAGAGATTTTCAATTGACCAGATTGACCGACCCCTTGGTATAATAGTATGATGCCAAATCGGGCCAGAATAAAGGTTTTTTGTGTGGTTCTTGATAAAGGGTAACAATAGCTTACGCAGGCACTCTTTCTGGTAAATATTTTTATGATTGTGCCAGTGACGAATGATTTACTCTGTTACTGTTGGGAAATTTCGATTCCTTCTTTGTCCTGAAATGCTCAGCTGTAGCATTTCTGGTCATAGCAGAACAGAAACCAGCCATGGAAGCTGCTTGAAATCTTCCAGGATATCAGTTTTATCGTCCATAACAAGGCATGGAAGCTTCGTCAAATATTCGCAGCACAAACGTCGTGCCTGTGATTTTGATGTCAAGTTCTATTTGTCGTTGCGATTTAGAACTGTATGTTTACATGGAATGTGAACACCAATAATAGTCTTTTTCATCAAAAACTCCCAGCTATCCCTCAGCGAAATTATTCTCTCCTACGTGCAATATTTCAAAAGTTTCCGTGATTTGAAGGTGTCCGTATTAATGTGGATACAGACCTTATTGTCGGCGGCTCGAATTCAATAGTATTTATCTGACTATACGTTTCAAAGAGATAAAATCCTGTAGATAAGCTAAAAGCACAACAAATCGTGGAAATGCATATAGTGATGTGCTTTGTTGATTAAGAACATTTAGATTATGCTTGCCGGTTATTGGCGATAAGTGTCCAAACTGACTAGGTATAGGGAATATCCATAGAAATAAATTCGGAAAAACATTGGTTTGTCATTTGTCGAGTAATCCATGATTAGGGCCTAAAATACATTTGTAAACAATGACTTAAAACGTTGATCTCTCACGAATCACAAGAATCCCACTGTATCCAGCTACGCCTTATGGTAGAACTAACATTCTTCTACCAGATGCTGCTTTCATTCCATGAGATTGATTTAAGATTCAAGAGAAATCGACATTTAAAGTCATTGTTTACAAATGGCTTTTAGGTCCTTAACATGAATTACTCGAGATTTGTATTTCATAGGACATTAATTGGTCTAATCTATAGCATGTCGCTATGCTTGTCTTTATATAAAATAAACTAGCAGCACAGTTCCTCATACTCTTCATCATTCATTCAAAATATACTTCATTCGCATACATTCTTCGTTCTACGATTTTCAGTTCATTCAATACCGTCGTATAGAGTGGATGGATACACGATTTGTCCGTGGTCGGAGCCGTAGGTTTCCCGTCTTACTTTCATATTCAGCTACCATTATTGTTTTTTTGCCAATCAAAAATATTAGTGTATATTAACTCGGACGCTCAATAACGTGAATTCTAGCACTGTCTGCAGCAGCGGTACTTGCATAAATTAAACGAAAACAGATGTCATATTATAGGTACTCTGTTCAAGCACCTATATGAGCAATGGAATAGGCTAAAGTTTAAGAGAGTTAGTCTATGGTTTAAGTGCCAAACAAGTTATCCGACACTTGAAGGCTGTCTGTTTTCAGTCTTCGAATCTTGTTCAAACGATACTGGAAAGTTGTTGGTAATCTTGTAAAAAGTGAGAGTAGGAAGTAATTCGAAAGGTATCACATGAATTTAATTAATTTTTATTTTAATCAGTTTGAATTTAATTAATCAACTTTCAATATCGATTGATCAAAAAATGTCAGTGTTGCCAGTTTCACTATTTCCTATCCATATCCTATCGTTATATAATTTTTAGTTTTGAACGCTCAGTTAGATCGCCATCTCGATTAAAATCTCACTTACGAGCACCGCAAAGCATGCATCTAGCTTGGTTGTCATACTTTAACATTGTATCTAATTTATCAAGACCAAGTACCGCAAGGAGCAGCGATTGAATACACATTATTGAAACGAACCAGTATCGGTACACCTCATCCACCGGTTGTGTTGGTGGCTTTGTGGCAGGCACTCTTAGGGTGGTAGTGTAAGTACCAGACAGCTAGCAGTGCATATACCTTTGTACCATAAGGTGGTTCATTCATTCTACTAGTTCATTACGTTTTCACGTTTTCGATCGAAAGATAGACCTAAAGAAATCAGTCATTAGGAAGCAAGGGAGTAGCGCGTGAGTGGTTAAACTGGATCCAGTGTGATTGTATTTTTTTTCTATTAAATTTTTTGTGCCTGCATAAATAGTGAATAATTGGTCCGTAAAACTTCCATCGGCCATTGCAAAGTGATACTGAGAGAAGAAAAAAAAAGTGCGTGAAAACCCACAATGGCATTTCTCTCGATACGACTAGTGGCCACGGCTGCAGTAAAAAGTGCCAATTCGAATCTTGCCAACAACATAAAAAAGTGCACCCTATCCTCGACCTTGGATCGGCAGATTGGCTCCGTTGCACGGTTCAGTTCCATCGTCTATTCACCGCCGCAGAAGCATGAGCTGCAAAAACGGCAGCAGCACCACCAGGCAGCTCTACTGAATGCTACTATCGTTGCCGATCAGCATGTAAGCACCAAGAAGACGTCCACTGCTAAGAGTCCTTTAATTTCTAAGACCAAATTATCTCGACTGTAGAGTGTGGTTCAAAGTGTGAAGCTTTATCAACGTTACGTTAACCATCCTAGTGTTCACAAACTCTCACATATGTACGCGAGTGTAGTTATTATAGCTTTCGTTCCGTTCGTAAACCTGTATAGACGAATCGAATAGTTTGTCTTCCCGGTGCATGCATGGTGTGGTTGCTACTCGCTTACAGTTTCCATACAATGGTAGATTATTATTTCTTGGACTTTGTACGGATTCGTTGCGTCGACGAGCGGTGCATTTAGCTATGCTTCGTGTGGGGAAGATGCAACTATGTGCTGTAAACTAGTGCATCGTTTTGTTGGTGGGAAACCGGAAAAATTGAATGTGCTGCTAGTGCTTTGTTTCGTTCGCTTTATTGATGATTATTGATGCAACGCTTGGAATATCCTATCACAATGGAGGGTGAAACTTAGCATCATTTTTCTTCTATTTGGCCTCACTTGTAAATAGACAAAGATTTTCACAATATTTTCTTGTAGCATTATTCCATGCTTAATGTTTGAAAACTGTTGAACCAAGACCAAGGCAATGCCGGCGCCAGACTCGCCCGAATGCAGGTCAAATAAGGAAAGTGTAGGAATATGCTGACGCGATACTCGCTTTATTGGAAGCCGAGAACACCTCTGCACGTCTACGAGAAATCACTGGGCTGTTTGATAAAAGGGTTGGTATGGCCGCATGGTTCGTTTTGGTAAACGATGCGCTATATTCGCGCGACGTCTAGTAAATTATTCATACATTAGACCAATTTCCTATTTGGATCGGTTTGTACCAATCGTACAAATAACCACTTTGGACCGATTTATACCAACGGTAAGGACGCTGTTAGGGCGATTCACATAGCGTGATGGTGGTTTTTCATTGGAAAAACAAGGTAAATTTGAAATAACGCTTGAGAGCCGATTTGGCCCCATCTTAACCAACAGTAGGGATGTTGTTGAGGCCACTCACTAAGTGTGATAGTGGTTTTTCATAGGGAAAACAATTACCATTTGTATAACTTCTTTTCTTCTTCTTAAACATTTTCAGCTTATTGCTTTCACAATTAAGCTTATTGCTTGCTCTCAACTTAGTATTCTAAATGCACTTCCACAGTTATTAATTGAAAGCTTTCGATGCCAAGTACCATTCTTGCATTAGTATGATTGTGTGGCCTATACAATCATACACTATGTCCAGGGAGTCGAGAAATTTTCCTTTACGAAAAATTCCTAGACCAGACCGGGAATCGAACCCAGCCACCTCCAGCATGGTGTTGCTTTGTAGCTGCGCCTTTACCGACTGGGCTAAGGGAGGACATTGTACAACTACAGTCTACAAATTATGAAACTACTGGAATCAATATCTGTATCAAGTTGAACGTTCTAAAGAGCAATCTATTCTAATCCACCTTAAATTAAGATTGAAGGATTTGTCTCTACACAGACAGGAATTTGATAGTCAATTTTACCATTATTGGGGGTTAGGATGACTATTGCAGTATAGTTATTTTGAACCGACTATGATCATGGTCAAAACTACTATTAAAAATAGTTGATGCAACATTTTCCATAATGTCGGAATAGTCCTTGTTACCATGATCATAGTCAAAAATGCCATGAACGTGGTAAATTCGACCATTTTCATGGTTATTGAAACCATTATATGCGTTAGTTATCCTGACCATGATTTAATTGTCGGTACAACGATGAAATTTTTCTCAGAGTAGAAGCATATCGTGCCTTCTATTGTTTTTCAAGCTCGTCTCTTTTGTACCAACCGGGGGAGACTTGTGGTCAAGGATTTCATAATCTCCATTCCGCTCAAACAATCGCAATATGCTGTACAGACGCCTTCCAAACTTAGCAGATCGACAGGCAATCAGTGAGTAACCAACCAAGATGCAAAGTGGACCGGAAAATTCGATAAGCTACCTCTCCCCAAACTTTACAATCTCTTCTAGTAAATGACAAATACAGTGTACCAAAAACATGGTAATAGTAATGTCTTTTCGTTACGAAGATATGAACGAAACAGTACCTGACGGCCTATTATAATAGTAATCAAACAGTTTAGTCTCCGATTACAAACTGAGCTATTTGTGTATCGATTTTAGTTTTGTTAGCGCCAAATCAAAGTTATAAAATCCTCAAATGATTGGATAATCCTTCTTGGAGATATGAAAAAACAATACCTGAGAGCACACAATTGTGAGATGAAAATATACTCGTTGCAGTTCAAAACCGAACAAGACCACTCACCCCAATCGATGCCGCTTGCATTCTATTGTTCTGCATCTGGTGCGTTGTTAAGAGCCCATACAGCGGACTAGCCACACTACGCGACTCTATAGAATTAGAACAGGATCGATTGGCTCGAGTGGTCCGATTTTGAACTACAACGAACGAGTATATTCGAAAATTACACAAAGTCTCAATCTACTATAACTACACCATTTTCAACTAACATGTACTTATTAAGCATCTTGAATCCATATCGATAATCAAAATTGACGCTTAGGATTGTCTAATAATTCATCCTATGGACTGATTATATGAAATTTCTAATATTTATGTAATTTCCTCTTTCATAAAACGAACATAAACAGGTCGCCAAAGACTATTAATGGTAATTTTTTAATCACATCGATGAACAATACGTTCAGGATTGACAAATAGGTCATTTTATAAACTGAATGTATGACATATCAAATATTCCTGGTTCTTCCTGGAATTTCTGATGAAAATGTGGAAACATTTGTGTTCGTAATTCTGGAGAAGTGTAAGAAGGGTTCAGTCTCACCATCGGTGGATTAATTTGGGGTTTTATCGTAATATTCGCTAAAGAACTGTTAGACATATAACTGAAGTAATTCGGGAAAGTTCAATAATAGATTAACGTAGTAAACATCTTTTAACCTACTAATAAACATGTAATGAATTTTAAAACTAATCGTAGAATTGAAGATAAAATCTAGATGGTTTTATTCAAAATATTATTCAGAACGCACAGATATTGAACACCCAATACAATTGTTCGACTACTACCAACAATCAATATGAAACTAGCGATTTGAAATTGGTTCACTGTTGTAGATCCCCTAGGTCCGAAGTACACCTTGCAATACATTCTTGCGCTGCTCGGTACCTTTCGGTATTAGTATCTTTATTTTTGTTTTGATTTCACTATGTTATTTTGACAGAATATCTGAGGGTGTGTTGGTGTGTGTGAGTTACGTTATTAGGGGCGAATCATTACGGTTGGGATTTAATTTAGCGATAATCAACAAAATCATGTTGCTATTAGGATGACCGATGTAATCCGAAGCAATTGAGACAATATTAGTCAACTTATAGTTGTTCATTTCCGCGTAATTTTCGATTTCTTGAACTTTTGGGGCATCATGATTTCACTGGTTAAGCTGAACGCGAGATAAAATAACTAACGTTTTTTCAGACTTTATCGAGTCAGCTAAAATAATCGAGTTTTTCGGTAGACATAGCCGTCACGGAATTGACTCGAAGGTTTGTGTTTGACTTTCAAGAATATTCAGCGAATGCTCGGTTCAGTTTACCGAGTTTTCTCGATTCTCGTATACCGAACTCTTAAATATCCTTGCTTTACCATACTGTTCGGTTCATCTTTCATTTTTATCTGTCAAATATATGATATAGTAACCTAAATTCGGGTTAGACACAAACAATATACCCGAAAACAGTATATATAAACGATTTATTTGGTTTCTTGTTGGTAACCGATGTGGTTCGATAGAAAATTGAACCGAGTTCGGTGTTATTTTCTAAGTGTGTAGGTTATACTTAATACCAACCCGCATAAACAATAACCATAAGAAGTGCCTAACCAACAATTCGGGGTATCATCCCAACTGTAAGTGGTATGGTTACACCATCTATAATATCGTTCCTGTATGGTACATGTTTATTAGGGAAAATACTAAGTTACATTCTGGGTTCCCAAAGTGTACTTGGAATCGGATAAAAAGTGGTTACCCTACACGCAGAGAAATATGTTGTAAATTCAAAAGGATTATGTAACCAATTTTATTGTAGACTCACAGCTTATCTGTATTTTCTTTTGATTCAACCATTAAGGTTATTCATTTCAACAATAAGTATTGTTGTTTCTAAAAATGCTTCAAGATAGTCAGCTGTCAATCTCAAATCATAAATATAGTTAAAACAAATATATAATTTGTCGAGATAATGCAAATGTTTGATTGCATCGACAAAAGCGGTAATTTTGAAACGTAAAATGTTCTTATTGTTGCTACAATATTATATTATTAATTTAAAACATTAAATTTTTGTTATTTGATTTAAATAAAATTCAACATAATAAAAGCAAATTTTCAAGCATTATATATTATTGCTATAAAATTACAATATCTAAATAAAAATTAGCTGGGCATAATTCGAAACTTTCTTCGTTTCAAATAATAATTATTTTATTTGTTTAGTAGAGTTTGAAAGATTGAAAATGGTCATCAGAGCAAGGTATGTTTCCTTACGCTCCATGGTTTTTAGAGTATCGACCGTGTACTGATTTGCTGAAATAATCATGATAATATAAATAAAATTGCATAAATACAAAGGCACTTTGAACTTACCCAAGAAAACGTTAATTATAGTAGCCGTCAATCCAAAACTTTCCAATAACTCGATGGACGACAAAGTTTATTCATTGACGCGTTCAACCACTAACTATTCCGCGTCAGCCATTATGAGCAAGATTTTTAGTTTGCTCAAAAATCAAAAAGGTGGTATCCGCAAGTAGAGTAGCTGTGATGAGAGTGACGCCATGTAAAGCCACTCTAGTCGTAAGCATCCGACTATCAGAATTTTCTGCCAAATTATGATTTACACATGAAATACTTTGGATCCAGATATAAATATTTTAATTCTACTAAATAAGATTGTTGAAGCAATAAAAGTCAGTAGCGAAAATTAAATTTGTAACATCATCAAAATAATTTGTAGATTCTAAAATTAATGTTTAAATTTTAATAATTGTGTGTGTGTGTGTGTGTGTGTGTGTGTGTGTGTGTGTGTGTGTGTGTGTGTGTGTGTGTGTGTGTCCAATCTAACACCCATCGCCCGGCAATGGTATTATGGAAGAAATCTGTTTACAACAATCATGCAAGTGTCCATTGGAAGCAGCTTCAATCCGGGAGCTAGAAAGTGATAGCTCTACTGCAGATCCAGCAACCCATTTCAGAATGTCTGGAAAGTCACGCCCATTCCGAGGTTACTTTCACATACAATAAGCCCCGCATATTAACATTACCGATATCATTTGGATAAGGGCACTGCAACACACTTCCAGATTTGGAAATTTTAAATTTCCAAACCAGGCACGTATTTAGTATTATTTGAAGATAATATTATTGTTATATAGTTATAATCAGATAGATCTCACCGATGGCAGCCTCCTCAATCACACTATCTTGTCCATTCGTAAAAATAAAAAAAATTCTATGTTGATTCGTAATTAATTTCATGCACTCGCGATTAAATAAGCGCAACAATTAACGTTCCTAAACCGCCCGATAGATATGCAACCTGCATAAAAAAAACTCTGTACACCACGTGGTGAATGCACCTAAAATTATGTGCAAGCTTTTCACCCGCGCATGCGCGTTGTTTTCGTTTGCTGCTTCTGACCAGCAAATGGCCGTTCTGTACATTGCACTAGTCTTCTTTTTTTTTCACTCCACACTCTGCCAATAATGCAAATCCCCGCTATGAGGCGACTCTATAGTCTATATCGAACTTCAAAACTGCTAATAATCATCGATTCACTCGAGATAAAGCGCAAAACACTCTAACTTAATAATTTATGGCCGGCTGTCAAAATACTACCAATAATAAACAAAACTAAGCTGATGTAACTCTTCTTCCGGGTGCGGGGACGAATCACAAAATACAAAGAAAAAAGGGGAAATACTACAGACACTCACACTTTTCGAGAGGGAATCGATTGTATTCACTACGGCTTACACAATGCACGCGTAGATTTTATGATTTCACTGTTCAATTACGAATTATTGTTTGATTTTTTTTTCGCGAAAACGACGCAGCAAAAACAAAACACGTCAATTTCGAAGCACGGCTTGCTGCGATTCCCTTAAATTTTAATAACAGTATTGTTGAAGCAAAAATCACGTGTATATGTATCAATAAACCATTTTTATGATACAAATATAATTTGTTTTATTGAATTTATTCTCAGATATTGGTGTTTCAAACTACCTCTATTTCTCTGCGTGTAGTAGCACACTTGTTAGATACCGATTGAAGTAACTGGTTTATGATTCAATTAGGCCACACTCAAGTTGCTGCGACCATTTTTGGCCATAGTGTGTTCCTTGGGTACTTGATATGAGACATACCGCAGGTCACCATTTACGTAATTCTCATTGAAAATACTGAAGTTAGATGCTCAAATAGCTATGATTGGTTCCAAACTTGGCTATAATTAGAGTCTCCCAGGGGTACCCGGGGCAGGATATAATGTGGCCATTTGATCAAAAAAAAAATGACTCAAGTTCATTTGTGTGATCCAGTTTGAAAATGTGGAAATAAAATACCCATATTTCTAAAATCGAATTGATAAGCTGAAAAGGCCCCCAGGGATATTCGGGTGTTGGGTCATTAGGCCGAACCCCATTCGGTCGAATCGGTCACTAAGCTGACTTAGTGACTGATAATAAATTTATTAAATTCTGCTTGCATAGAATCGCTTGCTGTTCAAATTTTAAAGAAGGAGAAAACTTTAACGTGGTTTGTTAGCTGATTTAAAGTTTTAAAATTAAAATATCTGCTTATGATTGGAAGAAGGCAAAATATTTTATGAAAATTCTGGAGTTTTTTGTCCCAAAGATAACGAGATAAACTAAGTTCTACCTTCAAAAGGACTACCTGAGTAGAGTCTGAAATCAAATAGAAAACTAAATATGTTGTTGTGATGTTGCCGATAATAATTACTCAGGTTGCTGTCGTTTTGGTCGTTTTAACGGTTAAAAGATCAAAATTGATAGCAAACATTTATTCCTGTGGCATCAAATTTAAAACTGATCCTACTATCAGTGAGAGCAAATTGAAAAGTCAATCTGCTGTACATTTTTTCCCGTTGATAGCAAAATGAGTATTCCACTTGATGATCTGTCAATACAATGAAAACAAAACTACTTTTCTCAAAGAAAAGTGATCGCAAGATTACAGCAAGATGAAAATTAGGTTTGATATCAAATTTGGCAATTATGAAGTGAAATCCAATTTTGATTTCAATTTGATGTTAATATTAAAATTAGTTTTCTAATTGTTATCTTTATGGTGTTAGACTTTACTCGGGTACCTTCAGATAATCGAATTCGTCTACCATCTTGCTTTCATTACTGTCGATCACTCAGGATCAGAGATTCGATAGGACTCGGGAGTGTCACAGAAACTCAAACTACGCACATCACACTATCCATAGTTGCCTTGACCAATCACATCAGTTTTATATGGATATCTTTCAAAATGTTGGTGATAACCCAGTGCAGCACTTTAAACAGTGCTTCACCGCCGTCCTTATCACTTTTAATGCCGAATTTTATGCCGAAATTCGAAGAGATTGAGAGAATTAACGCTTTTTTATATATACATTTCAAATAACAAAATTGAAGAATGATTTTGAAAAATTTAAATTCTGGATTCCAAAATTTACCTAATTATGGATTCCAAAATTTACCAAAATTCTGGATTCCAAAAATTTACCAAATTTCCGGATTAATTCTGGATTCCAAAATTTACCAAATTTCCGTACAATATTCTAAAATCTGTAATCAGTAAAATTCGCTATATTAACTGAACAAACCACCATCTATAAAAAGCAGATAATATTGGTTTAGATTAAATGCCGGCATTGGAGACACGATGGATTTATTCATTCAACGATATGAGCTGATGATCATGCGTGGATTAAAATTTTATCAATTTAATCAGTTTCCTGGAAGATACATCCTCGCGAAGGTTTCTGTAAGCTTATATATTTGTTGATGTGCCTCAAACAAAGAGTTTTTTTTTCGCTTACATTAAGTATAGACACATAACTACACTTCGCCAACCAGATACGTATAAGATAACACCTGAACCTACTAATGAAGAGCCTTCTTAACTGAAAAAAGAAATCATTTCCATGATTTTAGTTTTTTTTTCATTAGCTCATTTATTTTTAATGCATGTTCATCACCCTGCTTGAAAACAAAATCAATCATTAAAATATTATACTGACCGCATTTTAACTTTCAATTCAGGTAAACATGGCCACACCGAGCCGCGATCTCACGATACAGGAAATCTCTCGAAGTCTCCAGCTGTACTCCAAAGACAGGACAGCCATCGAAAAGGATCCGAAAACACTGCGGTAAACGATGAAAAATCTCGACGAATGATAAACCTCTCTAACCATTTCCATTTCCTTACCATTGTATTATTGCAGTGTTGGTAACATCTCCGGAAAACCGACAGTTTTGGTTTTCGCATGGCTAAACGCCAAACAGAAGCATTTGGCCAAATATGCCAAACTGTACACGGAGCAAGGTTACGATGTTGTAGTTGCTCAGCTGACACCGTGGCAGCTACTTTGGCCCATGAAGGGCTCCCAGGTAAATCAGATGCTCATCCGATAGTCTTCGTCGTTTGATGGGGAAACTTTTTTTTCATTTACAGCTCGTGGCCACGGATATTGTAAAATTCTTGAAAAATAATGAGTTCAAGCATGGTCTCATCTTCCATGGATTCTCAGTCGGTGGCTACCTGTGGGGTGAATGTTTGGTGCATATTGCACGGGATTTGCAGAACTACCAAGTCGTGCTTGACCGCGTCAAGGGACAGATTTGGGACAGCGCTGCCGATATTACGGAAATCCCAGAAGGAGTACCCCGCGCTCTTTTCCCCAGAAATCCAACGCTTCAGAATGCGTTGCGGAAATATATGCTGTGAGTTTGTGTTGCCAACGTTGTTTCTACTTTCTACTTCATGAATGTTTTCTTTCAGCTACCATATGAAAGCATTTCACGAACCAGCCACATCGCATTACATTCGCTCGAGCCAAATGTTCCACACCAATTTGCTGAGATGTCCGGCGCTCTTCTTGGTTTCGAAAACAGACCCCGTCGGAACGGAAGTCGCCAACGGGCGTGTCCGGGACAGCTGGGAGAGTAATGGCGTCAAGGTAAGAAAACTGATTAACAATTGAAGCAACAGAAAGTCTAACACATTCTTCCACCCATTTTGCAGTGTACCTTCCATTGTTGGGACCGCTCACCGCACGTAGGACATTTCATCAAACACCCAGAGGAATATGTCGACCTCGTGTTTGGCCACATTCGGCGGTTGGAACTGACAGGCAATAAGCAATCGCTCCGGGCGAAGCTGTAATCAAAGCGTCAACTTGTTCTGTGATACTTAAGACAAATCTGTGTAAAACAAAAAAAAAACTAACACACTTTTCAATACCTTGGTTTTACTTCACGATTTATGCAACCAACAAAAAATTAACAGTGTGAAATTAGTTTGTACAGAGTAGCAACCCCAAACACATCTACCATTAGATTGCTGTGATTCTGTTGAAATCTGGAATAAATGGATAGTGCTTTTGCTCGTTCTATACCCATGTTTACAAGCAATTACAGTCTTTTCGCAAAAACGCATAAACTCACGAGACATAATCTTTCTTGTGAATTGTATTAGAACAATTTTACTAAACCGTGAAATGACAGGGGGCGCTAAACCCTCAAACGTAGATAATGAATGTTAGATCGTGTTTCGGCTATCGGTTATTCCAGATTTTCACTCTAACTGCAAAACAACAGGTGCGTCACTCAGAGTAACATAGAGGTAAAGGTGCAAGTCATGTTGGCAATTTGCGTTCGGCACTCGCTATGGTAGATCCAGTTGATGTGTATTGGTAGAATAGTGCTTCGATCAACAATAATTTCGGTTCTGTAGTAGATGAAACTGTTCTCTTCCCAACGAAAGAATTTCTCTACACTACACACTATATATGTAACGGATGGATATTAGGGAAATAAACGTTAGCTACCACTTAAGTTGGGTTATTTTTACTAACAAATGAGAAATACATGAAGCAGTTAGAAAATATTTCGCAAGGGTACATCCATTAACTATATCACGAAGAAACGACTCTTTTCAACTTCCCCTTCCCAAATACGCACAGCTCCTGAAGTTGAATTAAATATACTTGTAACGCCTTTTCTATATACACCGTGTCCAATATATTCTCATACACTTTTTCCTTGCATTGGTGTCGTGCAACTACTCAACATGCTTCACGTATGTGTTGGTGTAGTTTTGCACTATGTTTATACAAACGCTTTTAGGTTATGTCCGATTGTTTTCATTCGGTGTTTATCTTTTACCAGAGATGAAGGAGTTTCGTGCTGTGGTGATAAAAAAAGTTTTTGAAAGGTGAGCGCCCGGGCTCTATTTTCAGAAATTTGAAAAACCTCGGAGTAAAGCGGGATTTTGTGTACCGAACCATCCGAAGGTACCGCGACACCTGCTCGTTGGATGACCGGAAGACATCCGGTCGTACTCGTACGGTGCGGACTGCACGAGTTGTTAAAGTGGTCAGGGAACGGATTAGACGAAAATCACAGCGCTCTGTACGTAAAATGGCCGCAGATCTGAATGTTTCGAGATCGTCAATGCACAATATACTGCAAAATGACCTCGGATTCCAAGCTTTCAAGAAACGTAAGGTTCACGGAGTTTCGGAACCTTCCAAGCAGAAACGACTCGAAAGAACAAGTTTGCTTTTGTCGCGGCACGGTGGGGAAGAATTTATCTTTTCCGTCGAAAAGTTATTCGTCTTGCAACAAACCCACAATGTCCAGAACGACAGATTGTGGGCTCTCTCTTCGAGAACTATTCCAGAGAGTGATAGCAATATTCCACGGTTCCAAAGTGCTGCGTCAGTGATGGTTTGGGGAGGAATTTGCAAGCGAGGCAAATTACCACTGGCTTTCATTGAAAAAGGCGTTAAAGTGAATGCCGTATATTATAAAACGGAAGTTTTGGAGAAAGTTGTCAAGCCATATGTACAAGAGGTGTTTGGAGATGATCACTATGTGTTTCAGCAGGACGGAGCGCCATCGCATACTGCAAATCTCGTTAAGGTCTGGTGCCGAGAAAATTTGACCGATTGTTTGGACAAGAATGAATGGCCTCCCAGTTCACCAGATCTGAATCCTTTGGATTATTTCGTATGGTCATACATGCTGGCGAAGGTAAATGACCACAGGGTGTCTAATATGAACCAATTCAAAACCGAAATCAAACGAATTTGGGACGAAGTGCCGATGGAAGTCGTGCGTGCCGCCTGTGACGGTTTCGAAAAACGTCTGGAAGGTTAAAGGCGGTGTTATTCCAAAACATATGCTGTAGTTGATCAGTTTATATTGCAATGTAATGGGTAAAGTTATCAATAAAATCTGGATTATCGATTTGAAATAAATAGAGTTTTATTTTGTATGAGAATATATTGAACACGGTGTACATAAAAAAGCGTTACAAGCTCTATCCTCGCAAAGCGTGGGGTCGGAAAATGCAAATAAATGACAACACCGTAATGGGGGAAAATATTCCCTGTCCAATTATGTTGTTATACGTGGGTGACCAAACGCACTGCGAGGAACAGGATGTTTATAAATGCTGTTGGGCCCTACTCTATTGTTGCTCCAGAGTACTCTTATGAAAAAAAACCAGAGAGGTCCTTATTCGCAAACAATCCAATAGCCTAACTTTTTTATTTGCAGACACAAAGGAATGTATTCCTCGGGAAAGTCGTTGGTTAACCAAGTTTACGCATCTTTGGGTGAATATTTTTTATGTTGGATATCATCCTTCGGAAACACGTGGTACATATTTGAAAATCTAAAATTCGGAGCGTTACGACAATGAGCAGCTTATGACCGTTTATAACTCAGACATTCTTCGTTAAAATTTCTTAGCTTTCGCATCAATCATCTTCGAGCTGACAGGAGCGGTGAGGAGACTGGCATTAGACTGGCCGCTTGCGTACCAAGTGAAGTAAAACAATCTGCTCCCAAAGAAGACCGAGCAGGCCTAAATTCGGTCGTAGACATGGTCACCATTTAAAATCCGTCCTTTTCAGGGCAACTAATTCTATTTTCCCTGATTAAGAGTTTGTTTGATTGGAATTTCTCTAACTTATCGCACATATTCCCGTCAATTGGCAGCCAGCTGTGAGAAAGCGCAACGACAAAGTATTGAATAATTTGCTGTTACCAAAATGACTACAATAGAGTTATGTTTACAATAAAGAATAAAACAACTGAAACCGTTGTGTTATATAACGTCAACCATGTAGTCGTGCCTTGTGCACAGTCCCTGTAATTTTTCTGTGGCTTCTGAAATAAACGAATCAGAGCAATTTTCTCTAGTAAGCTTAAGAGCTTATGTATTTTGATCTTTTTTTCAGGCAAACATCGTACTGCCTGCAAATGCACAATTCATTATTGTTTTTATTTTTGTTTCCATTAACCAAAATTATTTTCTATTTTTGGTTTAAACAAAAAAAAAATAAAACATTAGAATCTGTCAATCCTTGAGTAACATCTTCACATACAGACACCGATGAAATCTACGATGTTGCATTTAAAGAGAAATGAAATATGAAGTATAAATCATAACAGAATGTATCAAACATATCATTTTTCCATACTTTATTTGGATTTTTTTCAAAGTTATCGAAAAATATTGCAAGATAAATATTGTTTGTCGGCGGATGAAAATTATTTTAATATGCTGGTACGTTTTACGAAAGTTGTGATAAAATGTCAGTCCCGTCAAATCATCGAAAAGAAACGGAACCATAGGAGATGCAGTCTCGTACAGGGTGGCCACTCAATTTTCATTTTGAAATTCCCGGTTTTTTCCCGGTTTTCTCGGACCAAATGTTAAAAATTTCCCGGTTGAAGACTGGTTTACAGGTCGGGAAAACCGTCACTGGATTTGTGCGCTTGTGTGTTTTAAATGGAACCCGGGATTTGAATTCCCGTCGCAGGAAATAAGTCTACACAAAAATTACAGTTTTCTTGAAGTGTAAACCCAATTTTACTCTAGGAAATAAAATTCATCTCTATACACTTCTTCTTCGGCGAGAACAAAACATTTCGCTTTATCAAGTTTGAATTCGAATAGAAAAAAATATGTCAAAAGGAGAGCCTAGTTCCGAAAAAGTTTTTTTTTACGGAGTACATTAACCTCACTTTTTTGACAGTTCAGGAAGCTTGTTTTCCAGGTGTTAGAATTTGAACCGCTCAAACGAAATTTTTCATTGACTTTTTTCTGGATTCTGTATGATTAGATTCAGGAAATGATGAAGAAATAAGCACTGGTTTCTGTTTTCCGGCTGTTTTACTTTAATCGTAATAAATTTAGATCACAAAATCTCAAACCGATCTTACCGAAAATATCCTAAGTCCACGTAAACAAGCTCCATGAACTGTCAAAACTGCATTGATGACGCCATCGTGCAATGATCTATTGATGTGCTAGAATATTTGATGGTTTTGACAGTCAGTATGAACAGCTAAAGCTTGTATTACACTGTTTGTCCAATAGCCAAATATTTGGCATAGGCAGCTACCCAGACAACCAGAAGTCGTATAACAATGTTCAGATAATATCGTAAATTCCCACAGTTTAAGTCGAAATCGCATATAATTGTGGACTTTATCGTATTAAGTTTAAGAAAAATCGTAAAGAGTGCAAATTTTTGACTTATATACGATGTGTCATTTATCCATCGTACTGTGTCACAAACCAAATCGGATTCACATCGTTAGATTTTTTAAATCGAATTTGTTATTGTAGATTAAATCGCATACGATGTCAAATCAACTCGTTTGAGTAAACAATATAATTTGCACGTATATGGCCTCCACTGTTACACACACAAGCCATATTTTTGCATTCTATACGATTTGTTTGCTGGCATATACGTTTGTATATCAGAAAAACAACTTTCAATATGCGTGCATTTTGGTTGTCTGGGTAGACAGCTGACAGATATCATAGATGTTGGTCAGGTGCCTATCTGCCTATGACAAATATTTGGCTATTGGACAAACAGTGTAATACAAGCTTAACAGAGGAAGAAATATTGAACAAACAAAATACAGACCTCCTAACAAAAAAAAAAAAAAAAAAAAAACGCGAAGCCAACACGACAAAACGAGATAAGGAGATTTTGAAACATCCTTGTTTGTACCAAATAATCTGGGGGTGCGTCACATCTAAATCCAGATTCAAGATGATCGAAAAATCTCACGCTAGCGAATCGATCTTTGAAAAATCTTGTTTCAGCTTGTGAATCTTAATCCATCTACTTGCATCGTGCTGCATCTTTTTGCAGTAAATCTTTAAAAGCTTCATCAAAATCTTTAAACTCTTCTTTCTATCTACTAAGCGTGCGCACATCGCACAAAAGCATAACAAAAAATATCCTGCATCTGAGATAGAGTCGCACCCCCTGCAAATAACAATAAAGCAGAATTCCAACAAGATAGCTAAATATTTGATTTAAAGCCGTTTTCGATTATTGTGGTAATGCTACACTGGTATCGCTTCCCTAGTAGCACGGTTGTTTCAAATGGGTTTTAAATACTGATATACGACTAAATTCAGTCATTAACAGGTCACTGCAACATATTTTGATAGAACTGTGCTACTCGGGATTCTTATAATTTAAAAAAAAAACGGCTGTCGAAATACGATGAGTGTTAATCCGAAAATAAAATTGTTGGAACTGGTCGACGAATATGACCTCAGTATCACCAACAAAGCGAAAAAGTGAACGAGAGAGATTATTTATTAGGTTATTAGGTTTTCTTATGTCTAATCCCCTTTCTTTCAAACGCATAGGACGAATGTAAATTGTTTTGATTGAGAAACGTTTGCCTGACAGCAAGTCCTATAGTTTCTATGCGCTTGACAGAGAAAAAAGATTAGACGTCAGAACACACGTTGCGACACACTTTGAGAATGAGCCAAGATATTTATAGAAGGTAAATCAATTGACACACTCCAGAATTTCACAGATCGTTATGGACAGGGACCTGGCGGACAGCGATTTTCCTGTAGCCAACATCTCTAACAACCAAACGTCAAAAGATGCATTGTTTGTAAACAATGCTGGAGTTTCTACCCGAAGTACCAAACGTCAGGCGGGCCTTATTCAAATAAGGCCCGTGATATGTTGCATACTGTCAAACGCTAGCAAATAGGATAGGGTTGCCAGGTCCCTGGTTATGAACAACCCCACAAAGAAAAAAAAAATGTTTTTATGAAAAAAAAACACACACCAAAAAAAAAAAAAAAATATAAAAATAAAAATTCCCTTTTTCCCCGTTTTCCCCCGGTTTTTAAAAATTCCCGGTTAATTCCCGGTTTTCCTGGTTCTGTGGCCACCCTGCTGGTATTCCCTGAGACACGACTCGACTATTGCTGCAGACTTGATGAAACAATTCAGCTTTGGTCCCAGCATCTTATCGTCTACCGCATCAGCCACAACAGCGAACAGTTTGATCGGAATTCCAACGAAAAGCCTCGTTGTTTTCAGATTTATTCTATTTAACAGGGGTTGAAAAATGCACAGCTAAATTTTTGGAAACCACTCGTTTAAAAAAAAAATTGTCTGATGCATTGTTATTGCTGTAAGGCGTGTAACTAACGGAAGGGCTACATACCCAGCACTGATGAGAGCCTCTTCTACACTGCTTCAGGGTCGGCGTACGCGCTTGAATACCGCGCTCAAGGGAAACCTAAGCAGCCTTTGCACACACCCAAATCTACTGACCCTTTCCTCTGCCGAAGTGGTTGACTTGTGTCGCACTTTCCCACTTTCTTAAGTTCTATCTCCTACCTCTCGCTTCCTTCTCCTTGGTCGGCTATTGTTGGAGGTCCCTTTCTTCTCCACAACGCTCCACGCACTTCGCACCGTAAACAAAACAGTTCTTACTGTAGGCAGGGATGCCTAATATACAGACTTGTCTGTATTTATACAGACATTTGATCATGCATACAGACCTCATACAGATTACAGACATTATAAAGATATTGCGATAAAGTTACAGATTGTTACAGACATTGGTATCCATCAATAAGATCAAAATGATTCTAAAACGATATTGTTTACCATATACAGTTGGCTTGTTTTGTTTCTAGAACTAAAGCATTCAATATATATAAAAAGAAAACTGTTTAACTTCTTAGATGTTTCAGGACCTTGGGACCTTGCTGGTACTTTTGAAGGTATTTCATGGGCCAAAAACTATATGCATATTTTTTCTTGACTATCCAGCCCCTGATGTTACGAAAGTTCTATATATACCTATATAAGACACCGATTTAAATCAGATCGATGTTTTAGATATGTCGACTTATCAATTCCAAAATCAAAATTGAGTCAAATTGTCCCGCCGTGTGTAAAAATAATCCCAATATGGAGAGAGTATCTCTCCTTTGTAGGTAACAATAACGGAGTGTGTACAAACAACCGCTAGCTATAGCGGCGACTAGCTATAGCTAGGTGACGGCACGAACGAATCCGTCATCTTTTTTTTCCCGGGGAGGGGGGGGGGCGCGCCCCGTCCCCCCCCCCCCCCCAGAAGAGAGGAGAGAAAAAAAGCGCGCCTGGTTTGAGAACAACAATATCCACCCCCCCCTCTCAATTTTAAAAACATCTATTCGCTGACGGAACAACCAACACTCTCTCTCCATATCTTTCATTCCAAGCAAAAAAAACCTCCCCCCCTCGGGCCCCCCCGTGAGGAGACAAAACCCCCCCCCACAAAAAAAAAAATGTTTCGTCATAAAAAAACAACGACGCAAGTTTACTTAATACAATACAACAAAAAATATTAAAATCTATTTATCCCACTGGAAAATCCCATAGAAATTCAGGAAACTTATCAGATAAACAGAAATTTCGAGTAATTCATGATTAGGGCCTAGTAGCCATTTTGTAAACAATGATTTTAAACGTTGATATCTCACCAATCACGAGAATCCTACTATATCCAACTACTCCATATGGTAGAACTAACATTCTTCTACCAAATGCTGCTTTCATTTCACGAGAGTGATTTAAGATTCAAGAGAAATCGACATTTAAAGTCATTGTCTACAAATGGCTTTTAGGCCCTTAACATGAATTACTCGAGAATGATTGTATTGGGAGAGGTAGTTGGTGAAATGCACATGCACACAACGCCTCTCACAAACGAGCGTGAAATAAAAAACAAAAAACAAAAAAAAAATAAAAAAAAATAGAAAAGAAGTAGTAAAAATTATAATATATTAAAGTGTAGTATAAAAGAAAAAAAAAAATAAAAATATATATATAAATAAGGGAAAATATTTTGGTAGTGTGACGAAAGAGTTTTTGCTGATATTGAACGACTATTTTCTTGTGAATCAAGGATTTTTAATGGTACCATGTCCATGTTCCGTTCTGAAAATTAAAACAATTAAGCGTCTCAAGACTTAATTATATTACATAATTTTGACCTTCTCCAGAACTGTTAAAAAATTTAGATAACGTTTGTTTTAACAAATCGACAAGAGATAATTCAATGCAACAAAGTTTCCTTATACCATACGTTTATTTAGCTTTCTACAAAAATGCTTCGACGCTCTGCCGCGCGGCCGTACAGCAATTGCCTGAAACCTTAGCCATGGCCGATAAAAAGATGGATTTTGGCAGCTTTTTCTTGTTTCTCCTTTTTGGCCATGAAATTATTGGAAAAGATCCTTCATTTGAGGTTCTACCAAACATTTCCTATCGGTCAAAGCTGGGGGACGTTGATATTGTGGGCGGTCTTCAATAAAACGTAATAAACGCCGATTAACCTCCTTTAGTGAGCTCTAAGCATAATGGGCCAAGGACAGGTCCACCCAAAAGACCAAATTCTTCTTCGTGTGATACTTCTTGATTAAGGAAGTAACTTCCTGCAGGCACTTCGTACTGCATATCTGCTGGTTCACACGCAAGCCACGATGGAAAGAGAAGCGACTTGGGCATTCCCTTCTCGTTGATCGACAGCCACAGTCGGATTTCTTTTCGGGTACCAAATTCGTTCGACTGCCCTGGAACATAAGCGTATGATTGCGCTTGCCGCATACTATATGATTGGATGTTTTGGTCTTGCTTTACCAAAGCAAGCCTTCAATTTAGAACCGTGGAGGTGCTTCAAAGAACTCTTATTTGAGCGGCAGGCCTTCTTTGGGAACTTGGATATATTAGGTCTCGTCATCAATTATGAATACGACGTCCCGAAAAAAAGTTTTTAACCAGAACCTTCAGCTGCTCCATTTGGGTGATTGAAAAAGTTATAAGTTTTTCTGTACACACTAGGGTTGCTATGATCGGCGATACACAGGTAGATTCACTACCTGATGGCAGGGTAATCGCATGCAGAATCAGTCTATTTTTTAATGTATACGTTAATTGCTACAAATAAAGAAGTACCTCAAGAATATGAGTAAACTGAAAAGGCCAAGACTCCTTAAAAAATGCGAGATACCCAGAAAGTTTGTGACAGTTGTAAAACAGAAAAAGTAAATTAGTAAGGCACTCAAAACAAATGTATTAGAGAGTATGAGTTTACCTTATTTTTATAACCATAGGAATAACCATTCCTCACCTTTCGCTCAAATAAAATACTCCCCTAACCCATATTATTTACACAAGTTTTCCCGTCATCATGTTTGTCCATGCTCTGGAAATGGTTCTGAAATGCAAAGACAATCCCATAGCCCGCTGCAACCATCAATCAAACCAAAATGACAAGTATACAATAATTTCCAGGTACACGATCCGCCGTTACACTCCCCCCCACGATACTGCCAAATTGGCAACCTTGCCCATGTTACGCCAACCAGCGCCTCCATGGTTCAGCCGGCAATCTCCTGTGACCGCATGACTCGCAAAGGCGCGAGACCGGAACGTGTGAGGACCGGAAGTCGTACTCTCCTTCCAGGCCGTCAACTCTCCATTTGAACCCCACCAAAAATATAAACTTCATACACAAAAACTATTCTCAAAAAATGGAAGTGGGACATAGAAGGCTAAAATGGAAAGAGCTCACCCGGATTTCCAGAACATTCCGTTGCTGTGGTTATAACATCGAGCAACCAGAGCAGGTCCGTGTGTCCTCCAGATTACTTTCTGTTCTTGAAGAGTTCGCTCCAAGACAATGAAGCAAACATCTCTGAATAACGCAGCTGAACACGAGCTTCACCTGCCGCAAGGCTGTCTGTCCGGAATTCCGTCTACAGCGGGGACACTTTGTTTTCACACCAGACAAGTCTCGTAGTGGACCGCAAGTAACTTTTTGGTGACCGAATCATCAGCAAAATAAAACGTTTAACACTACGCTATACACTTGTAAAATCCCTATATGTGTGTGTTTATGTGTATATACAATCCAACGCCCACCGTCCGGCAGTGTTTTTATGGAAGAAAAATGTTTGCAGATAAACGAACTGTTGTCGACTCGACAAGCATTTTTAGCGCGGGAGTTGGAAGGTGATAGCTCTGTTGGGTTCTAGTGACCCATTTCAGAATGCCTGGTTACTCACGTCCATTCCGAGGTCACTTTCGCTTGCTACAAGCCCCGCATAAACACAGTGCAAACATCAAATGGATATAGGTACTGTGCATACACTTCCATGATCAAATCATATTGTTTTCAGGATGCCACGTATTTAGCAGTATCGTTCAAGTTTAGTTATAATCAGATAGATCTCACCGGAAATTGTTGCTTATGTACAGTCTTCATTGGGACGGCTTCCCTGTGATGCTAAAGGATGCATTTGTGTCTCTACAGAAGTAGCACTCTGCTATTCGGCAAATATTTTCACATCATCTTTTTCGAATGGAACAGCCCGAATACAATTAGTACTAGGTAAAAAAACACTTCCGAGAAGAAATTTAACTTGAAAAATCACAATCATAGTGCAACGAATGAAAATAAACTTCACAGCTCTCCATCTGTACAACACGTGGTGAGTGCATCTGAAATTATATGCCAGCCACTCACGCGCGCATGCGCGTTTGCTTCGTTCTTTGCTTCTGACCAGCAAATGGCCGTTTTCTACATTGCACTGGTTTTCTTTTTTCTCTCTCCACACTCTGTCAATAAGCAAAATCCCCCACTATGAGGTGACTTTATATCGACTTCTAAACTGCTATTAATCATCAATTCACTCACGACAAAGCGGAAAAAATACTCAAGTTTAATTATTTATTTATGTCCGCGTGGCTTAGCTGATATTAACTCTTCCTCCGTGTGCGGGGGCGAAGCACAAAAAACAAAAAAAAAAAAAACGGGGAAAAACTACCGACCATCACAAATTTCGGGAGGGAATCCTTTATCAATGATTATTCACTACATCTTACAATTATATTCACTAAATCAATTAATCATCAATTATATTCACTACATCTTACACAAAACACGTGGAGATTTGATGATTTCACTGTTCGTTTTGGTTGAATTACGAATAAATTTTTGATTTTATTTTTTTGCAAAAAGAAAAAAAAAAAAAAAAAAAAAAAAAAAAAAAAAAAAAAAAAACAAACAAAAAAAAAAATTCAAATTCTAACTCTAATATCAGGGTTATTCTGCGTGGCGTATCAGGTGAGACGACAATTGTCACCTCGCAGTCACATGACTATTCTCACTCGATTCCCTTAGTCGAGTCGAGTGACGCGAGAGGTTCATTTCTCGGTGAGTGAGAAAATGAATCGCATGTGACTCTGTATTCATTCGAAGAACTGTCAGTTTACTACATTCTGGAGCAACAATATTACAGGGCCCAACAGCATTTCTAAACAAGCCGTTGTAAACGTTTTAATCGCAAAAAAATAAGTTTCCCACACAAATCAATGACACCGTTGTGAAGGGAAAAGTTTCCCCAACCAAATTATGCTGTTTATTAGCATGAGTGGCCCAACACTTTGTGAGAAACGGACTAACAAGGCATTGCTCGGGAACGTTGTTTGGCCATATTCTTTTAATGCTTCAGAATTTTGTTTTGAAGAGGATAACGTTCGTCTTTTTGCTGCAAGTCGATTGGAAGTGAAATAAAACGAGAAAATTTAATCATCTTGAAGCAATTAAAATTAAATAATCCACCATGGGTTCTCTGAATTAATTGATATTTATGTTTTTCAGAGTGAGAAGCAAAACGGAAAAGTGTAGAGGCAACCACTGTACGAAGGTGTTTTTAGAACAAATAAACGGCTGACTAAAACTAACTACCGGCATAAAATGTGTCCGCGGCTCGGTGCACTGGGTCGCGACGGGCTGAACCTCTTGGTCCGATGTCACGTCGTCAACGATGGTGACTGATAAAATATACTGAAGCCGCATCGGTGGATTGACTGCCCGCGGGTTTATGTGTTTTTTTTTCTGGTTAATGTGTACTTTTTTCGACTGGTACGGAGTATAAAAATAGTGTGAATTGCAACGATTATCATCATGAAAGTTGCGAAAATTTGGTGATGAATTGGTTTATAAACGTTGTATTCCTATTCGAAATTGTGTAATTTTGGTATGTGTTTAGAAATGAGCCAACTTGTTTCCTGTCGGAGATTCCACAATATTAAGGAGTGTGTCGTTCATCTCGTTTAATAAAAAAAATGTTTGGCCCATTTCTGTTACTTTTAATAATGTCCGATGCTTTCGTAGCTTGACCGGCTGTTTTGACCAAGGATTATGTTGGATATACATTCGTCAGTGGAAACATCCTTTAAACTGTTCAGATTGCAGAAGCTCCAGTTGCTATCGGTCTACAAATAGAGTTTGTCGTTGCCGTAAAGATAGTCATTGCCCTTTAGTTTAATACATAGTGATTGTTCTATTCTATTTTGATTTTACCTGTAAGTGTTTCTATAAGAAAGAAAAGCTCATAATTAATTGATTAATAATAATTGGAATCAACATATTAAAAAAAAAAACAACAACAAAAGTATTGTATATCAGCTTTTATTTTTGCTTTATCAAACCTATTCCAACGATGTATTTTTTACTTTCGTTTGCAAGAGATCCAACTTTTTCTTTTTGTACTCCAGCAAGAGCAATTTATATTTTAGTTTCTCAGCATTTTGCTTTTCTATTCGTAGAGCATTTTCTTGTTCGAAGCGAATTTTTTTTCCTGCAGATAATATTTTTTTCTAGTATAACGTGCCAAGTCCTTGACACCATCTCGGATTTCTTGAATGCATTTTGTTTGCTCTTCAAGCAACTCCTCACGTGTTTTGGCACCGATTGCTGTTGATGGAGTTGCGTACTTGGCAATTCAGCATCGTTATTCGGATCTAGGTTTTCGTCTTCACTGTCCTCACTATTTGCATTTGATTTTTCTTGATGCTCTGATCTCTTCTGTGAGTGTGTAGTTCCAGAACATGCGGGTTCTTGAAAATTAACCTCGGTCGTTACACTGGATGCTAAACCATATGTATTGCCTGTTGAAAGAAAATAAATAAAAAATAGAAGCCAAAAATGTATAATCACATGTGATAAATTACCATCAGAAGCAACAGTTTTATCTAGTTGAAGCAGTGCTACGACTGCCTCCTCACATGAAGTGAGATTTGTCATTTTATTAGGACCTCCACCTGTCGCACGAGCCTCCGTAAGGTTGTGAGATAGTTTCCTTTTTGTTTTAAGTTTGAAGGCGTTCCATACCTTGAAAAGAAATTGAACAACTTTATCAAATAAAATAAGGCTTTTTGATCGGTACATACCTTCTGCCATCCATTCAAAGATCGAATCGGTGGACCAAGGCTATTAAGGTCCTTTGTGAGAGCGGCCCAGACTCCCTCAAATTTTTTCTGTTGAAATTTGCCGCCTCAGAAAATTTCAGTCCTTTGGCCACCTGAGGGTACTTTTCCATCGTAGCCACCAAACAATCGAACTGCTTCCTGTTTGTTATTTTTATTCTGAAATGTGAAAAGTTAAGAAAAATTATTAATTAATATATTTTCTGATAAATTATGTGATAAATTTACTCACAGCTTCGTCTCCATTTTCAACAGTCGTCAATGGTTTAGGATACGCCTTGAAATGTCACTTCTGAGCGACAATTGTCACTCACATACGACTGGGAGAATAATGCGAGAGTTCATCTAAGTTCATTCGTGGTGACTTTTCTCACTTTATTCGCCTACGAGAATCGCGTGAGACGGGTGACTCGAGTCGTCTCACCTGAAACGCCACGCAGAATAACCCTGCCTGCTGCTGCTGCATCTGCTGTGTTGTATTTGTTGAAGAATCTGCAACGTTGCAGGGTCGATCGACGAGATGCTTTGTTGTTGATGCTACTGTGGGTGGTGAGGTTGTGTTTGATGGAACATCGGCGGGTGGATGATCGAATTTAATTGAGGCTGAAGGTTTTGCACAACTGGATCCAGCTGCCGTCTATTTCCCGCAACAGATTGTGGCTGCGGGTCCCTCTCGGACGAATACATGCTGTCGTCCGTAATTCTCCTCTTCCGTAAACGGAACACTTTTCAAGAACTTGCGCGAAATGTTCTAAATCTATTGATTTTCTCGTCGCCACTGTTACGATCGCTCCGACGAGGTGGTCATGTACATCGTGTACACTCCTTCCCTACGTCGTCGCTAGAGCAGTGCTACCTGGCAGTTCGACTATCTCTGAGGCCATATTCATGCGTAGCCGCGACAGGCTGCTCTTCCGTTGGTTTAGCTGCTTCTAGCTGCTGCGCGTAGAAGCTCAATGTTCGAAAGGAGGGCCCCGCCTTAGAGGTTCAGAGGGACAAGTTCATTGATGCCACTGTAAACCATATCGATTGATCTCATCAAACCGAACTTCACTACGACACACAGGGATTAGCCTGATCGGCGGACACACTTCTCTCAACACAAGGGCTTTCTTTCATCTATCTCTAACCGATGTCCGATCCATAGCATTAAAATGAAGAAACCGAACAATCTTGTCTTGCATTTTATTCCTCCGGAATCCGGACAATTCAAATTAAATCACGACCGCGGCGGATCTTCTTAAAGTTGCTGCCTGCTGATGAATGTTAACACATTATTTCTTAAACTTTGGGCCTTATTTGTTAGTTATGTTTATTCGGGGTTTCATTTCACGTTATTTGTGTCTGGACTAATCGATTCAACCTAGAATATTCTACGAGTTCCAACTTCTACTAAGCTAACTACAAACCTGCTGTGTTCTTTGCTGGTTTGCATAGTATTTAATTATGATTGTGTGTATTCAATTTGTGTACCATTTGTGTAAGACTACCTACTTTCTCTTCGCCGTTTATGTTCATTTGGCGTTTGACACGCTGATCTCTACGCGATTACTTTCTCTAGTAGGTAGGTATAATATGCTTGTTGTGTTTTCGGGTAGTTAAGAATGATATTCGCTCCGTTTGGTCAAGTGCCGCGTACGATTTGGCTTTGGATATTGATCAATGGGGATTACGTGAGTGAATTCAGTTCGAGTGGGATGGATATGAGCAATGTTAGCCTGGACAAACAATGACAATCAATGTACTGTTTACGAGACTCCGACTAGAGCGAATATTAGTGCGAATTCAACTTGTTTAAAACCAAGATTCGATGGCTTGGATTAGTTTTATTGCAAGATGATAATTACTCTTTTAAAGACATTTTATTTGTCTTCTATTGCACGAGTTTATTGACCGTGTTCGATTAGCTCATTTTTGGTTCAGCGTTCATCGTAACATATTGCAAACTCAGACATTCCATAAAGCACAATTTTCCTTCAAACGAAGGTAGAAATAGTATTTGTATTAGGTAGGTATATGTTGGATTTAGAAAACTTGTGTGCGTTTCTCAGCTCTAAAGCTCAGCTCTAAAAATGTCCAGAGAAAATAACTAGCTCAGCGCAAGAAACAAAAAAAAATTAAAATACATACTGCGAAATGAAACAATATTGATAACTATAGATAAACAACCTAAGCGACTCTGTCTATCAGAGCGCGATGACTACTGAAACAAACGGGCAAACTTACGACGCGACTCAAGAAAGTCCTCTCCTTTCTTTTCAGCTGATGATTATTGTAGTATGTATATGTAGTAGATACCGATATAAGAAAGTGTCCTTTTCGGACAACAGTCGCTACCTACTGTCGGAAGCTGCAAGATGAACCTTTCTTTCAGCTAACCTGCTGCTCGGACGCCTTGGACAGTTTACTACTGCTGTCGTCCTTTTTGTCCTCCTGCTTACTACTACTACTGCTGCTAGCATCGGCAGCTACGGGAAGTTCACGTTTGTCGTGCTCCTCGAATGGGATTCCGGCGGCGGTTTTGGCCATTGTCTCGGTAAGCATGCGATCAACTTCCTCCTGGCTAGCTTGCGCGGCAGCAGCCTGCTCCGAAGTGCCGCCTTCCTTCTGCCGCTTTTCGATTTCGTTCTTCAGGTTGGCAATCTCTTTGGAGCTGAAGAGCAGTAGTGAAAAAAAGGAAATTAATTTGTTATTGATAATTTTGCGATGCCAAATCCCGAATTTAGCCACTTACCTAATTTGTACGAAGATAATACCGTTGATTGCGTTCAACATGTCCAGCACGGAACCCATTGATGGCGGCTGAATGTGGATAGGAGGAAGCCCACTGGTCAGCTTGCCATTCGAGTAGATGTCGTTCATTTTCTTCTGCAGCACAACCGCTTGTTGGGTCAGATGCCGTAGGCACTCGGAAGATTCCTGAGTCTTTTCGTGGTTTTCACCAAGCTGTTCGTCGAAGAAAATCAATCGTTATAGCTTCGTTAAAGCTCAAGAGTTCATAGCAATATCGGAACAAACCTGTTGCTTGTAGATGGCATAGGTTTCCTTCTCGTTGTTCAATGCCGACCGGAAATCACCCATGCAACTCTGCGTCCGTGCCACCAAATGATAGCTGACGGCAACTTTCAGTGACTTCTCACCGTAGTATTTTATGTTCAATGCCAGGGCGTGCTCGAGGAAGCGCAGCGACAGTTCGTACTCCCCAACGGCATGCAATATCAAGCTGATGTTGCTCTGTGAAAGAGATAAAATCGGTAGGTTCAAATCACTAATCATAAGCAGCTTCAGTCCAACTTACATCCAAAAGGGCAATGTCTGGATGATTATCTCCGCAAACAATCGTAGCCAGATACCGCGCACGATACAGCAGCTTGAGGGCAGTGGTTATTTGACTATTGGCGAAGCAATACAGCGCAAGTGGTGCCTATCCAAGAGAAGAGAAATGTCATTTAAAAGTGGCCACAAAGAATCGACACTATCCCACTTACATATTCAGCAATCGTGTACGGATGATCGATACCATTAACCCTCTCACTCATCAACACAGCGCGCTGTTGAATGGCAAGCGCCTCCTGTGGATCACCCATGATGTAACTCAAGCGTGCCAACATGCGCAAGCATTGGGCATTCTCCGGATGCATTGCCCCGTAAACGTTGTTCAACAGATTCAAAGCCTCGCTAATCAAATCGTATCCGTCCTTAAAGTAACCCTGCTGAATTTTGCTCTGTCCGGTTGTGTAGAAATTATACGCATCGGAAGCCCTTGGATTGATGTGCTTGACCACGGGGAACACATTTACGATATCATTCTCGCCAAAGGTTGACTTGTTCTTCATCTCAAAATTGTACTCGCGGAGCAGGATCTGAACCCCCGTCTTCAGGCAAAATGCACGCAACAAGCTGATTTTTTGCAGTCGATAGTGAGCCATTACGGGATCAGCAGATTCTTGTGATCCAGCTGGAAGTAGCTCGTAATCCCAGTAGGACTTGAGCTCCTGTTGAATCTGTGCCCAGAGAGATTTGGGAGTGAGAAACTGCCATTCGTTACTGTCCTGAGTGCCTTGGAATGACGGTTTTCCACTTTTACCCCCCGAAGACCGCTTATTCTGGCGACGCTGCTGCTTACCGCTGGAGGATCCAGACTTTGTAAGAGCATCCGATTCCAACGTGCTTCCGGAGTGCGAAACTGCAGCAGTGGTCGTGAGGAAGCAATTCAGGAAATGGCTGATGGCCGCTGCCATGCTCATCATTTCGGTGTTCTGCATATAGCTGGTGAAGATGTGCTTAGCTGCACGGATGATCAACTCAGAAACGGCAATTGTGTGCAGGTACTCCAATTGCTTTATCTTGGCCAACAGATTGGCAACTTTGCCCAAGTAACGTACATTGATTCCTCGACTGTGCAGAGTTTCCGTGAGGGTAGTTCCGTCCATTGGAGCAGCAGTGTGATCCAGGCAGTCATGAACAAAGCTTGGGATTTGGTGTTTTACCAGAAACTCGGCGGCGTCTTTTACCAGTTGCTTCTGTTTCTTAAGCGAATTGGCAAAATTCGGATTTTCCACGTGCTTGATTCCCGGCGAGTAAACATCTGGATTGAATCGGATATCAAACTCGTATTCTTTCAATGATCCGACTGCTTCGCAGGCACGTTTCACAACCTCTTTGCTTTCGTTCTTTTCGTCACTGGAAAGCAACGATTCCATTATTTTCTTAGCTTCCTCGGTTTCCACCTTCGGTATCGCAGTGGACTTTTCCTTGGGTTTTTCGGTTGTGTCTTCCTTCTTCGCAGGTTCTTCCTTCGATTCCACGTTGTTGTTTGATTCTGCTGCATCACCCTTTGAGGCTTCTTTAGGCGTTGGTGCTGGTTCGATTGCTTTTGTGTCCTCCTTTTTCTCACTGTCCTTAGTTTCCTGTTTCTGCTTCAGCTTAGCGGTGTTCAGCTGCTGCAGCTGGAAGGCAGCGTGCTTGATGAACATGAGATATCGACTCTCAACAAACGCCTCCAGCAGTTCCTGACGCAAACAGCTAAGTTTGTGCTTGTGTTCGATTGGGAAGCCATGCGCCTTGCAGTCCTTGCTTAGTTCCTCATCCAATTTCAAGAAGTTTACATCCGGGGGAAAGTCCTCAACAGATCCAAAATATAGTGACGTCCATCGTTTCCGATGATACCCTTACATTCAACCGACGAGCACAGTTCAATCTCTTCCTCCTTATCGTTTAAGACACTGTGTTTCAGTATTTTCAAATGTTTTCCAGCATTGTTCAGGAGCTCCAAGTATTTCTCGTGCGAAAGCACCGTTTTTCCAAAATCGATTGATCCATACACCACAGATTGCTCCTGTTCGCGTTCCAAGATGCCAGGAATAATCGACTGGGCAGTGACTCGATATCCACGGTAGTCAATTACCACCGTTCCCAACGTGTACAATCCTTCGACATCCACTGCGGAATAGACGCGAACTCCGTGCAGATCATTCCTTGGGGCGACAAAGGCAGCAGCATCTCCACCCAGCTCTTTATAGTGATCTCTTACATCGAACCCAAGTGAGAAGAAAATGTTATTCCAGATGAACATCTGCATTTTGGCGTCCTCTCCCGGATTGATCGCCATCACATTTCCATCAATCACAGCCATTGCCCCGCGAGTAGCTGCCGTTACGAAATCACTGTGAACCTTAAATATGGCACGTTCACGGAGTAATCGTTCCGGAAGTGTTTCCCTTGGAAGCTCCCGAGTCGTCTGCAATTCCTCGTTCCAATCCCTCGTCTGGCCAGGGATGTGTTCCTCATACCCAAGTTTAGAGGAGAAGGTGTCTTCCGCTCGAATAGCATCAATGGTGTGTTCCAGAGCTGGGGCAGACCAGGTATAAACCTGATATGGCGTCGCAACCCGTTCGAATGGATGCCGCTGGGTGCGCTTCTTTTGCATTTGCGCAAAGCACCTACGGAAAGTGGGCGAAATCTGCGACAGCATATCGATCAACGAATGGCACAGGTAGCTAGGATTGTCCGGACGCGGATCGAACACATCATCCGTCGATTGATTGATGAAGAATCCTCGAGGGCAAGCCGAAATGTGGAACCTCTTCTCTTCCATTGTTACCACGTACAAGTACATTAAATCGCCGTGCAACTTTCGTGGCCCTGGTGGTGGATTCCACGCGGACGTTGTCAGCACCTTGATTGGTTGAGGACCCTTTTTGCCTACTCCCGGTTGCAGTGGAAGCAGGGGCCTATCCTTTGCCCCGGGCATAATATGTTCCGGAGGAGTACAATCCACATTTTCAGAACGACCCTTTTTCTTCTCCAGAATGTCACCCTGTGTAATCGTGTGTAGGAACGTCAACGAACTGCAGTCCACTCCGTTGTATGCATCAGCCGGATCCATCGATTTCAACAAATCCCGCACATGTCGAACGTGAATTCTCGCCTCACGCATCGTGTACGGCTCCTCCACAACCTTAATCACCGAGCCCTCTTTCAAACCTTCGATATTCTTCAACTCAGCAAAGTTGTCCAACGTCACTCCATCCAACTGCAGTGAGAAACAGGTCCGATGACACGTGTCTTCCCGGTCCATCAGCAATTGATGAATCTCCTGCACCAGTTCCATGCTGGACACCTGAATCGACAAGGGTTCAACTCCCGGCGATAGGATCTGCACCGTGAATCCTGCGTCCTGAATTATCTCCATCACTTCCGATTCCGTCTTCTTCTTGTCTTCCGATGCTTTGTCCTTTTCCTGTGGTTGTTCACCTTCCGATGTGTGACCATTCATACCCCCATTCACTGGGGGTATGGATTCGTTGTGTCCGTTGACTAGAGCCTCCTTGACGGGTGCTGGCGGGGGTGTTGGTTCCTTATCTTTGCCGTTCTTTTGCTTTTTGTTGTTTCCTGGTTGGAAAGAGATGGAGAAAAGAAAAGTCAATGAGATTTGCGTTAACTACCTACAACAAATCACGTAATTCGGGGGGGAAAAAGTACACAGAACGGGTGAGTTGATCTAAATATAAACTTGTGTTCGGTGGGATATGTCGTCTGCTAACCGCACACACGCGCGGTCACATTTTTCGAGCTTAAGATTGTATAATCGTGTATGAAAATGAGTTGCGTCTTACATTAAATCAGCGACATGCATCCGTGCCGTTAACCGCTTGATTCGCATGGTCTTGTATTTATAAAGTAACATATCGAAAGTTGTGTATGTTTGTTTGTTTGTTTGAGGCGGCGAATCAAAATTGCGACCTTGAACTTCAATCTAGTCATCATGCATTATTTTAGCACTCGTGTTTTGTGTTTAGTATGTATTGTGTTTCTTTTTTTTTTTTTGTTATGTTCGATAGAGGACGCGATTGAGTAATGGAAGGAATATTCATTGGATAAGCAAACATGGCAGTATTGTTAATAAACGAAATAACTAAGTTCATATATGTACAAACGATGAAATAGAAAGAAGGTACAAGGAATTACTTATGACGGATGCGAATCTCTTATTCATCTTGATAAGAAGGTTGTTGCTAATCACTTATTAGTGTATAATCGTTTCTCAAGTGTTCATAATAAGTCAGCGGTTGGATCTGATGGCTGCTGATTTCATCTGAGAAATCGTTTCGATAATTTGACGTATTCAGTCGAAAGTTCAGCGGTATCTTGTTCATTAGTAGCGACCTGTTTGCATACGTTAACGCTTTCAATATCAAAATCCTTAGAAAGAATCCACTCCGATGCCAAATAATTTTTTTTATAAAATTGTTATTTCTAGTCAAAATTTTATTATTTCAACATCTTACATACTTAACACTATTCACTTGTCTAACCCCTACTTGTTTACTTCTAGGAAAAAACTTTTGGCTGGATACAGATATCCTACTCCTCTAGGTCTCCATGATGTATTGGATGAAAGTGGCATTAAAATGCATACAATTTGTTCTCGATTGAATTTAATTAAATCTGGAGCGATCAAATTTGAAAAGTCCAACAAACGGGCTTTTCGTGAATCAAAGTTCCTTCTTAAACTTCTAATAAAATAGTTCCATGTCAGGTTTACTGCGAAACATTTACAAAATACATGTTCCAAATCTTCAAGAAACCACAGATATTACAATTAGAATTATCTGCTATACCATTTCTTAATAAATGAGCTCTGTTGTTAATTTTCTTATTAACAAATAAGAACAAATAAGATCTTTGGTTTCAGTTAAGTCTCTTCAAAGATATGTTCAACCATATTTTATGCCAATTCCTTTGCTCTTTCAGCTTTACAGAAGGCTTTGGTCGAGGGGTACGCCACTTTGCGATTTCACATTGGATCGCTGCAAATCCTTATCAAATTCACACAAAAAAACCATCGCTTACACTATCGCCATTAATCGCAACAGTATTATGAATCGCGAAATTAATCGCGTAATCGCGTCTTATCGTCACCGATTCTTACTCGAATCGCGAGCAAAGTTATGGATGTCTGGCAGCTATGACATTCATATTCGAGCTCCCCTTTTCTTTTCTGGCAACAGTGTCGAAATTTGTTTTGATTATTTCGAGCAAGTGAATCCAAGCAAGCAAGTTTCCCGTAACAAAATCAGTTTTGTTTACGTTTGTTTCGGTGCTAAAAAAAACCGGTGCTAAAAAAAACCATTCGTTTGACTATCAAATGAGTTTAAATTGTCAAGTTTGAATCTGCATATCTCGTGTAACTGTTGTCGTAGATTGTTGTATTATTCAGTACCATTGTTTCTGTAGCAATTTATGTGACAAAAATACGAATTATAAATGCGTAGTAAAGAAAGAGTTCCGAATCCAAAAACTTTCTGTTTTAGCCACAAGATTGCTCTGCAGGTTGCGTCCCTAAAGAGTGCCTACGAATGAATTGCACTAGTATCAACTGCTTCTACATGGATGTTGTTTTATGTCTATGCTTCTATATGATTTCTGTCTCATGTATTAAAGTCTGACAGGTTGTTATCACTCTAATAATGGGCTCGTATTTAATAAAGTATGATGGGTATTCTGATTTCTGTTAAGTCGAAGTCGTCACTGATCCTAGTTATTAGGACAAGTTTGTCCGTTGCATTTCATATTCGTGGGATCTATTTCTAGCAAAGAAAGACCAGCCTTTTGCTTTCACAGCCCCCGCCATTTTCGTCAGCAAGGCTCTCTCTTCACTCATTAAATTAAAATCTTCTGGTTTCTATATACTTCTGTAATACTAGGTTTCCTGCAGGGAGGTTCACGAGCTTCGGAAATCTACATATACCAGCCTCCATTCTACTGATTTGCTCTTCGGTGAGGTCTTCCAGGGGCTGGTTTATGGAGCCTGTTCTCTCGACCATGTTTTCAAGGAGGGTTGGTATGGTGCTCTTGAGAAAACCGTCAACTTGCTTCAACACGGACACGGAACTGACGTCGACTCGCCTGGCGGCCTAACGCAGAAAAGGCAAAAAAAAAAATCGAAGCATGGATAGAGAAAACTGCGATTTTCTTGCGATGTCAGGAGAAAATATTACTGATTTAATATTTGGAAGCGAGAAATGTCATTTTTTTTCTGGCAGTTCTGGTTGTCAAATTTTTCGAGCTGTTCCATTCTGTCAGCGATAATTTTTAATCTGATCGCATCGTCATCGCGCTCTCATCGCGATTGATCATGCTAATCGCATAAAATGCTTTCAGCAGAAATAAAATTGTAATCATCGTGGAAATTGTCATGCCTGGGAGGCTTTATCTAACGCTCATCGTGGGAGTTGCAGCCCCCTCGGCTTTGGTAGTAACTGAACTTTTGCAAGATCCCACTTGTCCATTAATGCTGGTTGGGTCAAAACTGGTTTGTGCGCTAGTTCAATCAAAGGGGCGATACATGTGTGGAATCACAATTGATAACTTTTTATTTGGAGGATTACAAATATTTGGCGAAATGAAGTCTTTAAACACGTCTGTGTCTAACGAGTATTTTAAACAATTTTTGATTATCAACTTTTCACTTCGATATTCAGGAGCATGTAGATTCATGCCATCGAACCCTTTCTGAAGAAACAATTGATTAAAAGGAACTCTAACCCTTCTTCTCTTCCAGATGAATGAGCCAATACATGACTTTATCTTAGCTAAATGATTATTCGGTAAAAGGATTACTGAACTAGTATACCACATCTTAGAGAGAGCAAATTGATTAACAAAATCGATTTTCTGTTCAATATTCAGTGAACGAGAAAAGTGCGATAATAAACACAAGTTTAGATTTTTTATAATTCTATTCCAATTCGTTTGCAACATCTTATTAAAGTTTTTGTCAAAGTCGATTCCAAGAATTCGTAGATTTTCTCTAAAGGGTGTTCCGATCAAAATTTGGTCAAACAGTAATGTGTGTGAGTTGATCAAAGTTTTGATTAATAAGTCAAATTCATTTTCTTCTTCAAGTTCAGTTAATACAGAATACAGGAGAGATATTCAGCTAAGCTTCCTTTCTACCGAATGCGAATTGCCGGGTTTTTCGTTTTGCCATAAGATTTTGTACAGTCTCCTTGTCCACTTTATTCGCCGCAGAACGCCAGTTTGCCTTGAACTGTTTCTCGCTCACAACAGCTTTTTGAGTCTTCTTAAGGTTCCGCTTGACGATGGCCCAATATTGTTCGATTGGGCGGAGCTCTGGCGTGTTGGAAGGGTTCTTGTCCTTGGGCACCACTTGAACGTTGTTGGCAGCATACCACTCTATGGCCTTTTTTTTCGTAATGGTAAGATGCCAAATCCGGCCAAAATAGAACGGAACAATTCGGTCGCTTCAGGAAAGGCAGTAGACGTTTTTGTAGGCACTCGCTCAGATAAATTTCCTGGTTGGCGGTTCCGGTCGCAATGTAAACGCTGCTCTTCAAGCCACAGGTACAGATGGCCTGCCACACTAGATATTTCTTCGCGAACTTTGACAGTTTAATGTGCTTGAAAATATCTGCCACCTTTCCCCGTCCGGTTGCCGTATAAAATTCCTGTCCAGGAAGCTGTTTAAAGTCTGCCTTGACGTAAGTTTCATCGTCCTGTACCACGCAATCAAACTTCGTCAGCATCGTCGTGTACAACTTTCGCGATCGTGCTTTGGCCAACGTGTTTTGTTTATCGTCGTGGTTTGGAGTCACCACTTTCTTGTAAGTCGACAGTCCGGCTTGTTTTTAGCTCTATCCACGGTTGAAGGCGCCACTCCCAGTTTCTTTGCAACATCTCGGATGGAGAGGTTGAGGTTCCGCTTGAAACAGCGTGCAACCCTTTTTGTCGTCGCTGTGGCCTCCGGCTTTCGATTTCCCCCCGATCCAGCTTTCCTGGCTGTCGACAAACGTTCACCAAACACTTTTAATACGTTGGTAACAGTTGATTTAGCCACATTCGACAATTTCGTCAACTTGGCGTCAGAGTAGTTTGGATTTTCGCCACGCACGTGCAAAATTTTGATGCGTTGCTTCACTTCCTTCGACGACATTTTGATAACTGAAGTGCTAATCTCAAAATCAAAATAGAGGCATGATGCTACACGCACACATCTTCAAAATGAGGGGTAGGCAAAATTTTGTAATGCACGATGAAAGGAAATGCGTCAAGTTTAAGTCGACCAAATTTTGATCGAAACACCCTTTTCTTTCTATGCCTTCTAACAATTAACCCGTAGACAAATATTCTGTTTTTGCCAGATTCAGTCTAGCTTCAGAAACTTTTTCAAATGTTTTAAACGTTTCTAAAATCTCATTAAACTTTCTAACATCATCAATTACACACGTTATGTCATCGTCAAACACTGTCAATGCATAATTTTGACCGTTACATATAGATCCTAACATCTGAATAAAGGGTTCTAATTGAAGCACAAACAAAATCATTGACAGAGGATCTCCTTGTCTAACTGAACGAGTTATTCTTATTTCTTTAGATAGGCTGCCATCAATTAATGGTCTCCAGTGACAGTTTTCAGTTAAAATTCTGTACAGATCTATAAAGCTTGGATTTATACCCATTTTTAACATGACATCTTGTATATATCTTGGATCCACTCTGTCGAAAGCTTGAGCTAAATCGAAAGCTATCAACGCTATTGGTTTATTTTTAACAATAGAACTGGTAAATTCATCTCTTATTGCACATAGTCCTTCGTGAATTGATTTACCTTTGTTTGCACATTTCTGATAATCTTTCATTAAAAATGGCGTTAATTTTATCATTCTGTTTTTCTTAGCACACACAAACACTTCAGGATTTCATTATTAATATAAATCCAGATTCTCCCCTTTCAATTTACCTTGAGATTGATACTTTCTGACATATTCGAAACTGCAAATTAAAGTGCAATACAGCGAGGAATTCCTCGCAACGTGCACACATCTGACGTTTTTGTTTGTTTAGATTTGTTTGCTCCATGATCCGCTATCTTTTACAATCTACCGAATTATCCAGAACGATTTGAAATCGTTTTTATAGAACGCTTAACTTCTCAAGTGAGTGCAACTATTGTCGACAGCCTCTCTTTTATTCGGCTCTCGTTCCATTTGAATAAAAGACCAACGGCGACGAAGCAGCAGCATTTTCGAATGAATGTTATTTGATTGAAAAAAACCTGCTTCCGGGTGAAGGGCGGCTCAAAGTAGCATATGTTCTGCGTGTTAGTAGCGGCTGAGCTACCGTCTTTTGAGTGCGCCCAGGATTCTACCTGGAAATCCGAAAGTCCTGGTGGTACTCGGGACTATTAATCAGCAGCATCACGATGGTCCTCCTGCGAGATAGTTGAGTTGTTTGTGGGCCTTGCGAGCCGACACCGATAAAAACAACTACAACAAACACTAGGGAGAGATTCGAACAATCGGCATGGACTTAGGATACGTATAAGGACTGACAATTGGAATCTAGGGATGTGGCGTGGAACTGTCGATCTCTCAATTTCATTGGAAGTACTCGCTTACGAATTGAAACACTTTAAGTTCGACATCGTAGCGTTGTAGGAGTTGCGCTGGAAGGTGCGGACAAGGTGCGAACGTTTTGGTATGGTCATACCAACAATCAATATGAAACAAGCGATTTGAAATTGGTTCACTGGGGTAGAACCCCTTTTTTTGACCAATTAGAGGAATATTGTGGTATGACCCATTTGATTTAGCAGACCAGTTTACCCATCACAATTGTGATGTCATGGGCAATGTCTGAGCCTGCATTTTGTCCCAGTTAGGCTCGACTTGCCTAATAAAGTATATTACCTTACTGGGACTTAACTGCCAGACTTCATAGGGTTGTAGAAGCCCTTTTCCTAAAATTCGAAGCCGAGTCCTAAATAAAACACTACAATCACAGAGCAAATGTTCCGAAGTTTCGCTTTCTAGTTGGCAAAATCGGCATCGCGGGTTTTCAAGTTTACCCATTTTTTCGAAGTGGTATCTAGTAGGGCAGTGGCCAGTGAATAGACCGGTTATCACCCTCAGATTATTTTTGTTTAATTTAAGTAGGTTTAGAGTGGGTAGGGAGTTCTCACTCGTTACTATCAATCTTTTTGCTTGTCGTGATGTATCTGTGGTATTCCAGTTTGCTTGTACCATAGACATTTCCCACTGCTTAAAACTCCATCTTTAGAGAACAATCTGCAACTCCACGGAATGGCTCCGGACCTGCGAACGCAGCGTCGGAGCCCTTCTTGGCCAGACTATCCGCTGTTTCATTTCCCTCTATTCAGCAATTTCCGGGAACCCAGTACAAATTGACTTCGTCCCCACTGGCCAATTGCTTCAATAATATGATGCACTCCCAAACTAACATTGACTGACATGTTTATGCTTTAAATGCATTTAAAGCTGATAAGCTATCTGAACAAATAAAAATATTTGCTAATCTATACTTTCTCTTAAGGCAGATATAAACACATTTCATAATTGTATAAACCCCTTGGTCCAAGGTACACCTTGCAGTCTGCACCTTGCAATATTCTTGCGCTTTTTGGTACTTGAATCTTTGTTTTTGTTTTGATTCACTCCTTTATTTGCGGGTGTGTTCGTGTGAGTTGCGTTATTAGGGGCGAATCATTAAGGTTGGGCCCGAGCTTGGGACCGATGTGCTGGTACTTCCTGAACCACAAACTATATCCATTTTCTCCTTCACTACCCACTCGCTGGTCATACCATCTACTAGATTGACAGGGTGGTGGCCCCAACCCCCAAATGTGTAGGTTGAGGCTCAAGGACCGGTTCTTCGACATCATCAACATTAACGTGCTTAGCCCTCACCTCGGACGTACTGATGATGACAAAGAAGAATTCTCCGCGCAGCTGGAGCGTGAATACAACCGCTGGCCAAGCCATGACATCAAGATTGGGGACTTCAACGCTCAGGTTGGCCAGGAGCAGGAGTACAAACCGGTTATTGGATATTTCAGAGCACATCAGCTGACTAACGGCAACGGCCTTTGACTTATCGACTTCGCCGCCTCCAAAAACATGGCCGTACGTAGTACCTTCCTCCAGCAGGTCTCCAAATCAAACGGAATCATAAATCAACCATGTTTTGAAAGATGGTCGGCACTTCTCGGACATCACCGACATCAGAACCTATCGAGACACCAACATCGATTCGGACCACTACCTAGTGACGGTTAAGAAGCGCCCAAAACTCTCCGTAGTGAACAATGTTTGGTACCGACGCCTGCTACAGTACAATCTCGCGCAACTGAAGCAACCTGACTCAGTCGCTCGAGACTTTATTTATTCGACAACATCTTCGACATAAAAGTCGCATAGACTGGTTAAGCAACACTCTTAATCCTAAATTTCAAAACTGCTTTGCTAACATTAAAATCGAAACAGTCGCACACTTCATTTAAACGTCTACAACATAAATCCAGTGGGTTGTTCAGGCCGTAATTTGTTCTATGGCTGGGGATCTACAGCAGTTGCCAATTTCGGAGCTGACGAGTAGGTACATCTAACCACACATTTTCGAGAAGGCTGCTACAGTCGATGTTGCACATAAACACGTCGAAAATGAACAACCTTTGCAGCATCACTCGACGACTCATCATCGGTTGTAAATCGAGGTGTGCGCATCGATGTTCGTATGGCGGTAGGTTCACTGGGTCGTTCCATGGCAGGCCTGTAGGGCATACTTAACTATGCGCTTTTGGACTCTCTCAATACGAGCGATATGGACGGCATGATACGGAGCGCAAACCTGGACTCCATATTCAAGTACACTGCGAACTAAACGCAGAACAGGGCCTTCAGTGCATGTACGTCATTAAAATGGGCTATGTTCCGGCGTAGGAAACCTAGCATCGCATTCGCTATTGCAGTTGTCACTGAGATGTGTTCTTTAAAGCATAGTTTACTATCAAGTATGACGCCAAGGTCCTTGATCGACGTGACTCTTTCTAATGGCATTTTTTTTAGTTCCTTGATTATCGAGATTTTCAGCCCAGGGATGGTTCATATCCCGTCGTAGTCACTCAGATATCTTTTTGAGTATTTTCTTAACTTGTAGTCAAAAGATACAGTAGTCTGACATCGAGTGAATTCCGTTCATTTCGCACCAAGTTGAAACACGTTCAATATCAGCTTGTAATACACCGTAATCAACAATCGACTTAATCACGCCAAATGGCTTTCAGTCATCTGCATAGAGCAGTGTCCCAGACTTGAGGCTATTGCACATATCACTGATGAAGAGGGCGAATATCAGGGGACCAAGACGACTGCCCTGCGATACGCCGGAAGGAAAATCAAATACATTCGACCTAGCATCGTGCACTTTTGCAAAAACTTTGCGCGCAGGCAGATATGATTTCAGCCACAGAATGATCCAAGAGTCCAAGCCGGTTACATTTTCGTGAGGCACCTTGTCAAAAGCTTTTGAGAGATCAACGTAGATTGCGTCAACCTGACACCGCTTCTCCAGCTCATTGATCACATTGTGGGTGTAAGTCATGAGGTTCGACGTGGTTGATCGCTTTTTCGCGAAACCATGTTGATGTTCAGATATTACAGGCTGCACGGCAGGATACAGCACGTCGTGCAATAGACTCTCAATAGACGGGAACAGACAGCGACTGGGCGCATTATTGGGAGACTGCACTGCTGAAAGAGAACTGTTAGAACACCGTGAACCAGCAGCGTAGCGGAGAACGTCTTAGGTTACGTTGAACGAAACCGATGCCAGCAGGTTAGAAAAACGCAGCGCGGGCACTTATGCTGCGTCAAGCTACCGGTGAGAGTGTAGAACGGTACCATCAGAAGCGGAGGCAGCAAACCCAACTGTTCCGGTAGAAAAACCGCCACCACGAGGAGGAGTGTGAAGAGCTAGAACAGCTGGACCGCTCACATGAAACGCAAAAGTTCTACCAGAAACGCAACGCTTCCCGCAGAGGCTACTTGCCGCGAGCTGATATGTGTTCACATATAGTGTTTATGTATACACATAGGAAATATATCCGGTTACAAATCAGGAGGAAACATAGAAATTATCACTGAATTTTTATCAGTGAAGATAGTTAATTAGGGTGATAAACGCTATTGCTGCCACTTTTCTTGTTTCGTTTCGTATTGACGTGACTTTCAGCCTAAGACTGGTTCTTCACACCAAAGAGACGACCTTGACCATCAACACGCTGTATGAGCTGCCAAGGTTGCACGAATGAAACCTTTCCATTTGTTCTCGGAAGGGACCATGGCTTGTCTTTTTTCAACCATTGAAAACTCTCGACATTCCGAGAGAATTGCTTTCAATTCTTGAACAGACTCGCGTCAAAGACAACGCCGTTTATGTCCACATCTCGCGAGGGCACATGATGATGATGATGATTATGTAATACTACCATCTGTTGTAGCAAGGTTACTTTCCATAGCAGTGAAATAATCTGAAAAACGATTTGATCAGGATTCTATTGTTGTTTGTGATCATCAAGCTCCTGTATGAAGGGCCAAAAACGTTTGGGCGGGCCAAACCTTCCAAAAGCAAGTTCACACTCACTGCACTAGAAGCGAGCCCTCGATTGACAGAATAAGGCCAATAGATGGGGTCGAAGAGCCCGCTCTCGTTCTGCGTAATGTTAACAATAGGGAGGAGGCAGACCCATGCTCCCTATCCAAATCGTTTTACTTGGTTGCCCTGATGGTCCTTCCCTTTCCCATTTATATATGTTATTTAATAATGTTCATAGGGCACATAGACATAATCATCAGAACAATCCGAGTATCGTCAAGTTCATTCTTGAGACTCAGCGTTAAATTTAGTGTTAGCCAAATGGATAGAAAACGTAGAGCGTCTGATTTTCGGGTTTTGCATATAGATGGTTCTAAAGCTATTTCTATTTCGAGCCCTGTGGAGAACAGCCTTGGCCTACTGCAAGGGAGTATATAAGAGCCCATTTTGTTCATTCTATACATTCATGAAATGCGACGGGTCTTACGATTTTGTGATATTAATCTTTTTGCTGCTGATATCGTGTAATTCACTGCAGCTACAAGATTTAATGAGGCCATTTCACATTTGAATGCAGATTTGTGCAGCAACAATAAGAGATTTTAAAAGGCAATGCATTTCACACGTCAAAGCTTCATTTTGAACTGCTACGCTGTTAACATTTTACTCTTGACTAATTCTGTATCTTGGCGAAGTTATTACAACGGATACTTTGAATGGTTTATAGTCATTTTTTTTTCACCTCGATGATGATGGATTTTTTTTTACTTTTTTTTTCATTTATTAAAATAGTACCTCCTTTGTGTAGTCTACAAAAGTTAGGACCTCGTGCACGCCACAGGTATAGATGACTGTTTTTTTTAGATTAATACATGGCAAGCTTATGCAGTTTGAATCAGCAGTGAGTCATCTGGTTGTATGTCAGAAATGTCTTGAAAATGCAGTTGTTGTCCATAGGATTTGAACTTCTTTGCGGGATTCTAATTACTGGATTTTGTCAGGCTTTTTGATCACTGGGCTATGCTCACGAATATTTGAAGTTTTAAATTCGTTACTTTGCTGTATAGCAATGGCAAGTGATTCAGTAGTTTATATCTAAAAATGTTATCAAATCGCTTTGTTTTCGTTTGTTAATCTGATCATATTCTATTTCAACACTACATTATTTTTAAGCTTAATCGTCCACCTCAAACACATTTGTGGGGGGTGTGTGGTGAGACCAACATCACCACGAAGTTCCAATATTGAGTATTATATTTTCGTGCCCTCGCGAGGTGTAGACCTAAACGGCGTTGTCTACGACGAGAGTCTGACTGTTGAGGATTTCAAACGAGCTTCGGTTTGTTTTATGGATTCAAACGTTGCTCTTGAGCTTATTACGATTCTGGATGAAAAAAAAAACTACATCCAGCATCGGCGAAAAAATCAGCTTTCTGACCCGTTTTAGGTGACTTTCGCACATTCAGTTCTCCCAAACTATATTAAACTAGATGGAAATGTTTCCCGGCGCACATATATTTACAAAGAGTATACAATTGTATCAAGTGCAAAAGGCTGAGGAACTTATCCGTTGATAGCGGCAACAAATTAATTTGTTGTGGAATGTTGTCAGTTGAATAATCGGACTCTGACTCATCTGATACAGGTGATTCTACGGTGGTACACGCAACCGGATCCTCAAAAAGGAAACATTCTTCTCCGAGAGTGCACCGTAGGATAATTAAAGTCACCTCCACAAGACATTATCAGGTTAATGGGGATAACATAACAAAACCAAAGGCTACTGCTGCTCCAATTCCTGGAGTAGGAACTTTCCGCCATTACCCAAAAAGATAAAAAGTGATAAAAACGCTCCTTCTCAACCTTTCCAAAAGGAATCCAAGTCCATTCGAGGTTTGATAGCTTTTCTAACAATGTGGCATTCATTTTAGACATGTTCAATATACAAAACCCTCTGCGAAGATTAGTTTCTGCCTTGCTTACGACATTGGAATCACACCTTAAGCAATTAACTGTTTCATAGCTCCTCCTAGCATCGATCATATTTTTCGATGAATAATTCATCGACACAGGCCGGATATATGATTACTGTGGAACTTCCGCAGTCTGGAACCTAAACTTAACTCGTTCAAATTTGTAGTTCACAATTCCGATTGTGAGGATCAAAAAGTGTCATGGCTAGCCCACAATTGATACGTTGCGGATGCGTTTGCGTGAATTTGACAGTTTTCATATAGGTTTTCTGTCAAATTTACGCCAGCGCATCCGCAACGTATCAATTGTGGGTCAGCCATCACTCTTTCAGGTGTCGAAATAGTCGCTTGTCAAGAAACTGCAAAGACTCACCATTGTCAACTCACCATTTGAAACCTATCAATTACTTCTTATACCAGTAATTTAGATCTAAAAATCTGTTTGTTTTAGGCTGTGTTCCAATTTGAGAATTAATTTTAATTTTACTTAAACTTGAAAGAGGGAAAATAATCGATTAATCGATCTAAATCTCTTTGTTATTGATCAACAAACTTTCGATAAGGTGTCTGCCAAAACTTAGTTGCCGTACGTCATAAATAAGTCAGTTCGAATAGCAGACTTAATCGATTATTTTCCATCTGTCAAGTTTAAGTGACAATTAAATTAATTCGCGAATTGGGACACAGCCTTAGAACATTCTATCATCCTGGTAATTGAAATCGTTCTGTACCCACACGGAGATTTGAGCTTACACATTGTATGTATAAACATCACTCACCTTCGGCATGGGTGATTTCAAAAAATACAATGTGAGTTAAAAGAACCCACCTTGAAACAGCTTCATGTAGTTCCAGAGGTGGGTGTTTTTCACTCTTATATGGGTGAAAATATACTTCGCAAAAATTTGAAATCCTTCAGAGTTTGTCAGAAGCACAAGTACAGATCTTATACCGTTGCACCTGGCTTTGGTGTTTAATTTTATTTCCAACTCTGAATTCGGAATTACAATTTAAAGCATGGATGTGCTTTAAGGGCTATTCACATTAGGCCGGGCCGTGCCCGGGCCGGATTCGAAAAGCTTTTATTTCACGGCCGGTATGTTTTGTTTACTTCACACTGTACCGGGATTGTTCCGGGATTCTATGATGTAGATTTCACGCAAACATCAACGGATCTCAGTTGTTTTTGTTTTTGTTGTTGCAGCGTTTACTCGCACATAGGGAAGATGTACCTATATTAATCTCATCACTTTGCAATTCATCCTACTTGAAATAAAACGATATACACGTGACAGGAATAGTTAGTAATGTTTGTTGTAGTTATTTAACGTGAGCAAACATTATTAGAAAACGAAACCGATCCTTCAACTGCTCAATTGTTTGATTCATCGTAGGATGAATATGGGAACAATGAGATTAATTTAGGGGCAGTTACCATATTTTGGTTTTAACCAGCCAAAATTTTATGTATCAAAAATCCATTTTTGATAGTTGAAAGCTTGAAAATAAATTTTTGAAATGTTTATCGACCGCAAAATTATTGACGAATATTGCAAATAATAGATCGAGCCTGGATGCGATACATTTACGTTACATCATGGACTGGTGGCAATCACTTTTTAAAATCACGAATAGTCCGCACTTCATAAGGTCGGTATCGTGTACGAAAGAAATTTCTTTTTCTATCTCAATCCCATGTTAAATTCCGTTCACTGAAACGGAAAAGTAAAGAATCGAAAAGAAATTTCTGCAGCAGTATCCACCTGAAAAGAACGAAAAATAAAATTGGAATTTGTAAGGTTCCCACGCAAACTAATGGGCGCTGTCAATTTTACTTTCGGAAAACTGAACGGATGACTGAAACCCTGGTATAGAAAACCTGTTTAAAATGTTCTGAACTACTAATGCAACAACAATATAAACACACTTAGAAAGTTATCTTAAGAAATAAAGTTGATAGGTTACTCATCATGCATTTATAATCGTTAACTTATCAATTTAAGTCATGACATAATGCATTTAAACCGTTAATTTAGTTAAAGTAGAAATATTTCCTAAACATTGTGTTGTCTTTGAGAGCGCTTTCGCATCGTAAACCCTTGTGCTGCCGTCTATCAGTTACAATGTTTCTTTTTGAAAGGTGTTTGCTAATTGCCACTGGCAGAAAAGATGGTTATTTACATTAAACAGCCGTACTATAGGAACAAGAATTATGAAATACCGCCGCAACTATAAGAACACCTATTCCTATTTATGGAGGAGCTTTTCAATCTCAAAAGTAAATTCAATTGCCAAATGAACATTTTCCTCGGAAAATTGAGAGCAAATGTTGATTGTTGATATTCTTAGAGTAAAGTTTATTTGATTTTAAATTTATAAAATAAGTCCGTTCCTACACACTTGGGCCATTTACCCTAGATAAAGTTAAACAAAAATAAATAACTAGCCTTTCATATCGAAGGCCTTGCCCAAGTCTTTTTAAAACATGGGTGAAATTGGTAGAATCTTTGAAACATTTACTTTAAGGGCTTACGCTGAAGCATTTTCGACGGCAACCATTACCTCAAAATTTAGAATTGATATAACTCAGAATCTGTACTAGATATTGGATATTTAATCACATCAGTTTGTATGCTTACTTGTTGTAAGAAATCTGATATAGATCTATTTGATGTTCATTCACTAACTATCGAGATTTATCAATTTGAAATAGCGAGGAAAATTTGCCAGAGAAGGAGATAAAAGATAGGAAAAATAATACACGGAGCAGCAATTCACCTTAAAATTGTGTCCCCGGCAATGACAATTTACGCTAAACATTCGGATCATTTTTGTAAAGACAAATTTAAAACGCAAATCAAATTTGCTTGGAACACCAAAAAAGTTTTCTGCATTCTCACAAAACACATGATTTGCGCTTGTTGTGCAGATCGCTCACAACTACATATAAATTAAAGCGCATGCTTCCAGCCGTGCTGAGACCGAGCTGTCAAAAATATCGTTGCCAAGAAATATTTTTTACCAGCCCGGTCAAACACCGGTGAGACCACGAACACGGCCCGGTGCTTTAATGTGAACGGTCGCATACTGCACTCAAACAATCAATTCGTAGCATAACTCGGTCGTGTCCCGACCGGGCTCGGCCCGGCCTAATGTGAATAGCCCTTTGCATTTACCTGCACGGCCGATGAGAGTAACTCAGTAGCGGAGTCGAATTGAACTCAAAAAGAAAGGCGAATTTTCCTCTTTTTTTCGTGATTTAAATTTTTTAATTTTTCGAATTCCCGCATTTGTTTTCCGATAAAGTTTGAAGAGATGAAAGTTTTTCATTACACGGTGGTCACGGTATTATACCAGCGGCTGGATAGTCATGAAGAAAATGGATATAGTTTTTGGCTCAAGAAGTACTTGCACACCGGATTATACCGTTAGGAAAACTTAGGGACTCCTTCAAATGACAAGCGCTGAATGCGACGACGACCTCTGGTACATTTTTCGATAGAAGTAACAATTAGAACCAAGCATTAATAGGAGATTGCTGAGATCGTTCCATATTTCGCATTGATTTTATCGTTGTTCAATTGTGTAAGGACTGCATCGTTAATTATGAGTACACTTTTGAGGTTCTGTATGAAAAAGACTACGACTTATTTTGACAGTTGTTTAGTATCAATGTGTTGCTTGCCTTGTAAACAAACGAAGACCTTCATTAAAAGTTAAAGTCTTACTTCAAGCGGGACAATGCGAGGTCTTGCGGAAGAAAAGCGAAAATCGATTGTGACCAAGTACTGCACTGAAAAGGAATTGTCGCTTAGAAAATTAGCAAAAGAAGAAGGTGTTAGTGTCTGTGCGGTCCAAAATGCGATCAACCGGTTTGTTATGCATAACACATTGAAGGACTTACCCGGCCGTTGTAGAAAAACAGGTGCGTCAAATCCAAATTTGAACAAACAAATTTGCAAAGTTTTTGAAGGAAAAAATGAGGTATCCATCAGAGATTGCGCAAAAAAGTGTGTTCCACGATTGGAATGGTCCAACGCGCTCTTTAAAGGCCAGAGAATTTCCCCCTTTGAGCGAAATTCTCTGAAGACGTACCGGAAACTAAAATGTCCGAAACGCAGCCAAATTCAGTCGGATTCCGTGAAAACTCGGGCTCGGAAGCTGTACGACGACGTTTTGAGCAAAAATGACATGTGCAATATCATGGATGACGAGACGTACCTCAAATTGGACTACAGGGCATTTCCAGGGGCACAGTTTCACACCGTGAAGCGTGGAACGGATGTCTCAAATTCGGAGAAATCGATTTTTTGCGAAAAAAAGAGGAAAAAAGGTGTTGGTCTGGCAAGCAATTTGCCAGTGCGATATGAAATCGACACCTTTTTTCACTACCGCAAATACGAACGCCGAAATGTATTGGAAGGAATGCATGCAGAAACGAATTCTGTCACTAATCCGAAAACACAAAACTTCGACACTGTTTTGGCCTGATTTGGCATCCTGCCACTATGCGCGTGCCACCTTGGACTGGTATGGAGAGAACAATGCAAAATTTGTGGAAAATGCGATGAATCCTCCAAATTGTCCGCAAATAAGGCCCATTGAGAAATTTTGGGCTTTGATGAAAGGAAAGATGCGGAAGAAGGCTAGAGGAGCAGATGACATCATCAAATTAAAAAAAGACTGGGTAAACGTGAACAAAACCATCGACGGAGCGGTTGTGCAAAACCTCATGAGGAACATCAAAAAGAAGGTGCGAGAGCTGGCCAGATCTACGAAGAATGAATACTGATGTAATGGGCTTTTTTGATGGTCAATAAACAATGTAAATGAATGAATGCTTCGACAAAAAAGCCGTGTTGATTAGAATCGATGTAGGTTTTAGAGCACGCAAACGAGGTATTATTTATAATAATTTCGAATTACTTTGCGCTAAGAGAAGTGATATAACGATAATTGACAAGGTTCCGTTTGCCTCCTTTTTTGAATATGGTTAAGCTGGTAGTCAACTTATCACTCACTCCTCTAACTTTCTTAAAACTATTTTATGTCTTCCAAACTGGAACATTGGTAAAACAACAAATATATACACCGAAATGAGCTCTAATATGTTTTCCATAATTGGAATGGTCTCACTTAATTCAACTATTTCAAGAAATTTAACTTCTTTAAACGTGATCTCCACTGTGAAAATCTAGAGCCAAAATGGACGGTGTAAAAATCTAGAGCCAAAATGGTAGACGTTCCAGTTATAATATTTATTTGGCTACACTTTTTCTTAGTTGCCAATTGCTGCCAATGTCAAACCGCCGGAATACCACCGACAAACCGACATGAAACTCAATCTTCACTTTTGATCAAGAATTTATACCGACCGATTCAAATGTGCAGCGATCCCATCTGTCAAAACCTATGGCCACTCAATTTTCATTTTCAAATTCCCGGTTTTTCCCGGTTTTCATGGACCAAATGTTAAAAACTTCCCGATTTAAGACTGGTTTCCGGGTGAGGAAAAGCGTCTTTGTGTTTTAAATGGAGCCCGGGATTTGAATTCCCTTGGCGGGAATTAAGTCTACACAAGAATTACGGTTTTCTTGAAGTGTAAACCCAACCGCGGGATTTACTCTGGGAAATAAAATTCATCTCTACACACTACTTCTTCGGCGGGAACAAAACATTTCGATTTGTTGTCATGCGGATTTTGCATGTTTGAAATCGAATATAAAAAAAAGGTCAAATAAAGAGCCGAGTTCCGAAACAGTTTTTTTTTTTTAATTTTGATGTGCTCGAAGATTTGATGACTTTGACAGTCAGTATGAACAGCTACACAGGGAGAAATATTGTACGCAGAAAATATGGAGCCCCTGCTCACAAAAATAAGAAGAAAAGAAACGCGTTGCCAAAACTACAAAACGGGATAAGGAGATTGACACTTGCGCATTGCGAAGAAATTTCGAAACATCCTTGCTTGTACCAAATAACAAGAAAGGAGAATTACAACAAGATAGCTAAATACGCTTTTTGGCAACAAATCAATTGTACTATTTGATTTAAAGCCGATTTAAGCAAATAAAATTGTTGAAATTGGGCGACGAATATGAGCTCAGTATCACCAAAAAAGCGAAAAAGTGAACTGGAGAGATTAATAATTATGATTAGGTATTCTGATGTCTAATCCCCTTTCTTTCAAACTCATAGGACAGATATATTTTGTTTTCATAGGGAAGCGATTGCCTGGCAGCAAGTCCAATACTTTCTATGCTCTTGAGAAAAGAGATTAGACGTCAGAACACACGTTGCTACACACTATACGAATGAGCCAAGGTATTTTTAGAAGGTAAATCAATTGATATACTCTAAAACTTCATAGATCGTTATGGATGAAACCGTTAAGATAGGAATATCTAGAGTTCGATGATAGTCGCACCCAATCTAAATTATGAATAATCATGTGAACATAAATTCCCGGTTTCTCTCGGTTTTTTAGAATTCTCGGTTGATTCCCGGTTTTCCCGGTTCTGTGGCCACCCTGCTATAGAATTATTTTATCTAGATAAAATTAATTTGTCCATAATTGCTCGGACATGAACCTTCTTCTCAAGTTCCCAAGCGGGTTCGTGGATTCAATAAACGTTCTCAGCGAACACGAAGATAGATGTCAGTACCATGATTTGAACAAAAATATTAAGCCATTTTCTATTGTCATTCACGTCGGTTTGTCGGTGGGAATACAACAATCGGAGTAAAATTTGGCTTTTAGGAACCGAGATCCAAACAGCCGTCCTCTCGGTTTCGATCTCGGCTTTTTTAAGTTAACCGATAATCTCCGTTTGGGTCAAACTGAAAACTCATATAGTTAGCTGGGAATCTCGGCATAAGCAAACTGACATATCGGTTAAAATTCGAAACAAACAATATGAGGTTAACCGAGATTTCGGTTAAATTGTTTGTAAATATTCGAAATTTTGAATACTTCATGCCTATAGGCCTGCAAAGATGGGTTTGAGTCAAATCAGGCTGGTACAAGAAGGCGTGGAGCACAGCGATCTAGATGGACGAATCAGGTAAACCAAGAGAGAGCGTGGGGCGCAACCGAGGATGGAGAGAAGCAGCCATGAACCAGGTGAATCGGCGTAGAATTAAATTAGTGCCAATAAATGTATGTTTTTTCACCGTTCCACAAACAACATACGAATTAGACCACTTGAGAATAAAAACAATATGGCGCATGGCGGTTGACAGATAAAAAGCCGAGCCTCGGCTTACAACACTGCCAAAGCGATATTGCGGCATGATCGTCAGCTGAGGTGGGTTGAAGTTTGGTTAACGTTTGTGCTCGGCTCGTAGTGTTGCCGAGAATCGATTTCATAATGAAGTTACTCGATATTTCAGTTTCAAGTGATGCTGAGATTCGGCATCGTTCGATCTTCTGCCGACTTATCTGTTAAATATGAAAATACCGAGTGAATTCAGCTAAATGTTCAACCGAGCCCGTGAATATTTTTTGAGTGTGTGTGAAGCTAACGCTTTTGAACGCATTTAAAATGATATGATAAATAAGTTTTTGCCACTTGCAACATTAGTACACATTTTCAGCGACACTGAGGAGCAACGGCGCAGTCTATTTGAAAATTGAACTCGTTGAAACAGGATAAACTTTCAATCACAAGAAGCCTCCACGCTAAACGAGTTTTGTGCAAAATGCTGTAGATGATATGTTCACTATTTGGGTGGGATTCACTAATAATCCTCGGAAAATTTCGCTAAGCATGCTGACTATGATATTCTTTGTGACCAATCATTGTGCCATAATCATTGTTTTAGAATGCTGAGCATAGGAGAGAGTTGGATTGGAGTAAAAAAAAAAGAATTTGCTTCAAATCCCAGGCAACGCGGTGCAGCTATTTAGGTCATTTCAGATCTAAATATTTAGATCTACGCCAGTTTCCCATCATTCTTGTTTCATATATGTCCGCGGATTGGCGGCAATACACTTTACGCTAGAAGTTATTACCTCACTTACAGCGGATCAGTACTTCATTTTCACGGATTGTCTCAGTTCTATAGAGGCTATTCGCTCCTTGAGGCAGGTAAAGCACTCCTCGTATTTACTCATGAAAATACAGGAACTTCTAAGTGTTTGATCTTCGCGTTATTTTATCATCATGGGTCTCATTGTTCGATTCTGGGCAATGAGAAAGCGGACTCGCTTACAAAGGTGAGCGCTATAGAAGGCGATATTTACGATCGACAAATCGTTTTCAATCATTTTTTACTTATTTTTCGTCAACAGTCACTCGCCAGCTGGCAGTATGAATGGAGTAAAGCAAATTTGGGGCGATGGCAACATTCTATCACCCCCAAGATCTCGAAGAAATCTTGTTTTTGGGGGATGGATGGTGATCGAGACTTCATTCGTGTGACGTCTCGTCTCATGCCCAATCATTATTATTTGAACGCTCATTTATACCGTGTTCGGATGAGCGACAACAATCTCTGTGAATGTGGACAAGGTTACCAGGACGCAGATCACGTAATTTGGTCTTGTGCTGAGCATTTTGGAATCAGATCTGAGCTTTATGATTTTCTTTGGGCTCAAGATAGACAACCTAATGTACCGGTTCGAGTTATTTTGGCTCTACGTGATCTGGAGTTTATGAAACTATCATAAGCCTTAAGACCCGTTTACACTACAACATATATTACGTGATACAGAGCATGAGTGTTCTTCTTTTAACGCAGGGGCAATTCAGCTTCTGGGCAGCTACAGTACCGTAACTCTATCCCAAGTTAATGTCGTGTTGAATGAAAACAATCGTTCTCTAGATCTCTGCTTTGTGAGTTGCCGAGATACCGCCCCTGTCATCTCTACGGCACCCGTGCCTTTAGTTAAGAATGTTCCTCACCATCCTTCTCTAATGGTTGCCGTCGACGACTTTGTTGCTCGACACTTCGTTGACATTCCCTGTTACTGTGTCATATGACTTCCGTAGAGTTGACACGTAGAGTCGCTATTAAAAACCATGGATGGTGGTAGGCCTATTCCCTCGCGTTGTTGATAGCATAGCTCCAAAAGGATTTCGAGAGTGATTTAGGTCGTCTTTGAACCCCACTCAGGTGGCGTTGAAAATGCATACGGCTTAGTCGTTTGTATTCGTAGTTGAGTCTACTATAATGGCGTTTAAGCGACAACGTGCGGTGATTCAGATTGATCGATCCTTTTTGCGACGTGCCTGTCAATGACATAAGCCAAGACGTCCCTAATAAATTTCGTATGGTTATTTTTCTTAACGACCTATTTGGGGTATCATCCAAACCATTAAAAAAATGGTTGGAGAATTTGTGATATCGTTCGTTTAAGGTAATTTTTTATCAGGGGTGGGATTGATAAGAATGATATTTCCAATTTTCAAACATTATAATTAATAACGTGCTTCGTGCAACAACAAATAACATGATTAGTTTAAATGTATTTAACGTACATCTTGTTATCGCCGGACCACGACTGTCGTTTGCCGACGACCTGAAAAAATGTCTGCGTATCTGCTCAATAGCCAACTGACATTTCCTCCAGATTGATGCCTTTGCTGATTGGTGTACTCTAAATCGATTGGTGGTCAACCCTAGGTCAACCCCAACTAAGTGCTTAGTCATAACCTTCTCACGGCAGGAACAACCAATGGGTTGAGTAGCGCTATCCACGGGTTGCAGCGAATCTTTAATAGGGTGGCGTCAGTTTTGGACTTCCACCTGGCCTTTATTTTTTTTTATTTAAATTATCGCACAGACAGTTCTTACTATGTACTTACACTTCATTAAAACGACGGCAGCAAATTTCAAACGGGTTGTTTTGTCCGAAAACGGTGCGATGCAATGGAAGTCGAAGAAAATCTGCACGCCGTGTTGATCTAGGAGGAACGTTGATTAGAATTTGCTCAGCAGCACAGGACAGTCTACATTGTTGTTCAAGACGTCAAACACAAGTGAACAGTATAGCGTTTTCAAACAATATACGTCCTCAAACTGCTGCGTGTTTTGTTTTATGAAGCCAAGCACCGCATATGCCTTACCAGTAGTTGCAGCTACATGTTGATTGAAATTTAACTTACTGTCTAGTAGAATGCCCAAATCTTTGACAGTATCAACCCTAAGGATGCTGGCTGTAGACATTTTGTAGTCAAACACGGTAGTGTTTCTTGTACGGCAGAATGAGATGACACTACATTTCCGTACATTTACATTCATTCCGTTAAGTAAGTACCAATTTAACAGTAGGTCGATATCCGCTTGGATGGCACAGCAATCAACAAATGAGGTTATAACTCGAAAAATATGACTCCACTGTGCAGCGGAAAAGTGTCAACTTTCTCCAAACTAAATTAAAAAGCAATATTTTCCTGGAAACATCGAGGAAAATTTCACCAATTCACTAAGTATTTTTTTCAGTTTTAGGTTTCATTCGACCCCATTTTGAATTATCATCGTGGACCGTGCATTTGGTATTGTGAATGTGCCTCGTTATCTCTTCTCCGATGAAGCGAAGCGAGATGCAAGCCAGACGCGAATTGGAACACGCTAGTCAACACTAAAGCTTTCTGTTAGTGGTGCATTTGCTAAGGCCATCTAAAATATAAATGCAACTTGGTGAGCAAAGTGCATCTTTTCGAGTGTCGTGGGTTTAGCTCAGCCAGGTTTTGCTTTTTAAAAGGGAAATGTTTCAAAGGAAAAATTAGGCGCTAGGCGGAAACCGGTAGAGAGAGGTGCTAATTGAGTAAGACGAGATTCCAGATTACCACCATCTACCATGGCCACGGCTCAATGGAGCAACGAACTGCTGCACTTCTAGATAATGTGACGAAATGAAATACTAGCAACTATCCGTATGCATGATTTTTCTGATGAAATTGCGTTGATCTTGAGAGATAATAAATTTCTAGTCTGTAAGTCGATTTTGCATATTCTGGTTTGTTGAACCTTATCTTCGGTTAAATAATACGCCGAGCCATGAATAGAATACAAAATTATAATGGATAAGAAAGAATAATAATTGGTTTATTATAAAGCATTCAGGATGACGAAACGAAAATAGTCGTTTGGATTTGGGTGCTCAACGCTTATTTTGATTTAAGACCGGAAACAAACCCTATCTAGATTGCAACTGAAGCAAATATAAAATCGTTCGAATATTTAATAGAATTTCATAACATTAAGGAATTGAGACAATACAAAAAGTTCAAAAAAACAGAAATCAAAGGAAATTGTGGAAGGTGTCGTATAAAGACATAATAAACTGATTTAGGATTTCATGTTTAGTGCTTTGCAATTTTTCATGGAATGTTTTCTCATGTTTCGGGCAGAGCATTATCATGGTAACGTTAGAAATCTGGCATACTCTCAGAATTTACAGATTTCCAAATTTGAATTTCAGGTCCCTGCATTCTAAAACAGTACATTCTGCTCAGTACAAAATGCTCTGATTCCTTCCATAAATAACTTCTTAACATGAACTTAAATTCATGTCTAACTTCTATGCCTTAAAATTAGCCCTAATCTTAAGACATGGAGTATAAATCGTTACACTTGAATTATTTTAAGAAAGTTCAATCATCTAGAAATAAATAACGGATAAAAAAATCTGCCATATACTTTGGAGGTAAAAGGTATCTCGGCGAAATTTTGTATGTAATGTTAAATGCTGTGATTTTGCAACTGGTATGCGAACATAATGTGCCTACGATTCAAAGTCTACCTTTACATCCTTGAATTTCAAAAGTTTTGCCCGTCCAGGTCACAGAATGGACTGTGTACAACTAGTAATTCTGGTCCTCATGTCAGAAATCCTCAGAAACTGATCTACACATCAATCACAACGCATACACAGTTTCTATACTGACCGGCTTGCAATACACCACATATAGGTTCTATACGGTTCCGGTGAATGTATTGTGTATGTGCCGACACATAGAGAGCGAGTACTCAGATCGCACAGCTCTCCGGGTTCTCTCCCATAGGCAAAAGAGAGCTACTCCCTCCATAGAGACATTTTTCATCACCTCAATCAGTTCATCCTGCGAAAATAATTTTTTGATTCCGATGTTTCTTTGTTTTGCCATTTGGACCTACATAGATTTGCCGACCATCTCAATCGATAACAACGATGTCCTTCCATCGAAGGAAGGAACTTTTCCAAAACGCTACCACTCGACAACCAAAATCCAGCCAAACAACCAACGGTACAGAGAATGAGAGCAAACATTTTCTGAACCGCATAGCAGCGAGCTTCTCGGTTCGCCTCGACGAGTTACGGGAGGTCATTACGTAACTGATTATATGACTACCCGTGTGCTGTTGCTGCATGCGTTCTTTCCGAATACGTTCCGAATCGATTCCAGAACATTGGGCACATGGAATCCTCTCCCACCAAGTTGGGAAATCTAGTCTTGGTCATTGTGATTATCGATTAGCAATTGAAGGACGGTTGGCAATTAATACTACCCCGAAATTCTTGTTGACAGAAGAATCTCTACTGTCCGGAGCGGCTTTTTTTCCATACGACAATGACGAACGTCTTGTTCCATAATATGTTACTGTGATAGGATGGATGAATATCTACCTTTCTTCTTGGATTCCACATTGGCATTCGGTCCACTTTTGGCCGCTGCCGGTACCACCAGCGAATCCTGTTCGACTTTCTCCGTTCCAAGTGCCATCGTTTCTCCGGTGCTTCCTTGCTGAAAAATCTCACACGTTCTATTCACGTAATTTCACTTCCAAAGTCACACCTCTCAATCACACATGAACCCTTTCTGCACTTCCGGAATCTATCCCGAACGGCAGGAAGCAGGAACACTTCTTCTAGCGGAATCGCACACTTAATCTTTGTCCTCCTTTGGATGGAGGATTCCACAACCGAGTATCGCGTTTTTCAAGAACGGAATAATTTCACTACCTTTACTTCGCGACGGGAGAATCCAACTGCGAGCCAGAGCACACACGAAAAGAAAGATCACTCCGCGATTGGAGACACTCGTAAGAGAATCGCAAGAAAACGGTTCTGCACTACCACTACTGTAGGAAGCAGCGGGTAGCTGTCAAATCAAGGAGGCAACGGCAGCGCACGATGGAACCCAATAATTTCGCAATCTATCCCGCAAAATGGTAATGCGAAATTGATCGTCCTAGCTCGAAGTATTCACAACCAGCAGTAAGTAACAAGGAAATGCACAAGATTAACCGACGCCAAGGTAATAGAACTCTTGAAATCACTCGTGATTCTCAAACGAAAATTATGCAACATGCGGTTGAAATCTCAACCAGGACGATGAAAACACAAACTCGCTCGCATGTTTTCCAATCGCTCATGTGACGGACAAACAGACAGAGTTTGACAACTTCGGTTGTTGATGCAGGGAAAAGAAGGTGTGCCATTACAGGGTTGAATCCAATTCCTTTTTTTTCTTATTGCAGAGGGACTCAATAAAAGCAGGGGCCTCACGGAGCAAAAAACAGTCCCGTTTGAAACAATAAACTTGTTTGAAGACACAAAAATAAAGAACTAGTTGTTTTAAAAACACAGTTTATTGTTTTAAACCAACGATTTTGTATTGAAACAAACCGGCAGATTGGTCGTTTCTACCCAAAAATATTACCACAATACAACACATTATGGTTGTCCTAAACTAATATTTTTGTTGTTTCCACCTTGAAAGGTGTAAGGTGTTTATTATTACCAATACACTCAGCGGAATATACTTTCGATATTCATAAGATTGCATTATGATTATTTGCTACAAGAAATAGTTATGAATTTCATAAATTTACCTTATAAAATATATTGATGTTGAAAAAAATAAAATATGGTGCAACCTGGATTCGAACCTTGAACGTTGGAATTATGGGTCCAGTGACTTGACCACTGGTATATATCAACACTTGTAAATAGGAAAGCTTAAAGGCGAATAACAACAACGACGTGTAGAACAAAATCCATTCATGAGTCAACCTTATGAAATTTAAAGCATCGTTCATAAGTTGAATGTTATGAAATTCTTAAGATTATTTGGCTGAGTCGACACAGGTTGCGTCGACTCAGGGAAACAAATTAAAAATTTCGATTGATTCAACCAAAGTAGCAGTTAAATCAAACTATTTTGTTTGCTGAAAAAAATAAATAAAAATTTAGTTTGAAACAAACTATTTTTTTTTTTTTTTGGGTTATTGAATTTTTCGTCATGCGGTCCTTGCTGCATGTTGAGTGAGAGCGTCAGAACTATAAATACTCAAAGTTTTCATTACAGGTGAAAATTTAATGCTTTACTCGCAGACTTTACTTTAAAAAAACAAAACCTGGAAATAGTAGAAAGGCTCGCATTAACATTTGTAGATTTTTCTTAGACTGAGAGAAGTATATTAATGTAAGTGCGCCCTTTTCTCATGTTTGTTAGCATTTAATTCAAAAAAATAAATATTCATGAAATTATAAAAGAAATGTAGGGGATTGTAAACGAAAATGTTTGTTGTGTCAACCGTTTTCGTTTGTCTGTTTTAAATCATACTCAAATTTGTTTGAAACAAACCATAAGCGTTGGTAGAATCAGATTTGTAATCTGTTTGTTTTCGTAACTGTCATAATGAAACAACCAACATAATAGTAAATTCAAACGGATGTCAGTTGAACTTAACTGCTTTATTCCCGAAACAATTACTCAATATTTGAGCTTGACTTGACTACCTACGGTTATGATATTTGTGTACAATTCAACGAGAAATTCCGGTTAAAAGAAACTAGAATATGTTTGCGTTTACCAATCTTTTTTTCTCAGTGCTGGCAACTCTATCCTATTTACTACCCGAGCAGGAGAAAATAACATACGAATACCTTATTTTGACCTTGATAGCTGGCGTTGGTATTTAAGAGCACAGCATAACAACATATACAACATATATGAATCTTTTGACGTTTGGATATTAGAGATGTTGACTGCAGGAAAATCTCTGTCCGTCAGGGGTAAAACTGATTAGAAATGTTTGGTGGATTTCTGCAGCGAAAAATTATGTTTTCAAATAACTTAAATTCTTTAAAAAATGCTCGGAAAAGTGCTCGGAAGATCTCTGTCTCTCTGTGTGTGTGTGTGTGTGTGTGTGTGTGTGTGTGTGTGTGTGTGTGTGTGTGTGTGTGTGTGTGTGTGTGTGTGTGTGTGTGTGTGTGTGTGTGTGTGTGTGTGTGTGTGTGTGTGTGAGTGTGTGGAATCCAACGCCCACCGTCCGGCAGTGTTTTTATGGAAGAAAAATGTTCGCAGTTAAATGAACTGTTGTCTGCTCGAAAACATTTAGTTGGAAGGTGATAGCTCTGTTGGGTTCTCGTGGCCCATTTCAGATAGCCTGGTTACTCACGTCCATTCCGAGGTCACTTTCACTTACAACAAGCCCCGCATTAACACAGTACAAATATCAAATGGATATAGGTACTGTGCATACACTTCCATCATCTAATCTTACTGTTTTGAGGATGGCACGTATTACGCAGTATCGTTCAAATTTAGTTATAATCAGATAGATCTCACCGGAAATTGTTGCTGATTTACAATCTTCATTTGGACGGCTTCCCTGTGATACAAAATGATGCATTTATGTCTCTACAGAAGTAGCACTCAGCTATTCAGCACATATTTTCACATCATCCTTTTTGAATGGAACAGCCCGAATACAATTAGTAGTTTGCGCACAAATGCAATACAATGAAAACCACTGGTGAAAAAAAAGCACTTCCGAGAACAAATTTAACTTGAAAATCACAATCTTTGTGCAACGAAAGAAAAAAAAACTTCACACCTCTCCATCTGTATGAGTGCATCTGAAATTATATGCCAGCCACTCACGCGTGCATGCGCGTTAGCTTCGTTCTTTGCTTCTGACCAGCAAATGGTCGTTTTCTACATTGCACTGGTTTTCTTTTTTCTCTCCATCACTCCAATAATCCAATAATCAAAATCCCCCGCTATGAGGCGACTCTATATCGACTTCTAAACTGCTTATAATCATCAATTCACTCGCGACAAAGCGGAAAAATACTCTAATTTATCATTTATATCCGCGAAGCACAATACTAACAGCACTAACAAACACAATTAAGCTGATTTTAACTCTTCCTCCGGGTGCGGGGGCGAAGCACAAAAAAACAAAAAACAACGGGGAAAAACTACCGACCATCATAAATTTCGGGAAGGAATCGATTATATTCATTTCATCTTACACAAAACACATAGAGATTATATGATTTCACTGTTCGTTTAAGTTGAATTACGAATATATTTTTGATTTTAAAAACAAAACACGTCAGTTTCCAAGCATGGCTTGCTGCGATTCCTTAAAGCACTGTCGAAAGTTATAACTTCATACTCATGAATCCAGTAACTTCTCACGAGTCACCATGGCCTAGTGGGATCATCCACGGATTCAATAACAGTTCTTCTTTAAAATACAGGATTGAACCCCCTCGTTAGAAACATAAAAAAAAAAACGCTGAACCTTCTCGTGGTTGCGCTTATATTTTTCAATTACATTTTGAGCCGAAATAAATAGATCTGTCAGTCAATCATGTTACCACCAGAGCGACGGTTCTATATGAAAAAATCTCTCGTTATACCGACAATTAAATCATAGTCGGGATGACTATTGCATATAATGCCTACAATAACCATGAAAATGGTCGAATTCACCACGTTAATGGCATTCTGACTATGATCATGGTAACAAGGACTATTCCGACATTATGGCAAAAGTTGGATCAACTATTTTTAATGGTCGTTTTGACCATGATCATAGTCGGTTCAAAATCACTATACTGCAAAAGTCATCCTTATCCCCAATAATGGTAAACTTGACTATCAAATTTGTCTCTGTGTACTGTCTTTTGTTTCCATAAGGCCCTTACGACATCCATGTGAACAACTATGGTTTTCTCCAAGGGTCATTCTTATCAATTTCATAAAACCACTTTTGAATTTCATGCCCGTTGTTTGTGTATTATATCATGAGGAATACGTATGAAATGGCAAAACCACACTTGAATTAATTGTTTTGATTATTTTTGATTGGGTAATGTATGAATTCTGGTGGTCCTGATATTTGCGAGCTGATATACATCGTGAAAAGTACAAATCTACAAAGATTAGATTAGATATCTTTATTAGAGAGACTTTCAGCCTCGACAAAGATTTTTCATTAGGCGATAGAAAAGGAGGCTTAAATGGGTATCATTTGTGCCACGAGGAATTAACGGAAGAAGCAATTGTTTACGTTTGTCAGTTAGGCCCTAATGATAAATCTTTGGCGAACTATGAACGAAGCGAATCACCGACTGAAAACCATACACGCAAAAAAATACATATTATACCAATCAAAATAGGAGTCAATTCCAATAAAATTTTGATTTGCATATGGACCAATAAAACTGATGAACTAATTAAACAAAACCTTTGAGTTGAAAAAAAAAAAAACTTCATGCTCTATAGAATTGAACATCGTGTTTTATTGCTTGTAACCCGTCAGCCTTGCGAGTTTCCCGTGGACAAGTAAAAATGGCTTGAGCGCCACTCCAGAGGGAGACCATATACCAATGTTGGGGGTTGCCCGACCTCATTGAGACCCTTCAGTGGAGGGTTCTGGTTTTTCCCAAATTTATGGGCGGGAAACAAGCTGGTTGGCCAAGGAAACGGAATGTTGCTCGAACAAACGGTCGTGCAAATAGGGAAACTTTATCCGTAAAACCGATTCAAGCCGATGAGGAAATTTCATTTGCGGTTGTTATCATCACGGGAAAACCTTTTCCCAAACACCTCGAACAGATTCCCGTTCGATTAGAGGTCTGTCCTTTGATTGGATTCAGGGCCAACCTCCCCAGTAAATGACCAAAGTCTGAAAAAGACGACCGAAAACGTGACAAAATCTACCTTCACCTCTCTAGATTTCTCCAATTTGCACATGTGGATACACTCTTATTATTTGTTACTTATTTATTTAACGCATCGACAACAATAAAGGTTTCAATTTCTCAACTTTCATCCTCCTCTATATTTGTGCTTCCATTCAACTACTTTATCGACAAAATTCATATAGGCCTATCGTACTTTTCCCTCACTATCTCACTTGTACTAATTTCTTCGTGTGCTTCTCTATTCTATATGCGGTGCGACAATTTACTGAGTCCCATTGATCTTGCCGATTACCGACGCATAAGTGGGACGAACGGTAGGGCCGAAATAAACGGTAGCAACACTAGCGGAAGAACGCGACTAGGGGCGAAATTCACCATGCGCATGGGAAAAATGAACATGCATGTTACTCACGATTTGTCACCATTTACTTGCGTTGAGGCATCGGTGGTGGTTCACTGCTACTGCTCCTAGACGCGATCTAGACAAGTGGTTATACTCCTACGGACTCCGACTTCACTTCTGCTGGATCGTTGTTGCCGTCGTTTTGTTCTCAACGGCGTCTACGCGATGATTGTGTGACTTGCTCGACGGGGTACAGCCGTCGAATAGATGGTCGTCCAACGATGGTATGGTGGTATCGTGCGCGCCTCGCACGCGGGTGACACCGGTTCGAATCCGGTCGGAAGATGTTCGACGGATTATTTTTTCAGCATCAATATGCTGTTATGCTGTCGGGGCCTTATGCTGTCAGTGGAAGTCGTGCCTGCTATGGGCTCCACAAGCAACTACGGTCAAACGGACTTAGCTCTCGTACGAAGTGCATCCTGTACAAAACGCTAATAAGACCGGCTGTTCTCTACGGGCATGAGACGTGGACAATGCTTGAAGAGGGCCTGCGAGCACTCGGAGTTTTTGAGCGACGGGTGTTTAGAACCATCTTTGGTTTGATCGTAAAAATCCATTCGGAATATGCTCTGTGGTGGAGTGAAAAGAATGTTTCTGAGGGAATAAACGATTAGACGTTGAACGGAGGAGTAAATAAAGGAAGCAGCTGTGCGGAAGAGCTCCGGAGTGCTGGATAGTGAAATAAGTTTTAATTTTCTCGTTGATATGCTAGTAGCTGTGCGGTTAGATTCGGTGGTGCTCTCACATAAGCGCGACGTGGATTCAAATAAATAGAAGAATCACTGTATGGATCGTATTCTCACAAGTTGTAATATTTTTGGAACTATACACGAGCGAGGTAGCACATCAAACCTTCTGGTTCGCCTCTAAGCAGGTTGTTATGAAGTATCAGGTAGTTATCCAACGACTGCCTGTCGATATGCCAAATTTGGATGACGTCTGAGTTGCGGTGTCTCAAATTGTAGTGTTCAGCCCACTGTATCGCGGAGCTTTGCGATTGGTTGAGCGGATTGCAGATAATGAGATCACTACCAAATCTTCCCCGGTTAGTGCAGGGTCGATGACTTTGGAAATCAACAGAAACATAAGGTTACCAGAGAGCACGAGGTGTTTCTAGGGATTCTAATTTCATGAAGTCTGTCAATTGTAACATTTAATGGATGGGCATCAATTGTAACATTTAATAGGATGGGCATAGATTACTTTGGTACGCACTATTTTGTTATGGGGTATAGTCGCGTTGTTTATGGTTTCAGTTACGTATTTTCCGGTGACGCGAGTGATCGAGTGAACACAGAAAAGAAAACAATGCTGTTTCCCGGTTTGCCTTGATTTAAACATGGGAATAAAGTATGAAGACTACTATTTTTGCAACAAGATTCTGTTGCAAACGTGGCATATGCTGCCCCCCCAACAAAAAACACACAAACCCGGCAGAACAAACCGGCCCCCCCCAAAACAAAAAAAAAAAAAAAAAACAGAAAAACACACAACCCCCCCACACAGGGGAAAAGAATGTAAACACACACACACACACGGGTGTTTAGAACCATCTTTGGTGGAGTACAGGAGGACGGACTATGGAGGCGAAGGATGAACCATGAACTCACGCAACTCGCCGGCGAACCCAATATTCATAAGGTGGCAAAAGCTGGAAGGATACGCTGGGCAGGACATGTTGCGAGACTGCCGGGCAACTATCCTGCAAAAATGAGATGTTCGACGGAAGAATCTTTTCGGTTGGTACAAGACGACGTGGGGCGCAACGAGCAAGATGGTCAGACCAGGTGGAGCAAGACCTAGGGGGTACAAGGTGCCCAAGGGATTGGAGAGCAGCACGAATCAACATTATGGAGGGATATTGTGTATCAGGCTATGTTATAGTATTGTGACGTTATGCCATGTAAATAAATAAATAATGCTATTATGCTGCTGTGATGATACTAGAAATCGTCTCGTTGTTGCCGCCCTGTCAAGGGCGCGGGAATTGATGTAGCAGCCCTCTCCGGCTCACGTGTACCGCCGGAACGAACTTCGCAGCTGGAAAGCGGGATCGAAAACGGTCGCTGCCTCAAGGTGTGGTGTGACGGGTCTCTCGCAACTTGCCACAATCTGTCGGGATAATATAGCGTCGCACGACAGTCACCAACTACTTGCCGCAGAATCTAATGAGCACACCATTTACCTGTCGCATCCAAAAACCAATGTTTGCACCATACACTACCAACTAATGTCACACCCTATGCACACTTTAGCTTTATGCCTACTTAGATAACTCGCTAACTATGAGGGAAACGAGGTAAAATCTAAATAAGTAAATTGAATATTCTTCACGTTTTTTAATAAAGTTCACCTGAACTTTCACACCACGGCGCGATAACTCTACTGGACCAATCTCGCCTCTTCCACAAACCAGAACGAAGTGAACGAGTCAAGTTCTAAGCTCCTCAGATAAACCGCGAAATCTCTGTATCTCCATCACCGGAAATCACGCAAGTCCACGAACTGGAATTTCGTGAAGGTCGCTAATCGCCTTTACGCACACCACTTCCCTATTTGTTAGGAGAAAGCATTCCATTTCCCTTGTGGAGATGGTCTCTAAACTTGATCCCACCCGAAGATTTACAAAAGCAAGGGGGGTCAACGATACTTGAACCTAGGTCGATAGCCGAGACTCGCACATGGTAAAGTCCGTTTGGCTGACGATCTACGCTCGGCGCCAGAATTCAACAAGGAACTCATTTTTCTTGTTGTAAATTCTTGTTGTTGTAAATTCGTGGTACCGCCACATGCTTAAAACCAAATGTTTTCTTTAACCAACTGAACGCATTCGTTGAAATAATAAACATTGATGAACTAATACAACAAAACCATTTAATTGAAATAAAACTTCATGTTTTATAGAACTGAAAGTCGTGGTGTATTGTTCAAAACCATTTGTATGTACTTATGTATTTATTTATAATATGTAGCCCATGTCAAGACCCGATTCGGAAAGCCACTTTGCGTCATACGGTCACCCTACTTCCGACGTTTGGTATACTGATACCGGTCAACTGATTTTCCAGTTATCTGCAAAGAGAATAACTCGTTGATAATCAGTAGATTTCGTCAGCACTGAGACACTTTTGAATAATAAGAATATAGCTGCTCGGCAGGCTGACAGTAAGAAATGTGCGCTCATAAAAATACCTTGTTAAAACGATAAATTAACCACTTTAATTTAAAACAAATGTTATTGTCATGAATCAAACATTATTTAAATTAATATCACACAGCAGTGATTATTTTAAAAAAAATTATTGGTTTGATTTGAATGAAATTATAAATTCATTTGGAGTTTTTTTATGAATTGAAACAAATAGAAACATTGTATTGCAAACAAAATATTTTGTTGATACAAAGCAGACTGATTTCTTTGCGTGTAAATTAGGTAAAGTCTATTATCATAATAAGGCCAGTATCGACTTAAAAAGTAAAGAGGTTATGCCTTGTTTATACTACAGCGTTGTAACATAATACAAGGCTATCTTGATGACATTTTCCTTGTAGATAGTTTTCAAAACACCCTTGTATTATGTTACAAGTCTGTAGTCTGAACAAAGCATTACGGAATTTTGTTCAATATTACCTAGCGGAATTTTGACAATTGATCTGCATGAAACGAAATGTCAACTTAACTTACAGAATAATCGAGCGGAATATTTTTCCGAAAGTAAAAGTGACAGCTCCCATAAGTTTGCGTGGAAACCTTACAAAGTCCAATTTTATTTTTCGTTCTTTTCAGGTGGATACTGCTGCAGAAATTTCTTTTCGATTCTTTACTTTTCCGTTTCAGTAAACGGAATTTAACATGCGATTGAGATAGAAAAATAAATTTCTTTTGAACTCGATACCGACCTATAACCGTCCTTTTTGGGCAAAGCTAGTTCATCCCTTCCAGTGGCACGGAGAAAAAACAGTTCGGTTTGTTTGTTTGTTGACATCCAAACTAAAAAACTACACACTTAAATTCGATTTTGCTGTTCGGTAAAAAAATTTACGAAACATTTCGGTAAACATAACATCTTACCGATTTTTCGGTAAACATAACATCTTACCGATTTTTCGGTAAACATAACATCTTACCGATTTTTCGGTAAACATAAAAAATGTTACCGTAATTTTGTAACACTTTACCGAACGATCTGTAATGTTGAATTTTATTTACCGTATACGGTAAAAAAAAATACAATCCATACGGTAAAAACAAACAATCACTGAATACGGTAAGGGGCTATTCGGGGGAGGGGGGGGGGGGGGTGTTTGACCAAAGTCTACGCTCCATACAAAATTTCAAAAAATTGTATGGAGAAAAGTCTACGAGGGGGGAGGGGGGTCTGAGATTTTCAAAAATTAGTCTACGTGGTTTATGAACAGGCCCTAAGAACTTTACCGAACAAAACGTAAAACGAACTCTGAATCACCGAAGCCCGGTAAAGTATTATTAACTGTCAAACTGTCAGCCATTTTCTATGAAGCCTCGTGGTTCCAGTGATCGGGTGGTCAGAAGGTGGTTTGGATATTGATTAATTTTACAGCTAGCTATAAATATTTCAAATGTGCTGATTACACGCTAAACAATCAATAGGTTCGATGTAAAAAGGGATTATTATTCTAAATGATACACATGCAAAATATATTTGCTGCATTGTATCCATCTACAGGTAGAACACAACTCCACTGACCAGCATCCGATGCAGCCGACACTCATCGTTCGTAGTATTTCGTTGACTGCGCCATATGCTGGAAAGACCTCACAGTCCCGGTCGGAATAACAACAAATATAGTTTTGTTTAATATATTCAATTAACCAATAACATCCGAATATTTTGGTGTTCAACGATAAAAACAAAAACAAAATACCGAAACGGTTCGGTACCAGACTACACAAATTACCGAACTGTACGGTAATTTTTGACAGATCATCAAATCTTCCATTACCGAACTGTACGGTAGTTTTTGACAGTTCATCAAAAAATTTGAGTACCGAACGTTCGGTAATTGATTTAATTACCGAACAGATTACCGAACGTTCAGCTGTTGAAAGTTCGGTAAAAAATTACCGAATACTGTAAAATTTTCTAAGTGTGTCGTCTCCCTCACCAATCCAGTTTTTATTACATTTAAACCTTTTTTACCCCCCTTTCCACCTAAAGGTACAGCACAAATTATGGTAACCTAAACTAATATTTTTGTTTTCGTCTTGAAAGGGGTTTATTATTACACCGAGAAAAAAGATTAGTAAACGCAAACATATTCTAGTTTCATTTAACCGGAATTTCACCTAGAATTGGGCACAAACATCATATTAGTTTGATTTGACTACCTACGGTGGATAATAAATTTTGAGTAATCGTTTCGGGAACTAAGCAGTTTAACCTAACGTTTAAATTTACCATTATGGATTATGGAAAAAAAAGATTATGGTGTTTTTTTTCGAATCTCATCGATTTTTTTTTTTTGCCATAATGTTAGTTTCATCGCAAAACTTTAAATAAAAATGTCCACTCAATCGATTACATATTATTGGCTAATTGCAAGTAGTTAGATAGTTAGGAAACAAAATCGAATGAGAAAAAATCTCATAAATACATGATGGTTTGAGAATGACAAGAAAGCTCACGATAGTTCCGTACTTCTCATGATGGTGAGATGACCTGTTTTTTCATTGTCGCGTAACGGCCATGACATTTGCCAGCACTGGTCGTAACCAGGACGGAAACGGTAGGGCATCTTCAGTGGCGGTCTATTTTTAGGTCAACTTTATACCTGATTTGCATCAGCGAAACTTGAATAGAACTAGCTAAAATAGACCAACTTTGCGTTCCCCGCACCGGTGTTGTATTTCTTGTTGTTAAACCCGCCAACACCTGTCATCCTGTCGATCATTCAACATCAGAGATCAGAAGTTTTTTTTTTCAGAGATCGCAGATTTTTCACAAACATTTTGCCATTGATTGGTTTGACCAAATAATTTTTAATGCCAGTAGTGCGTCGTTAGCTGACACAAGGAATAACTTGTTCTTTCGTTTGGTTGAAGGTGAGTGTGTGAATGCATGCCTTTCATTAAAACGATATTAGATAATGTTGATTTGTAGTAGTTGGCAGTGGATAAACAAGAGTCGAAACGGAGAGGGTCACATCCTGGATGACGCCCCAACGTCGACCGAGATTTTTCTGTTCCGGTCATCAGAAGCAGTTCCAGGACTACTTTAGCGCACGAAAACCTACAACGAGAAGCAGTTTCTGCGTTTCACCATGCCAAGGAGGTGTACCTGGTCATTATGCGAAAACTAGAGTCAACTAGAGGCTTCCCCAAAATTCTATCTGTATGAGCTGTTTACAAGTGCTTATCATGACAAATCTTATCTATCAATAAACGGATTTTTACTCTGAAGACTTCATTACTTTTTATTTCCGAGCAATCGAAATACTATTCGGAATCTCGGAACCTCCGCATTTCGATCTAGTCAGCGTTTTCCGGAAAATGCAGTGGCTGTAAAAAAAAAAAAACTAAGACAAGCATTCGTTATTTAGGAATGAAACGAAAAGGCAATTCACTAGCACCGGGAGCAACTTGAGGTAATTATCAGCATCCGAGGCGAGCAACACAACTTTTTGTCCGCCGCCAGCATCACACGCAGCAAACACGGTTACTTTTCGGCTCACAAATATACCTCAGAATATACTCAATAAAATTGAGTTATTGTTTAGTAAAAGCTGAAATTTTACTCAATAATTGGTATTATCAAGTAGCGTGTAGTGTTTTGGAACGGTATTTTTCTTGTTCCAAATTGCTGCAAGAATAGATAGATCAAAACATATACCAGTTTTAAAATGATGCAAAATAGATCCAGTATAAAACAAAATTTACAACACCGGTGCAGCGATGTTTTTGCGTTTGGTCTAAAAAAATAAATCCAATCCACGATTTGGATCGCCGTTGAAGATGCCGCGTCTGGAGGCAACAGCGAATCAGTAGAAGGAAACGCAAGCGACAGCATGCCTAAAGGCAAGTGGCGCTCTCGTAATCATGAGCAGGGCGAGGAAAACGACGAATAAGAAGAAACGAAGAACAGGAGGAAGAACAGGAAACGAAAAATGAAGCCGGCGATCGAAGGGAACGGTTCATCCATCCGGAGGAATTGAAACAGTTGATTCCAGTTTTTAGAGAGGGCAGTAGTGTTATGGAATGGATTCAAGCCATCGACCATTACAAGGAGCTTTTATTCGTGGAGCGAAAAGTCGACCTTGCTCTATGCGACGTGCCGACTAGCGGGAGCCGCTCATCAATGGTTTTTGGGAGCCCGTCAGCTGATTTTAATTTGGCAAGAATTCAAACAAATGATTTCGCTGGCTTTTCCGGACCGTGAAGATGAAGCAGATGTCCATCGGAAGATGTCAAGGTGCGTTAAGGATTCGAAGGAATCATACGACAACTACGTTTTCCGGATGAATGCGCTGGGGCAGAAAGGCAAGCTTACCAACGCTGCGATCATCAAGTACACGATCAGTGGGCTTTCATACGATGTACTCTATCCAAGCATCGCGTCTCGTCAGTACGATAGTATCTACGACCTGTTGAATCAGATCCGTTACTGTGAATCGACTCAACAAATGTACAAACGTCGCAGTTTCCCGCCGAAGAGCACCAGCCAGAAATCAACGTCAGCGGTGAACAATTCGACACCGAGGAAACCGCAAGAGGAAAGCCGATCATCGAGTCAAGCGATCCCGAGCAAGCGAAGTGATGAATGTTTTAACTGCCACGGAACGGGACACATTTCGATCAATTGTCCCTAACCTCAACGTCGACCGAGATGCAGTTTGTGTAGGAAGGTTGGACACGAAGAGCAGAACTGTTTCAAGCGGAATCAGAACGAACGTCAACAAGCGACCGAATCGGCAAACGAGTCATCCGAAGCCAGCGGAAGTGGTACCAACACGGCGCACCCAATCGACAAGCAGGAGAAATCGAAATAAACTACCAATAACAAGTTCCTTGAGGAGGATCCAAGTTCGATGGTGGCGTGTGACGTCATCATTGGTGGACGGTTGAAGACGGTGCAGGCGTTGGCTGACTTTGATCAAACAATCTTGTATTCCTGATCACGTTGAGCTTAGTAGGACCAGCGATAGGGACCTAGTAGGTGTAAATGATTCAAAATCCAGATAGTAGGAGCGTATTCAACTAGTATCTTGATCTATTCTTTTGTTTATGTCGCTAATTTAACAGTAGTAACAGACAGCACGATGAAAGTTGATTTGTTAGTGGGCCGAAGATTTCTTCAGGATAATGATTTCCGAGTATTAACGTTTTGTCGCAAACGTACATATGACGTAGAAGCGATGAGGAATGTTTTTGATGGCGATGTTCACAGTAGCATTTTGCTTGTCGATGACAAAGTTGATGTCGACATCGGTGATACTATCGAAACGAGATCGCTGAGCGGTAAGGTGTATGAACTTTTCGAGCGTGATTATTTTAACCGCGAAAAACCCCGTGAGCCTTTGGTAAAGCATTGCGTGGAGATAAAGTTGAAGGTAGATCGTTACTACAATGCAACTCCTCTACGTCTTAGCGATTATGAGCGTAAGCAGCAAAACAAAATCGTGCAGGAGATGTTGTCCGATGGAATTGTGCGTGAAAGCGAGTCTCCGTACTCCAGTCGTGTAGTTTTAACTCGGAAGAAGAACGGCGAATATCGTCTTTGCGTGAACTTCAAACCGTTAAATAAGTTAGTGGAACGGAACCACTTTCCATTGCCGATCATTGAAGATCAGGCTAATGGCCAAATAAAGAATGTGCACACCAAAAAGTAGTCGTCGGAAATGCCCTAATGCAGTCTTCTCCGTGTACGCTTTGCTAATCCGATCACTACTACATGAATATTAATGTATGTGTGCTATGATGAAGACGTCGTTTGGCTACAGTAACCTTTATTCAGTAAAATGGCGTCGAATCAAGAACGCGTGCGCGAAGCAATTTTGCACAAAAGAGTGGAAAATCCAGATATGTCGCACGGCGATATTGCCAAGTCATTAAAAATCGCAAAATCGACGGTTACTAAAGTGCTAAAAAACTTTCAGCAGCGCTTAACTTTAAAGAGAAAGGTCGGTTCCGGAGGTAACCATGATTCTCGTTTCGTCGCGGAGAGGAAGAAAGTGATTAAAGAATTTAAGAAGAAACCGAATATCTCCGTTCGTGATGTGGCGAAAAAAGTGAAAATGTCTCCATCGTTCGTCCAGAAAGTGAAGAAAAGTGCAGGCTTGAAATCATTCAAAGTAGGTGTTGCTCCAAATCGTAACGACAGCCAGAACAAGAGCGCAAAATCTCGATCGAGAAAATTATATGACACTATGCTGAAGAAGAACGGCGAATATCGTCTTTGCGTGAACTTCAAACCGTTAAATAAGTTAGTGGAACGGAACCACTTTCCATTGCCGATCATTGAAGATCAGATCGCGAAGTTGCAAGGTCGTAAATACTTCACGTCACTCGATATGAAGAACGGGTTTTACCATGTTGACATTGCAGAAAATTCGAGAAAGTATCTTTCATTCGTTACGCAAGAAGGGCAATACGAATTCAATAAGTTGCCATTCGGGTATACGAATTCCCCGTCGATATTCGCGCGATACGTGATGAAGGTTTTAAAGGAATTCGTTGAATCAGGTGAGGTTGTTGCGTTTATCGATGATATTCTCGTTAGCACAGTTAATATTGAGGAACACTTAGATTTGTTATCGAGACTACTTCGTACCCTATCGGACAATCACATCGAGCTAAACGTAAAGAAGTGTTCATTTCTTAGAACTCGCGTGGAGTTTCTTGGTAATAGCGTGACGTTCAACCAGATTCGTCCTAGTGATCGACACGTTGAGAACGTACGTAACTGTCCTGTACCATCGAACGACAAAGCGTTACAACATTTTCTAGGGTTTATGAGTTACTTTCGCTTTTTTTTACTTTTTCCAACACTTTAACCCCCTCTTTTATGTGTGCAACCCACCCCGGTCACAATTTTTCTCTCAAACGAAACAATACAAAACGTTCGAAAAACTTAAGGAAGAGGTAATATCGAAACCAGTTCTTAGCATTTACAGCCCGAAGCTTGAAACGCAGCCACAGAGAACAGACGTTCATCTTCGGTCTGCTACTTGTGTAAAACTTTAAACCGACATTTCAAATGTATGTCGTTATGCACCTGGTAGGCGGCGCTGCAGTTGTGTGATAACTGTCAGGTAAATGTTTATCAATAAAAATCCAAGCACATAACCTGAAATTTTTTGTTTGTTTTTCTCTGCACTTGCTTTGTAAAGTGGCTGTCCATATTAACTTTTACACACGTTTTTCCAGAAAAGGTATATGGACATCAATGTCTGTTCTCTGTGACGCAGCTTCATACGGATGCGTCGTCAAATGGTTTCGGTGGTATTCTCGTACAACGTCAAACGTACGATAATCAGTTCCATCCAACAATGTTTTTCTCGCGTAAGACAACCGCGGCCGAATCGATACTTCATTCATTCGAACTTAAAACGTTGGCTATCGTTTACAGCTTGCAACGTTTTCGCGTGTACCTCTTTGGTATCCATTTTACAATCGTAACGGATTGTAATTCCCTTAAGGCGACGTTGGATAAAAAAGGACGTGAATCCGAAAATCGCGCGTTGGTCTCTTTTCTTAGAACAGATTGACTATGCAATTGAGCATCGTTCCGGTGCGAAAATGCAACACGTGGACGCATTGTCGCGTATGTATTGTCATGTAATAGAGGAAACGGGTGAGTCGTCAAACGTATTTGAGAATGCGTTGTACGTGAACCAGCTTAGAGATCCGAGAGTTGTTAAGATTTAGATCTTGCTGAGAGTAAAGAGTATAAGATACGCGATAATCTACTTTTCCGTAAATACAAGAATCGTCTGCTCTTGTATATTCCTGAGTCCATGGAAGATTCGGTTATTTTCAAATACCATGATAACCTTGAACATTTTGGTATCGATAAGGTCAGCGAGCTGATCAAGCGTTTGTACTGGTTTCCCAGTTTGAGGTCGAAGTTAAACGATCACATTGCGAAGTGTGTGACATGTATATCATTCAATCCGAAGCTGAAGAAGTTAGATGGGCCGTTGCATCTCGTGGAGAAGCCGAACGTTCCGTTTGCAACAATTCATATCGATCATTTGGGCCCGTTCGATAAGACAAAAACGTAAAAACGAGCACATTCTAGCAGTGGTCGACGCGTTCACGAAGTTTTTGAAGTTGTATCCGACAAAGACAACAAACTCGCGTGAAACGATGAAGCATTTGAAGTCATATTTCATCGCCTATTCTACGCCACACGTGCTCGTATCGGATCGTGGTACCGCATTTACATCCGCTCAGTTCAAAACGTTCGTTAACGATCACGGAATTCGACACCAGCTTGTAGCCACTGCGTGTCCTCAGGCTAATGGCCAAATAAAGAATGTGCACACCAAAAAGTAGTCGTCGGAAATGCCCTAATGCAGTCTTCTCCGTGTACGCTTTGCTAATCCGATCACTACTACATGAATATTAATGTATGTGTGCTATGATGAAGACGTCGTTTGGCTACAGTAACCTTTATTCAGTAAAATGGCGTCGAATCAAGAACGCGTGCGCGAAGCAATTTTGCACAAAAGAGTGGAAAATCCAGATATGTCGCACGGCGATATTGCCAAGTCATTAAAAATCGCAAAATCGACGGTTACTAAAGTGCTAAAAAACTTTCAGCAGCGCTTAACTTTAAAGAGAAAGGTCGGTTCCGGAGGTAACCATGATTCTCGTTTCGTCGCGGAGAGGAAGAAAGTGTTTAAAGAATTTAAGAAGAAACCGAATATCTCCGTTCGTGATGTGGCGAAAAAAGTGAAAATGTCTCCATCGTTCGTCCAGAAAGTGAAGAAAAGTGCAGGCTTGAAATCATTCAAAGTAGGTGTTGCTCCAAATCGTAACGACAGCCAGAACAAGAGCGCAAAATCTCGATCGAGAAAATTATATGACACTATGCTGAAGGAATACGACTGCATAATATTGGACGACGAAACATATTGCAAAGCTGACATTAAGCAGATACCGGGACTACAGTTTTATACCTCGTTGCAAAGAGGAAATGTTGCTGATCGTTTTAGGCAAAAAAAATTGTCGAAGTTCCCAAAAAAATACCTCGTATGGCAGGCAATATGTGGATGCGGTCTCAGAAACGACATCTTCATCACGACTGGCACTCTAAATGGACAAATTTACGTAAAAGAGTGTCTGAATAAACGACTGTTGCCGTTCATTCGGGAACACAACGGTTCGGTGCTGTTCTGGCCTGACCTGGCATCTTGCCACTATGGAAAACTGGCTAAGGATTGGTACATTGCTAATGGTGTAAATATTGTCCCAAATTAATGCAATCCGCCAAATTCGCCAGAACTCCGTCCGATCGAAAAGTATTGGGCTCTGGTCAAGAGGAATCTTCGAAAAACGAATAGCGAAGCAATTGATGAGAAAAGCTTCAGGCGTAACTGGCAGAAAACTGCAAAATTGGTGACGGATGACACTGTGCAAAAACTGATGGAAGGTGTCAAACGAAAGGTGCGCGCATTTGGATATAACAGGTCAAATTGACTTAACTGTATATGTTTTATATTTGTATTTTTATGAAGTCTTAAATAAATGATTTAATTTTGATTTTCTCATATTTTCCATTTAATACCACTAATTTCCCGTTGACTATTTTTTTGGTGTGCACATTCTTTAGAGCGCTACAATCGCACGTTAGTTCCGTTACTAAGTAAGCTAGTACAAAGTCGTGAGCAACAATGGGATACTGTACTCGTAGAAGCAGAGTTTCTGCTGAACAACACGTTTAACCGTTCTATCGGAGATATTCATTCGCGATTGCTATTTGATGTGTTGCAAAAACGGTTTGTTTCTGATGGTTTAACAGATTACGTAGATGAGCTGAATTCACACAACGATCGAAATTTGACCGAAATCCGCGAAAACGCCTTGCGAACGACTAGTAAACTGCAGGAGTATAACAAACAGCAGTATGATAAGCGCTGCAAAGTTTCTACGCATTACAACGAAGGTGATCTAGTTTCGATTCGTAGCGTTAGACAGATAGGAGTTAGGGGAAAATTACAGCCGAAATTTAAAGGCCTCTACGTCATCAGAAAGGTTCTTGATCGCAATCGGTATTTGATTTCGGATTTAGAGGGATTTCAAGTATGCAACAGACGTTTTGAAGGTATTTTCGATCCCATGAACATGCGGCTTTATCAGAAGAGCGACAATAATGAGATTAACAATTTTTCAGATTCAGAAATCGACTATGAAGATGTAGAATACTTAGACGAAGAATTCCAATAGATACTGCGAGTAAAATTTGAATCAATTCGAGTATGTAAGCTTAGAGTGAAAAGGGTGATCAAATGAAATGTAAACAAATCAATATGTTAACAAAAACGATAAAAGAAAACACCAGCGTTTCGAGGAACTGTCGCGGCTGACAGTAGTGTCAGCATGGACGTGCTGTAGCAACCTTGTGCACACTGTCCCACCCCCAGAAGAGGAATACCCCTCACTTTTTATCTGCGTGCATGATGAACTGTCACTTTGACGAGTCTGCATTCGTGCACATCCGCTAACGTCCCGGGCAGCATATTTTTTCAATTCTCGAGCTGACTTCCACCAGAGTAAACGTTAAATACATTTTTCCTAAACTTCAAAAACGTGTTTTGCAAACCGCCTCCGAACGTCGCAAAGAATACCACAATATTTTCAAAATTTTGAAGATTTACACGCATAGTGATGAATTGTTTTTAATTTGCGAAACGTATGGGCCAAAAAATTTCGATGAACATTTGCAGTCATTTGAGCTTATGAAAAAACGTGCAAACGTAACCATATATGGTATACATAAATTCTGTACTAAGCCAATTAATTTACACGTTATAGAGAATAAGTTATTACAAAGATGTTGTAACTTTTATAACTTAAACGATAATATTCCTGATATAGTTATTAGCTAAGAAATCACAAAGAGATGAACATTGTGAACAAACAAATTAAAAAAAAAGATCTCAAGAATAAAACAGCGATGCAGTTTTAAAAATTTACTGGTCTGCAAATAATGAAGAAAAGGTCCCAAATTTCCATTCCAATTCTTTTGAAAACAAAATAAAAATAACATAAAAACAATAAAAAGGCTCTTATTAAATCAATCATAATATTTTTATTCCTACTATGTTTATTCTTTGAAAAATAAATATCATTGAAACGATAAGAAATGTCATTTAAAAAAAAAAATATTGTTACTGGTCCAGCTGTCAATTTTAAAGCTAACGTCAGAACAATGAAAACTCTTATAGAAATAAAAAGATTTTTTTTAATTTTATAATCCATGCATTTTCAAAAAACAAACAGACTGAATTGTTGAAACAAAAATGATTTATTTTGTGTCCAAAACAAAATGACATTCTTTTTGATTATACGTCGATTATTATTAGGTATACCATTTTTTTTTGCGTGTACGTCATCACTCGTCAGCTCAGCAATGTTTACATTATTTTTGCTTCCAATACAAGCAAGCAGTGCGTTGCCCCAGACCTTATATAGACTTCATTGGTATAAGGTGACTGTGTCCTCGTGCAGCCTGTAGATAGCTGACCCTGATTGTATATAGCCGAGATTTATGTACCTGGCAATAGTGATATGCATAAAGAACATGAATAATACATTACATATTTAATTACCTACCCTTAACGGCAAATCAAACAATCAATCTCTCTTTTTCAACATTTCGTTGCGTACATAAACAAAGCACCGCAGTGTTGCCAGAAAAAAAATGAATTTCACGGTGAAAATATTTTACCGTTTTGCAGAGTTGCCAAAATGCCTCATATTTGTTCCACGTGGTTATATTCGCCATAAAATGTGGAACAAATTGAAGCTTTAAAGTTTAGGCCAGTATCGACTTAAAAAGTAGAGAGGTTACGGAATTTTGTTCAATATTATCAAGCGGAATTTTGACAATTGATGTGCATGGAACGAAATGTCACCTTCACTTACGGATAATCAAGCGGAATATTTTTCCGAATTAAAAGTGACGCTCCCATTAGTTTGCGTGGAAACCTTACAAATTCCAATTTTTTTTTTCGTTCTTTTCGGGTGGATACTGCTGCAGAAATTTCTTTTCGATTCTTTACTTTTCCGTTTCAGTAAACGGAATTTAACAAGGGTTTGGGATAGAAAAAGACATTTCTTTAGAAAGGTCAGTATCGTGTTCGAAAGAAATTTCTTTTTCTATCCCAAACAAAATATTCTGAAGGTGACATTTCGTTCCATGCAGATCAATTGTCAAAATTCCGCTTGGTAAAATTGAACAAAATTCCGTAACCTCTCTATTTTTTAAGTCGATACTCTTACGGAATAATTGAGCGGAATATTTTTCCGAAATTAAAAGTGATAGCTCTTACTTTTCGAGAAAGATCTATTGCACTCTGTATTCATCATTGTATTTAGATATTTTTCGAAAAATATACTCAACCCTGGTAACTCATGCAGTAAGTTCTACCAGCGAGTGTTTTTTGCAATGAGCTTGGCCTCGACTTATCGAATCTTTTTGACCTTTTGGATCTCGAAGGCATCTTTTTATCACGGACGATCTCTTAGACGAGGTGCTATTAGATGTCAATTTTTGTTTTAATTTAATCGGAAGGCACATACATACGCAACATGGTTGGTAGCGCTGTAAATATTATTTAACTAACTGTAGTGAGAGGCATCATTAAAACTCAACCAAAAATGCTTGTGCAAGCTACAATGTGGTTGGCAAAACCGATTCTATAGAAGATGATGACATGTAATCAGGCGGCCGGTTAGTCATAATAGAATGCTCGCGACAGAGCGGCACAAATCGAAAGAAAAATATCACACTTAACACTACTAGCATTTTTTTTAACGAGAATCAATGAAATGTTGACATGGCATGGCAACATGGTTACGTATAAGATGGGTCTAGAATACTTTGAGCCTACCCCCCCCCCCTCTCGCACAAATTGGACTTCCTTTACTAGTTTACTTTTTTATACTGAAAAACCATTCAGCTAACTCGAATCACCTTCGATCAGAAGGTGAACTGATTCCGTTGCTTGATAGAATCTCAATCGATAAAAAATGCGTAAACTCACAAACAAGAGTCGGGCAAAAATTTACGATGTTTTGTCATAAACTGTTATCAGGCGACTCCAACCAAGTACGTGACCGAAAACCACTCCAACTACAAACTACTTCAAATTACAAACCGATATCTAACTCCATATCAAACCCGACCAGAGAGCGATCATCGTGCGGAATACCAGTACGTGGTAGGCCTTAAAACTAATTAAAACTATCCGAAACATCCTCATTGCCCGACGAACCTTGCGTTTGTCAACAAATTCAAGTTCACACACACGATGCGTCAAGGCCAGTTCCAAATATGGTGAACCAATTTTAGTTTTCGTCACGCGGCTCCAGAAACATCCGCCTGTTGCATAATGGCCCCTTGGATCGATAGACGATGCGTTCGGTGGACATTCCTCCAAACCTCCCCCGACGTCTCTGGTCCCCGCATGAAGTAGGCATTGCACCTTTCGGGCATCACTCAATCGAGGGCCCATATGATGCAAAGCGCGTACTGGTGATGAGTGTGGTATGCGCGCTCACCCCTTTTGAATACACCTTTGGAATACGTAATGAGCTCTTTGGGAGTACCTGATTCGGACATTCTCGCTAGTTTTGTTTTGGTTGGGCGTATTTTTATTAATCAATTTAACTTCTTAAACCGGGATCAGTGAAGTCCATTTGGGGTGGGGAGAGACGATAGTGCGTGCGTTCGGCTGATTCCGATTCTCTCGTAGCGATTAAATTGGCGAACCCGAGAATGTCGATCAGCACGAAATCGTTCGGTGATATAAAAGCAATATTCAACTCTTTAGTCAGTACCATTGCTTCATCAGTTACGAATTAAGTCAGTTCTTAGTCAGTGTACAGGCAGCAGTTCTATAAACTTATTAGCAAAAAATGGCCGCCAAGATTGTTGTGAGTATTCTAGAAGATTCTTGTGTGCTCTGATTAGAGCAGTGTGAAAATCTCAACTTTCTGTGTGTTTCTCATATCAACAGACACTGTTCGTCGTTTTCCTCTTCGCTTCGGCCGTGCTGTCTGCTCCTGCCCCAAAGCCTGATCCCAAAGCCCAATTTCTGGCCGCCGCCCCAGTTGCATACTCCGTAGGTGCTCTACCCTATGCCTACTCGAGTTATGTGTCACCCTATGCCAGCGTTGTATCGCCCTATGCATCAGCCTACGCTGCCTATCCAGGACTAGGTAGGTTTCCGGGAACTGGGAAACTTGTATCGTGTTTTATTATTTATTGTTATCTTTTCTCTCTCATTGCAGCCTACAGTTACTCTTATCCGTACGCCACCGTACTATAGAAGTGCCTCAGATGAAAAATAATCTTCATCGAACATTAAACGATTAGTTTTAGGTTTAGTTATAAATCTTGTACAAATTTTGCTTATCCAAAATAAATGGTACTTCAATAAAAAATCGATTCAATACCAAAGGAATTGAGACAATTTTGTTACTGTAATTATCGAAAAATGAAAGATATGTTTCGTTAGTTACCATTGAATGCTTGATTAATTTGCTAATATTTGAATTATATTGACAACTAGTAGGGCCCTTCATTAACGTCATCTTCTTCTAGCCTTATTACGTTTCTGTAGCGATATTTTCAGATCTTGTTGGAGTACGTTCAAATTTTTCGACTTTATTTTAAGGGGAGTGGTAAGGGGTTGAGAAATTGTGAAAGGCCGAAAGGGTGTGAAAGGGTGTTAAAATTATGGCAAAAGGCGTAAAAGATGGGGTGTGGAGGTGGTTAAAAATGTCAGAAAACATTGAATGTAATATTTGAACCGTCCCATCCCAACAAACATTAATGCTGAATAAATGTTTGTTCAAACAAATTTGGAAAAGTTGTTCAGCTTTTTCGTCTAGAAAGCTGAATAGCTTCTCCAAACTTGTTTGAACAAGCAGATATTCGACACTGATGTTTGTTGAGATATCTCCAGGGGGCAAGTCACTCGGCCACCATGTGATAACACCCTCAAAAACACAATCCGCCACACTTCAAACACACTCGCCACCACGTGGAAGATAAATTCATTTCTGGCAACACTTACACGAATCGAATGTTTGTTTTCTCACTGTTTTGTTTCCCTCTCGCTTCCACTTATGTGATTTAGATGATACATAAGTGTGCGGGTATTAAAGTTAAAAAGGTCCATGGTTGCCAATAAGCATAAATCTTCGATTATAGAATTGACAAATATGTTGAAACACAGAAACACCTTCCGACACACTGAAACAAACATTTTGAAAAAATGGGTACAAAATACCCGATAGCCTGACGTGGGTGAAATCGTTTTACCCATTTAAGGAGTTAACACACTTAAGTTAAAAATGGGTGATATTTTACCCAATAATGGGTATTTGCCGATTACAGTATAAAATGAGCAATCTCAATTTACCCATTATGAAAAAGATCACACAAATGTCAGAAAATCGGTATTTTTTACCCATTTTCTTGAACAAAAATCATTTGCGAGGATGGGTAAAAAATACCCATTTCTCAACGTTTAACGTTTGCATTTAAAAAAATGGACAAAAATCGCCGATTTTTCATAAGAATTTACCTTCATCCGCACTGACAAAACTATCCATGCAGCATCAATCATAGTAACCCATGAGTCAGCAGACAAAATTTGACAGCTCTATCAGTCGAACTCTAACCGTGATGGCAAAAACAGTGAAGCAACTCCGTTCAGAAGTGTGCGCGTTCAAAGAACGGCATCACCGCCGCGTCGACAACGGACATCGTGCGGCACTTTGTGATGCCGGATACGCCCGTTCCGGCATTTACATCATCTTGGCACTATTAGATAACAATCAGAGCATCGACAGAAAGCCCGGTTTCGGACGGTCGACGACCCTGAGCGATAAGAAGCTCCAAAGGATGCTGAAGAGGAAGACCGAGGGAAAAGTGGCTACATCGCTGCGTGCGCTTGGCCGGGAGGTCGGTTCAACCGGTCAAACAGTGAAAAAGTACCTGGCGAACGTGAACATACATGTCAGGAAGCGGAAGTCGCGTCCGTTGGTTTCGGAGCTGCAGGCAATGACGCAGCGGCAGCGACTGAATAAGATGGTCAACTAGATTTTCCCGGTTAACCACGACGTGGCGGTGGTAATGGACGACGAAACCTATCCCAAGTAACACAACTTGTCATATTACTGTTAATAATACACCTTTTTAGACCAAGCTCATGCTTTTTTTCTAACGTCAATAACTCAATTTCATACTCGCATATAACCGAAAAAGCGCAAGAAATGTGGCATTTTTGAACATCTATTGTTGCACATTTCCAAATTTCAACAATTAGGTCATACCAGATGTTTTGTAGAACATCCATAAGACAACTATTATGTTCTATGGATGCTTCCAACAGCATGTTTATAACATAATGGTATTTTTTGTCAAAGCAAGCACGGTATGAGCAAAGTAAAAAAAAATATAAACAAGATTTTTCAATGGCGAAACGATATCGTAGCTAATGGTATTTTACGCGTTAAAGATAATTGTTTATAACTTTTTCAAATAGAAAATTAAAAGTGCTTTACGCATGGAAGTTGTATCAAAATTTTGTATGCGGCTTAAGGTTAGCAGTGCAAATTTCCGTTTTACCTTCCATTATTTCATCCGCCATTGATTGGATTAAAAAACGTAGAAGGTATCCCGAATAAATTATTGAATTTTAGTGAGATTTCTTTATGGAATCCACAAAAATCAACATGGCGATTTTCCAAGTCTACAGTACGGGTAAAAACATTAGTAACACATTTGATTTTCAAATGTTCGTTTTTTCTTTTCTGCGTTTTTGTTGTGAAATTGAACAGGGTGATGTCAGTATGAAGGAAAATACAAATACAATTTTTCTTTTATGTTCATCTCAAAAGACTCCCCCACATATTAAGCGTAACAATTAATAAAAAATACTGAACAATCTTTATGCTTGCTTTATGTTACATTTGTAAACCCCTTGGCCCAATTTGGCTTCTATTTGAATCAGTAAGTGGCATCACAATCTTACATTTAGGTAGTGTTTTTTATCATTCTAGTATTTCAAATAAACATATTTTCAGCCGTCACTGTATTGGATTCACAATCTATTCTGAATAATTTCACTAATGCATGAGGATGTTAAAAACGTGTTTAAATTAATCTTCAATGCAACCTATCTACATATTTACAAACATCTAGCATACACGCTATTTCCAAACAATCCAGAATTAAGTACGTTTGACTCAAATCAGTCAAAAGTATGGCTACTCAAATTTGAGTAAATATAGTTCATAGTGGTAAGATGACAAACGGTCACCGATGTTTTCAAAAAGTAAAACTTAAGTTGATCGAACCAAAATAGAACAAAAATGTGTTCGCTGTTCTGGTACCACGTTTGAACCGAATACGTGCGGAAAAACATCCTCAAAACTTTTTCAAGACTAGACATGTTTGGTATTTCATCATTTTTTACAACAACTGCTTATATTCTTGTCAAAGAAGATGTTTCTGTCGCGAAAACGGTGGAGGAATTGATAAATAAAACGAAGAAAGAACTCAAAAACATGCTTACACGTATATTTTCGTCCGCAATGGCGAATGTTCCGATTAACTGCCGGAAGACCGCTCGCAAAGGCCCCCCCCCAAAAAATTTTTTTTTTTTCCTTATTACCTTCCATGGAAAGGTAATCAAATGCAGTTATCGGTCTTAGCTTTTTTTATCAACATCCGAAAAAAGTCCATTTTTTTTCATGCAAACGTTATTCCATACACTCATAAATGGGTAAATCGAGTTTACCCATCTAATGGGTTGACTCCCTTTTTGGGGAAATGGGTAAAATCTTACCAATTAATTGGTTTTTTATTCTTACCGTGTGCAATGATGAGTAAAGCTTGTATTACACTGTTTGTCTAAAAGCCAAATATTTGTCATAGATATCTGTCAGCTGTCTAGCTGCATATGCCAAATATTTGGCTATTGGACAAACAGTGTAATACAAGCTTAATGGCTGGAACAGACATACAGCGTCGCGGTCGGTGTACCCTTATGCCTGTGCAGCTACGCCGTGAACAGACATGCAGGCTCGAATATTTCTCTCTCAATTTACTGGGTAAATTTTTAAAAGCAAACCATTGGAAAATCAGCGCCACCTAGTCTAGGTTTCACCAAACTAAAATTGACAGACTATCAAATCTCAAGGCACGCAGGTGGCGCCATCAACATACGATTCACCAAAACTAACGGGAACAAGCTGTAATTTTAAAATATCAGTTACAGAAATTTACACACGGAGGGCACTCCAGCTTGGATGTCTGTTCTCTGTGATGCTGAAAAGCATATTTATTGTGGGGTTGTGTCACCAAATCTCGACAGCAAACAACTTTTTGGCGATGTTAGCTTCAAGCTAAAATTAGATAAATATTTATTTATCGTATAATGGATTTTTTATATACCTGACGTACAATTTTAGTGTAGAAATCAACAATTTAGAGGAATCGTATTGCGTCCACTTTGTAGGTTAGCTGTAAGCTCGGCTGTAAGTTTGTAGTTTAAGTTTAGTTTCCGAATTCATCGTGCAATTTAAATAAAAGTATGCTGTGAAAAATACTTATAACATCAAAAGTTTTCCTTAAAGATGAATTGTAGAACTGTCAAATCCATACTGTGGCATATTTGAAAATGAAAGCAAATTATTTGTATTTGAAAATGAACTTATAACTAGAAAGTATCGTGCAATCAAAATAAAATGTATGCTACGTTTTGATTGAAAGAAAAATGGTTTCATATATGTGGTTTTAATTTTCAAATGAATTATTATAAATTTGATAGAGACTGGAACTGGAGGTTGGCGTCGTTCAATCACTAATGTTTCCATCCTGAAAAGATCTAAGGGAAAATATTTTCTTCATATCTTCTGAATGCACTTGAGCTAGCTCTATCTGCTGCCGTCGTCGCTTTTGTGCACCGCTGCAAAAAAGGTTTATTATCAGTGATACGGTTTGTCATGCTCAGTGTTGAACTCTAATACCAATGTTTGTGAATCCTTCCTGATTTGTTGATTCGTCGGGGTGATTCGCCAAGAGGAAGATATTCTAATGGGAAGCTGTTGCATTATTTGATACACAGGGGAGAAAATCCACACGAATGACTTTCTTAAATGGTGGACTGGACAGTTCCACAATTTCTATGCGAAAAGAATCTACTTTCTAATAAGGGCATCGAATGGAATCATAACAGAATGGAATCAAATGGAGAATTTTCTATGTAGATAAAAATAATTATCAACACCAATGAAAAATAAACACTTTTCAGAAGGAAAGGCAAAACTATGAAATAAAACAAGATTTATTTTTTGTGTGTAGACTAAGGAGCTTGGACGACTTGTGCAAATTTAATTTTCTTTCTTCTCCTGAAAGCGCGTGCATTTGGCGAAGTTTGAATCGCTCCACCGTGGTCGGATTAAAGTTTGTAATTACTTGGCTTGATGCAGCTTACAACGCTCAAGCAGTTGGTCCAACACAACCCAGGTAACCAATACGCATTTAGTCTGTAATAAGCATTTCAAATGCAAAATAGCACTGATGAAGCATTATCATAGCATTGCAGTAAAGCCATATATTGGGCCAAAACCGGCATTTATGTTGCATTTAAGGTGACTTAATTGCTTGATAGGCTACCGTAAAGACGCTTTGGAACAGTTTATTGATTACCTTTGATTGAAAGTCACGCCCCCAAGAGGTTTGTAGAGTTGGTGTCCGGTCGGTAGTATTTGACCGTGTGTGAGCGAGTTCGACTAACCGATTTGATAGTTGGTTGGTGGTCTGAGCAAAATCAAACAAATTTGAAATTTGATTTATGCATTGCAATGCATATATTTATACAAATATGCATTGCAATGCATATATTTTTGCTTACATTTCGGTTTATTCTCGAGTGCTTTTTGCCGGTGCCGAATATTCAAACATGAGTCAGATTAATTATAAAGTTTGCTTATTGGACTCGTCTGTCGATTCCGTTATGTGGACGTGTATTGGATGCACACGCAAGTTTCACGCCGCCTGTGTGGGTTTGACGGTTCCCCGAGGCTCACTTCGGAACCTAAAAGAAGGAAGAAAAGCTGTTGATCCGTTGTTATTTGTGCTACCATGTTGTGGCTCATGCCAAACTCTGGTAACCGCAACTTTTTAGTTCAACGTTCTCACACAACAACAAGAGCTCCTGGCTAAGCAAATTAGTGGAAACACGTAGGTTATGCATAGACTTGCTCTCCAAATTTAGGGAGCCAAATTTAGTTTCGGAAGCTATTGAGAGTATGGAAGTCATTCTCACAAGCATAAAGAAACAGTAGTTTGACAGGAAGTACTACGATGCTGATAAATCATTTAACTTCTTTAGTTGACACAGCAATGACGTCAACAATGCATACTCTAGCAGGATATCTAAAAAAGGAGCTGCTAGATATTATAATAATTATCAATGAGATAAGTCAGCTCAATCCGCTGAGCATAGAAACGGCAGCCAGTTTTAATATGCAAAGCAACTCTATGCTAGAGCTCGATACCTTGGACATAAACGCAATACCAAGGCATGGGAAAGCACACACCAATGCACATTTAACTCCGTCACTCAATTCAAATCCCAGCCTGGCAAAAGAATTGAATCATAACAGCAAACACGACACCGACGGCTCAGGTTGGCGACTTTTGGGAATGAGGAAGGTATGGAAAGCTAATTGGAGTGAATATGATGCTCGAAAATTGCGTCGTTTGAATCAGCAGAAATTGGCTGAAAAGGCTAAAAAGAAGAAGAAACAGTATCTAGATAATCTAGCAAAAATAGCAGTAACAAGGCCAACAATAATCAAAACAACAACAAAAACAACAACAGCAATAACAACAACAACAACAAAACAACAAAACAACAACCACAACAACAACAACAACAACAACAACAACAACAACAACAACAACAACAACAACAACCACAACCACAATAGCAACCGTACACACTGAACTGTTTTCTACAATAAATGCAACAACAACAACAACAACAATCTCAATACCATCGGCAATCCACACAATCCACTACCACATGATCGAAACCTACTTGCGGCAGCGAAGTATCGTTTTTCCAGGCCGCCACCTAACTATCAACCGATACAATTTCAACGAGGCGGAATCAAAACGAAATCTTACACCCTTACCCGGCATTTGATGAATCTTCACGCATAGCTCCTGCACATTCACCCCACTGGATGGCTCCGGGGAGTTTTTCAGCTGCACCATGTGAGTCATGTTCATGCTCGCATGGGAATTCGAGTTTTCATCGGTAGTGACGAAACCCTTAGAGGAGGATAATGATTTTGAAGAGCACGACGCACGAGAACTTGACGACATCTCTAGATCAGAGAGGGGTAATTAGTTTTAATAATTTTAATTTATCGACTAATCGTATCAGCAAACGCTTCCCCCTAAAAGACAATTAAGTACCGAAATTATAGTTTATTGAGAAAATTTTAACCGTATGAAAAGTTCGGTTAAAATTCAAGAAATTCATAATAAAATTTCGGGTTGCTCATTCCCAATAACAATGGCACATGAAAAGTTGGGATCAAAACGTTATGAGTGAAGAAGTCTTTGGAAATTTTTATAATGTTTTTAGAAATGACCGCAATTTGGAAATTTCTGAAAAGAAGTCGGCGGGGGGTGTTTTAATAGCTATTTCTACCAAGTTTAATTCAGAAATTATCGATACTTCAAAAGTTAAGGAATTTGAACATGTATGGGTGAAAGTACACATGGCAGGTGAAACACATGTACAGCATACTCAGTTGAAATCGAATCTAGAAGAATCGTGTGTTGCGTGGAAGGAACAACATAAAATGTGCGTGGGCGATTTTGTAAATTTATCATTTCCAATGGTAGTTGACGTAAACAGTGTTTATCGAAGCTTTGATCGTTCAGTGAAAGTTTATAAAACATGACGAGAAGGAGACGATATTAACTTCAAGCAACTCTACCGGTTTTTTTTTTATTTATTTTTTTCGAAAAAAGGTGATTGCACAAACATTTTTAGAAGATGATTCTGAAACCAGAGCAGGAGCATTATCATATAAAAAAAGGATGAAGTGTTTTTGGTGATCCCGAAATCCAAGTAACAAATAAATATTTTTGTGGAAACGATGTATTTGCATTGTTTGACTTACACCATAACAATCACCAAATTGTTTAAATTCTCATCACAACAGAAAATCCAATTTGAAACATATTACTACAAGTTACTAAGTTCCTAGCTACTAACACAACGCCTCCCATCAACTGGAAAAACATTCGTTCCAATTCGTTCAGAACAATTTTTCGGTTTTCGGTCTGCTTCCGGTCCGACTTTACTTTGACTTTTTGCCTCATGTTGTTTATTTTCTTCGTCACTTGCTGAACGGACATGTCTTTTTCTGCTTCGCTGACGGCGATTTTTCCAGCAGAGCTTTTCCAAAGGATGCCAGAATATCCACAAACTTCGCACCATCAGCAGTTTTTTTGCCGGTAGTTTTGCTGCCTGTTGGATTCTGATTTCCATTTTCACTATCCTCACATGAAAAAAAAAAAAAAAAAACATATAATTAGCCCATTTTTAATATTGCTAAATAGAATAGACATACTGTGATTCAGTTCATCCTCCAGATACTCCTTGTTGAAGGAATCGTCAGACATCTTCTCGTATTGATATTTCAAACATTTGTTTTGTGTGTACCAAAGAACCTACCTACCTACCTACCTAAGAAAAACAAAAAAAAATGTTTTTTTTACAGAGCATTTGCATTGTTTGATTTACACCACAACAATCACAAATTGTTTAAATTCTCATCACAACAGAAAATCCAATTTGAAAAATATTCCTACAACTTACTAAGTTCCTAGCGATTCTACTAACACAACGCCTCCCATCAACTGGAAAAACATTCTTTCCAATTCGTTCAGAACAATTTTTCGGTTTCAGTCTGCTTCCGGTCCGACTTTACTTTGACTTTTTGCCTCATGTTGTTTATTTCTTCGTCACTTGCTGAACGGACATGTATTTTTCTGCTTCGCTGACGGCGTTTGAGATTTTCCCAGCAGAGCTTTTCCAAAGGATGCCAGAATATCCACAAACTTCGCACCATCAGCAGTTTTTTTGCCGGTAGTTTTGCTGCCTGTTGGATTCTGATTTCCATTTTCACTATCCTCACATGAAAAGAAAGAAAATAAGATATAATTAGCCCATTTGTAATATTGGTAAATAGAATAGACTTACTGTGATTCAGTTCATCCTCCAGATACTCCTCGTTGAAGGAATCGTCAGACATCTTCCCGTATTGATATTTCAGACATTTTTTTTGTGTACCAACAATGCTTTTTTCTACCTAAGAAAAACAAGAATTTTTTTTTGACAGAGCAAATGCTAAGTTCGAAATTCGAACTTACTCCGAGTAAAGTACAACTTTATTCATACGAATTTGAGCAACAAACAGTTTACTTTACTCAAACTGGTTAGCTTGTGAGTAATTACTCGTTTTTATTCATATGGGAATTGAGGCAGGAATCCTCCGATGGCTCGAATCCTATCTTACTAACCGTCAACAAATAGTTAGATTCAAAGGGAAGAAATCAAATCCTATTAAGGTCACTTCTGGAGTCCCCCAAGGCTCTCACTTAGGTCCTCTTTTATTCATTTTGTATGTAAATGACATTTCCTTTATTCTCAAAAACATTAAATTTCTTATTTACGCTGATGACATGAAACTATTTTTAGAAATAAGAAACAAAGAAGATATCATGACATTCCAGAAAGAAATAAATGATTTCTATATTTGGTGCAACAAAAGTCTTTTACAGCTGAACGTAAAGAAATGTAATTCGATAGCTTTTAGTAGGAAACGAAACACCCCAGACATAACTATCAATCTAGGGAATCAGCCAGTTGAGAAATGTAAAAGAACAAGGGATTTAGGAGTTATCTTGGACTCGAAACTAACTTTCATTGAGCATTACAATACTATCATCAACAGAGCAAATAATATGCTTGGATTTATAAAACGTTTTTGTTACAATTTTCATGATCCGTACACAATAAAAACATTGTACATTGCATATGTGAGGTCAATACTGGAATATTGTAGCGTGGTTTGGTCACCATTTTCAGTCACCCATGAAGAACGACTAGAATCGGTACAGAAGCAATTTTTACTGTATGCACTTCGTAAATTAGGTTGGACAAGGTTTCCGCTTCCATCTTTTGTCAAAACTTAATTTTTACATACCGTCGCGGCAACTACGAAATAGAAATATATTTATTACAAGCCATCATCGTACAAATTACGCCAAATTTGTACCTCTGAATCAGATGATGGCAACTTACAATAAGCATGGAGAAAATGTAGACTTTACTATGACCAAAACAAAACTAAAACAATACTTCAATTCAATTAGATAATGACGAACGATTCAAAACATTAAAAATGCAAATCTGATGTGTTAGTTTCCTAAGGCGTACTGTATATATAAGTGAAACATAAAATGTAAGTACTATTGTAACAAAACGGTCTACTATTGATTGACGACAAATAAATAAATAAAACTGAACAGAATGACTTTATTCATACGCCGTTTGATCAGAAAAACTCACACTTTTTTTGCATTGAATTTTGAAAAATGTTCCATAAGTATAAGTAGTTCAATTACTAAATTAAAAATGACCTTCTGTCATACAAATTTGCATATCAACAGGTTCAAAAATTTGATTTTCCTTACACGGTCGCAGATAGAGGGTAGCAAATGTCTTTTCTTCTTTATAAAAAAACTTTGCATTGTCGCCGGGTGTCAGATTTTTCAATTGTGGCCCGTCCCCTATTTATTGAATTTGCAGCCTTCTGCGTGTTCGTGACTCCCTTCTTTCTTGGCTATGCTATTATCGCTAGTATATATCGCGCCTTACGGACCAAATTGATTCAGTGTTTGACAGCATCTCTAAGCTGCTGGTTTGTACGAGGCTTTGTCGGCCGGTTGTGCTAGGGAAGACAGAGCAATGTCAAATTACCACTGCGATGATGGTAATTTCGGGCCATGACGAACCGCAAGGGTAGGACACGATGCTTCTGACAACAAGACATTCAGAGTCATCTCATGATTCTTGCCGTCGGAAACTCGATGCGACGACGAGTGTAAAAATTACTATCCGGGAGGGGATAGTATATCACTTTATATCCCAAGTAAACCGGAAACAGGAATTAATTTTTTAATGCGTGAGTCATGGCCACCGTCCTTTTCAGGACGATCAATTAAATTTACAATAAAAGAGTTGGAATTTAAGTGAAATTTTCATGATTTAGCCAAAACAACCGTATAATCAAAAACTGCAATAGTTTGAGGCATTTAATCGATAGTGGTATGTTCGACAAAGAGTTTTCATAAGAGCCTTGCTGAAAAACGTAAACAATCGCTTTTTCCACAAATTTCTCGACATTGAGAACTTATTAATCCACCAGGATCATTTCGAAGAGGAAGAGTCCAGATAGGGTAAGAGTTGAATAACATATTACTCTTCGTGTCATGAGATATTTACAAAGAAAAAAGAGGCTCCGTTTTCTATTATACAAAACACTTTTTGTTTGTTCCCTTGCGCTGAACTGGCCGGCTTGACGTGCCGCAAGGGCTCAGTAGGGATCACGACCCGGAGCTAAGAGTCAGTTCCATTGTGGTTATATCACATTTATCAGCAGAGCAGCACATCGAAATTTTAGGTTCATTATTCTTTATATGCTATACAATTTCAGATCATCCATGGATATCCCAAGTTTTGTAAAATAATTTAAAATCAATTTTTTTTTCTGGTGGCTATGATACATTATCTAAGCTTTCAGATTCATGGTGGATGTACAATTGCAGTGGGACCACAATCTGCAGACATGTAAATACAAATGAAATTATTATCATTTTATATTATAACATCCATTCACTACATTTTGTATGCTTTTTTATAAGTCATTTTCAGCTTCGCATTTATGCATCCATGTCATTTATAGCTCATCTAACCTACGTTATGTATTTGAAAAGATAGGAAGGTTTTTAATATTTTTTTTTTAGAAAGGATCATATTCGAAAAATTCTACTTAAAAAGCACTTTCCTTCTTCATCAGAAATATATATTAATTCAAAACCTAACAGTTTTCAATCATTCATTTCCTATTTCACAGACATGAGGAATCCTTTATGGTTGTACAAGAGCTATAGAAAAATTCAATTTACTATTTTTTTATTTTAGTTTGATTAAGATTCAGTTTTTAGGTTCATACTCATCTGAAATTTATTTCGCCTTATTACTAGCTGTCTTCAGTTTTTCCAATATTATTATGGTATTAATACACACCTAATTTTTATTTTCAGTAACATAACAGTAGATGTCAGATACATCTTGTACCTACGTTTATTATGTTCTCTGACTATTATTGTGAAAACAAATTCTAATCTTAGTAGATCTTAATCCAATAGAAACTGCAACAGTGGAAGTCTTTCGATGAGTGGATGTTCAGATTAGTTACGGATATATGTATTCTACTATAGTTTACTGGCTTGCTGGTATTATCATTTTATATTATAACGTCAGTTTATTATTTTATGTTATGATATTAAATGATGTGACATAATTGCATTTAAATTCATTTCATTAAAATCGCTATTTCCGATGAGACTCACTACATAAATTATTGCAAGGAAACGGAACAGCACATCGAAATTTTAGATTTACTATTCTATTGCTATATAATTTCAGATTATCCATGGATATCCCAAGTTTTATGAGATAATTTTAAATCAATTTTTTTTCTCGCAGCTAAATTGTCTAAACTTTCAGGTCCACAAATGGAATTGTTATTTTCATTCTTATATTCATTCACTATATTATTTGTCATTATAATATTCATTCGCTATATTTATTATAATTATAATATTAATTCACTATATTTTATACATTACTTTATGGCATTAAATATATATTGGGAAGGGAGGGAGCATCAGGGTATCACTCAAGCTGGAATTGGACAATGGAGTGGTATGACAACCGGCGTCTAGGAGGGAACAAACAGTATCATTTTCTTTATCCTACCGATTCGATTGTGGTGCTGTGAATTCTACTCCAACAATTTCAGTGAGAGTGACGCGCCCTTCTTAACAAGCCATCCCGTAGAAAGCTTAATGAGTATTGCGAATTGGGTTATTCGATTTGTGGGATCGTATCGTTGGAAGGAGAATCTTATGTTCCCGCGGGTTTCGCGTAAGTGTCTCTGCTTACGGGTCCGCCCCACCGTTTTTGGCCCTTCATACAGCGTTACTGTGAAGGCAAACCGGTAACTCAATTTGATCTTGCTATTAAGTGGAGCTGCATACATGACAAGGTCTTAGAAGGGATGGTGGCTACCTTACATACATACCTTGTGATCAAAAAGTTCCGGTAATTTTCAATTTAAAAAGGCCGCCTTTATTTTTTCGGTAAAATCTTTTTAGTGTAAGATGGCAACACTAGTTCTGATATTCTGTCAAAGTGTGAGAGCAAATTATCCATTAGTTTTGTTTTGACAACTGCTTTTGTTAGTCGAAAAATAGACGCTCGGCGATTTTTACCATGGATAAAAAATTGGAACAACGCGTTTGTGTGAAATTTTGTGTTGCAAACGGATTTTCTGCAGCGGAAACGCTCAGAATGTTGCAAAAAGCCTTTGGTGAGGACTCTATGTCACAAAATCGTACATTTGTTTGGCACAAAGACTTTAAAGAAGGCCGTGAAAGCGTGAGTGACATGCCGCGTTCTGGACGACCATCGACCTCAACTACCGATGAAAACATCGCTTCCGTGAAGAATTTAGTTATGGAAAACCGCTCAATTAGCATTCGGGAGATAGCTGCACTCCTTGATATCTCATTTGGATCGACCGAACACATTTTGACGGAAATTCTGGGCATGAAACGCATTGAAGCACGACTTGTTCCAAAAGAGCTGAATTTTTTGCAAAAACAGCATCGAGTTGAGGTCGCTAAACAGATGATTGCGAACGCAGATAGCGATCCCACATTCATGGAACGCATCATAACTGGTGATGAAACGTGGGTATATGAATTTGATATGCTCACAAGTCAACAATCGTCCGAATGGCGCGCCGAAGATGAGCCGAAACCAAAAAAATCACGACAAAGTCGCTCCAAAATTAAAGTTTTACTGACCGTTTTCTTTGATTTTCGCGGTGTCGTCCATTCTGAATTCCTTCCAGAAGGTCGAACGGTTAACAAAGAGTATTATTTACAAGTTATGAGACGTTTGCGTGAGGCAATTCGAAAGAAGAGGCCAGAATTGTGGCGCAATAATTCGTGGATTTTACACCACGATAACGCTCCATCACACACCGCGCTCACTATTTGTGAATTTTTGGCCAAGAACTCCACCAATACCATCAAACAAGCACCATATTCACCAGACCTTGCCCCGTGCGACTTCTTTCTCTTCCCAAAACTGAAAATTCCGCTCAAAATTAAAAATTGAAATAAATGCGTTTTTTTTTCAAATTACCGGAGCTTTTTGATCACAAGGTACATACATACAGTTCGAAGAATTGGATTTTAAGAGTTAGTCGATTATACTTCCACATGTAAACTCACATACTGAAATTAAAACATTTCAATGCTATGTGTCAATTAGATGATGCCATTATTACTATACACCTACGCGGTCCTACGTGAACCTCGCGCTTATATCTTTGATACACACAAAAAATAAATCTTGTTTTAATAAATTTTTTGCACTTTATTTCTGAAAAGTGTTTATTTTTCATTAAATTGAAAGTAAAATTATCTACAAAGAAAATTCTTCGTTTGATTTGAAAGTGTTATTTTTTTGTTCGGTGTGTAAATTTAAAAGTGTTTTCTTTTACAATGAAAATTGTAGAACTGTCAAATCCACCAACACAAAGCAAGTCGTCGTCGTCGTCGTTTGACAATTGAAATTGTCGTTGTGTGAAAATTGCGAGGAAAATGGTTTTTCCGTGTTAATTTTCTGTAAAAATAAGTACGTCGGCAGTCTTTTCGATTTAAGTAGTTCCGGAAAGTGAGTAATTCTTTTGCTTCTATTATTTCCAGGTAAAGGCGGATAATGGAATCCGATAGATATGCTACAATCGCTGGTCGATTGTTGTTCGCTGGTTGATTGTTGTGATGTTGTTCGTATCATTTATAATTTGGGAGTACCATCGGAGCACCTTTTAGCCGAGTTGTAGTCAGAACTGCGCGAGGATCTACGAATGCGGATTGCCATTCGAATGGACGAATGCGGATTGTCATTCGAATGGACGAACGCGGACATTTTACGACTTCCATATAAGAATCCTTAGCAATTATGTGTTAGATAGAATCGGTCAGACAGACTACGTGCAGTTTGTCTGAAGCATGCTGTGAAAGTTACTTTTTATGACAGAATTTTTTTTATTTCATTTCAAACATCATACTTTTATTTTAATTGCACGGCACTTTCATCTTGATTAACCTGCTTTCATGCCACGCTTTCTGATTGATTACAATTTATCTGAAAAATAAACGTTTTAATGTTAAAACTATTTTTATTTCAATCCAAATGGCATGTTTTAATTGTTATTACACGAAACTTTCTCGTTGAAAGTTTATTTTGGAATAAACTTAATTTGCTTTCATTTTCAACGATGCCACGTTTTCGATTTGACAGTTCTACAATTCGTTTTGAAAGTTTCAACTTTTAAATGTACCAAGCAGGAAAATTTTGATTTGACAGTTTGAACGTTTTTGTTGTGAAAGCAACCCGCTTTCTACGAAAAAGAACCAACGCAACTTTTCAATTTGAGCAATGGTTTTTTTAATTCTAACAATCATTATTCTTTGTGTGTATAACCCACCTCTATTTTTTTTTTTTTAGAAAATGTGAATTTTGTAACACAAACAGTTTTGGAAGATGGTTCTGAAACCCGAGGAGGAGCATTATCAAATATGCAAAGGATGAAGTGTTTTTAAGTGATCCGGATTCCAAGTAACAAATAAATATTTTTGTGGAAACGATTTATTTGCATTGTTTGATTTACACCACAACAATCACAACATTGTTTATATTTACATTACAACAGAGAAGCCAATTTGAAAAATGTTCCTAAAACTTACTAAGTTCATAGCCAATGAAAAGAAGCTGAAAAGAAAGAAAATAGCGTATAGTTAGCTTATTTGTAATATTTGTAATAAGAAAAAACAATGTTGACAGAGCAAATGCTATGTTCGAAATTCGAACTTACTCCGAGTAAAGTATTCATACGAATTTGAGCAAATTTTCAAACCATTTACTTGACTCAAATTGGTTTGCTTAAGATGATGTGATGATGTAATACTACCATCTATTATAGCAAGCTAACTTTCCATAGCAGGGGAATAATCTGAAAAAACGATTTGATCGGGATTCTATTATTGTTTTTGATCATCAAGCTCCTGTATGAAAGGCCAAAATCTCCTTTCAAAAGCGAGTTCACACAGACAGCACTAGAATCGAGCCCTCGAATGACAGAATAAACCCAATAGATGGGGTCGAAGAGCCCGCCCTCGTTCCGCGAAATGTTAACAATAGGGAGGAGGCGGTCCCATGCTCCCTATCCAAATCGTTTGACTTGGGTGCCCTGATGGTCCCTCCCTTTCTCAGTTATATGATATTTAATATTTAGTATATTTTGTACACAAAATATTAGGATATCATTATAGACAAACATGCCAATTTATTCAAATTTCAAACATGAATGATACTACCAATGGATTGTTACTGAAAAATAAATAAAAATTAGATATGTATTAGTATCCTTCTTGTCCTGGAAAAGCTGAAAACAGAATAGATCATTCCAAATATCAAAGATAAAATTTCAATAAAAGATATTGTTTTATAAGACATGTTGTAATATTTTTTTCTTTATACTGTTCTAGTAACATTTCAAATATAGCAATTGGAGTGAACGAAGAGTCCGGTTTGATGATTCCTGAAATAAATGGCTTATCTTACCATAATGCCACTAAACACAATATTAAAATATAATCGTACATTGCGTATAAGCACATGCCAGTCTTTTATGAATATAGTAGTTGAAATTCGGAAGTCCAATTTAAATAAAATGTAATGCTGAAATGCTGAAAAACAAATTGAGCCTTCGATGCCTGTCGTGTTGCTCCCGGCTCTTACATGGTTTTGGAATGCAAAAATGATTCCAAAGCGTGCTGAAATTATTAATCAAATAAGCATGGGAAATATACAATATGATTTAAAGGTACACGACCTTCAGTCGCACCCCCTCACTTTGCTATTGTCAGATTGACAACATTGCCCAGGCTACGCCAACCAGCGTCTCCATGTTTCAGCTGGCAGTCTTTTGTGATCATATGACTCGTTGAGGCGTGAGGTATGAACTTGTGAGAACGAGAGGTCGGCCGCACCCTCCTTCGAAGTTGTCAACTCACCATTTGAAGCCCTTACTCAAATTGGTTTGCTTATGAGTAATTACTCGTTTTTATTCATATGGCCTAATAAATCAAAACTGAAACCACCGACTCTACACGCTAAGATGAGAATACCAAAAATTAGGTATTTATTTTACCTTAAATTAGGTATTGTTGAAAATACCTAAAATATCGGTAAAAAGAAACGATCATAAACAGTAAGTTTTACTGACATTTGGGTAATGTTCACTTTCGAACAAGGATGCCATATTTACAGACATGTCTGTAAATTTGCAGAATTTTCATTTTTGTTGCAGACTTTTTTAACGATGCAGTATAGTGGATACGGTAAGAAGCTTTGTTGAAATATTTTAAAATAGTATAGGTAAAATTTATTTTTAAAGTAGTAATCCTTGAGGTCTTTAAGTAATAGTATGACGAGAGGAATAATATGTGTGAAATAGTCGGTGCATGCCAAAAATAAACCCTACAGCAAGAAATAAGTTCTCACCCATGTTAGGCATTGGGAGAGGGAAACAAACAAATCGCTAGAACCTGAACAAAGCAATAGGTAGTATAAAAGCACGATCGGTCGCATATTCTTTTACCAGTCAGGGGGTATCCTCCCCCTTGCCTACCCTGCATCGGGTAGCTTGGTAAAAGATCATGCGCCCGAGCGTATACTACCTTCATATGCCCTCCGCTCGTTTTTAACTTGTACCTTTCAATTTTCAAAGCCTGCCGTTACGCTAAACGGAACTATCAATACTTTCTCTTCATTTCTCTTAGTTCTAGCAATTAATTACTGTCCAACCCTGAAGCCTCTCATGTTGATGGGAAATTATCTGCTTCTGATAAATTTTCTTCATAGATCGTTACTCCGCGTATTGGGAGTATACAACAAACAACAATCAAAGTGTACTATATTCATGTTTAGTGGTCTTATGATTAGATAAGCCATTTATTTCAGAAATCATCAAACCGTGTTCTTCGATCACTCCAATTGCTATCTTTGAAATGTAACTAGAGAAGAATGAAGAAATTTTTTGACAACATCCGACATTTGAAGAGAGACCAGAGTGTTTTGACAACATGTCTTATAAAATAATATCTTACTTTGAAACTTTATCTTTGATATTTGGAATGATCACTTCTGTTTTCAGATTTTCCAGGACTAGTAGGACATTAATACAATAATACAATTTTTTTTTTCAGTATCAATCCGGTGGATGTCAGATATATTTTGAATACGCATATTATATTCTCGTATTGTCTTACTGTAGCCGCATTTTACATGGTTATTTAATTTGTGTCTTTAAATTCAATTCCTTGTTTGAAATTTGTATGAAAAGCATTTTTGATACACTGAGAAAAAAGTTTGGTAAACATAAACATATTCTAGTTTCATTTAACCGGAATTTCACGTTGAATTGGGCACAAACATCATATCAGTTTATTTTGAATACCTACGGTGGTTAAAACAAACTAAAATTTTGAGTATTTGTTTCGGAAATTAACCAGTTAAGTTCAACTGACATCCGTTTGAATCAACCACAATGTTGGTTGTTTCATTATTGCAGCTACGAAAACAAACACATTTGTTGGTTGATTCTACCAACGCATATAATTTGTTTCAAAAAGTTTTAGTACGATTTAAACTGAATTGCTGGTTGAAACTAACAAACATTTCCGTTTACAATCACCTACGTATTTTTCTGTAATTTAAAGAATATATATTTTAATATAATCATGTACATTTATAGACTTCTCTCAGTCTAAGCGAAATTTACAAATGTTAATGAGAGCCTTTCTACTATTTTCAGGTTTTTTTTAAGTAAAATTTTGTTGATTGAAACATATAACAATTAACATAAAGGAGATCATTTAATCATTAAAACAACAAAAATGAGGTCTCCCTATCACGAGGTAAAAAGTACAAAACAATTCTTTCGGTAGGCTTTAGCAGCTTTATTGGGGCCTCAGATGAAGACTGTTTCTGTATGAAGACAACCTTACCAGCGGCATTGGTGGCTCGAATAATATTCGGCGGCCTTGGTACGCGTTTCATCTTTTCGAGACCATAGGTTTGTTGTTGACTACACGTTAAACCGTTATGTTTGGACTGGTAATCATCGTTTTGAGGAATTTCTTCATAGAATTCCTGAAAATGCTAAAAACTTCGAAAGTTTATTTCACTGAGTGTTGTAGTGTTTGTTTTATTAATGAAATGAACATAAAAATTTTGAATTCAACTATTTAATTTATGTAACGAAAAATTGACTTTGTAATTCATTGTTATTCAATGGTTATTTTTGGACAAGGAATAAAGAAGTCTGTTGAATTTATTAAATGAAAACTAAATTTTGATTTTAAAATACAAAACTCGAAAGAACATTATATAACAAAAAACAAAAACTATTGAAAATTGTGTCATCTATGTGAATGCTTCAAAAATATGAATCAAGATTGCATACAATACAAGAAATAGATACAGAAAGGTTTACATAATCATACACACAGCCAAAATGACATAACTCGCTCTCTTATTACGTCTTTTTGTTGAAAAAAAAAGTCAAATTTTGCAAAGAAAACTAATTTACAGACTTTTTTAGACATTCCCAGACATTTCAAATTTTTTTCGCAGACATTTGAAACAAATATCTGGCATCACTGCTTTCGAATATATGAAGTTATTATTTACCTAAAATTGAATTTATTTTACGTCACTGAAGCCAAGTGGTCACCATATTTTTCCAAATGAAATTGTAATTAATTTTCTTATTAATCTCTCAATAAATAGTTATCTCATTTCCAAATCTTTGAAGCAATAAATATTGCATTCTATTTTTTTATTCTAGCTCCAACGGATCCTTGTGGGCCAACGAGAATTTGATGCAGAACGGTGCAACTCAGCATCAATGTTGAGTCGATGCAGAAAATTTTTTTCTGTAGTAGAGCAATCCAGATGTATAATGCAAAAGTGAGGTTAAATGTCGTCAATGGCGCTCTTGAAAAATTATTTTTCGAGCTATTTAAGCAAAGTATTTGGTGATTAAAAGAGCAAAAATTCGTCGATAATGATGATACCAACCAATTCCATGCAGTTTAAAAAATAGTCAGAAAGTTATTATCAATTTCAGTTCTAGATACTACGACGATTCATCCATACTCTTAATGGATAATTTTTTTTAAAATACGAAATAAAATCTGTCATACATTTGAACATTTGTTTCTCCTTGAGTGCAGAATTTGTAAAACTAATCCGAATAGATAAATTTTTAAATTGCATGTCTTTTTTAGAGCATTCTGTAAAATAAAACTTCAAAAAAAATACCCAATGTTGAGTAAAACGTAACGATAAAAAATCGGAAATATTTAACGTTTATCTTCCTTTAATACTTTTACCCAATATTAAGTAATCTGTGTTTATGCATAATTTTAATGTGTGCACTTTTGAGCGATTATCGGTACTTTTTAACGATCTTTAGGTATTCTGATCTTAGCGTGTACTTATAGTAGCGTAATCAATAAAGACGCAGCCTGGCTAGCACCGCTACGTAGCTAACGCAACAAGGCACAATAAAACGTAAACAAAACGCGTGGTCGCGCGCAATCGAACACACTGACGAAGTTGTTCAGAATTCGTTTTCAAGTTCACTTACACCACTGTGTAACTGTGAAAATATGCAAGGCACTCTGGGAGAAGAGAGTGACAATCATTACTCCGTCATTAGTCGACTGTTAATCATTACTGATTGCGTACGTTTGCGAGTGTGTTGGTTTTCCCGACGATCTTCGTCATCGTCATCAGCAGCCAACCCACCACACCAGTAGTGGTACACAGGACAAGAGCGAGAGCCTCGATTAGCGAAGAGCGTTCGTTCGTTCGTCAGTCTTGAGCTCAACTTCAAACGTGTCGGTCATGGAAACCGCAACGCGCTAGACATTTTAGTAGGTCGCGGGACAAGTTTTACTAATGGTGTGTAAAAATACCTATTTTAACTGGTCGATAACGTGTTTTCGCTGATAAAGTGAGTTACAAACTATAGGTTAATGATTGTTCAATCGAACGGAAGAAATTTTATTTTGAATGTGGAAGTGTTTCCGGTTTCACAATTTTTCTGGCTCTAATTCAAGGAATAAATTTGGAGTTTCATCAATTTTTTTTTTACTGGAAAGATTGAAAAGCCAGCATCATCATCATTGAACGGTGAAGAAGAGTAGGAAAAGGAGCGGAGAAAAGAGTTGAACGAGCGGCTTCAATCAGCAGCACAGCACTCACACACATGGGCCGCTGTTCAGCGATCGAGAGCGAGAGGCTCTTGTTGATCAGCCAGCGCTGGGCAGAGGAAGTGATCCGGTGGGGGAGGAGTGCTGTGGTGCTGGTGAGCAAAACAATCGCGTAAATTTTTTTTTTTTGGCTGCGGCTAAAGTATGCTGGCGCGCGGTGATCGTTGCGGAGTTTAAAGAAAAATAACGAAACGAGGATCACCGAATCTCAGCACGGCGCGTTCTCTCTTGGAAGTCAAGCCTTGCGGGAGAGTGTGTGTGTGTGTGAGTGGAAAGGAGTTTTCGTTTATGTACATACCGGGGACTTGTGCAAGAGAGGGAGATATGGACACTGGAGCAGTGAGCGAGAAAGAGCGGTAATGATCTTGGAATTTTGGACTTGCCATCCGTCCGCTGTTCCGTTCCGTCCAGTTCCATCGTTCGTGTGCTTGCTAGTGATGTCAGATGTACGGAATTTACAGAAAACGAACCGTGATAAGTGGAGTTTAGATTCTTATTCAGAAATTTTATGGATCTTTAACTTTTTGTGCCGGGGTGCGTCGCTCAAAATTTAGAAAAAAAAAACATTCTACGGAATAGATCCAGAAGAAAACTGACACCACTGGTGATTGCGTGCGTTTTGTGTGTTCAATAATTTCAGTGCGCGTTGATGATTGAAGTTTCTTTTTTTCCTGTTTAACCTAAAAACTGGTCCTGTGTGTGCTTCTTGGTTTTCTGTTGCTCGCGTTGTTGATGGCGTTGCGTTGGTTTGTCCCGACATTTGTCCGCGCTCGGATATGGAAGTTGGAAATTGAAGGTGTAGGGCTCATCGAATGGATGTTTCTCAATTTTAGCCATAGATATTTGTCAGAGCATTATCTGGCTTATTTGAAATTGATTGCGTGAAATTTTGGCTAGCTTGAATAGTTGAGCGATTTTCGTCTGAGAAGTTTCAATGGCCAGGAAAATGTATAAAATAACCATGGCGGTGCGCAACACTCTAGTACGCAGTATCATATCTTTCTCAGGATTCTGAGTAAGTTTTGGTTTAGATTTTATTTGGAGTCTTACTCTAGATTCTGAGCATATTTTAAGATCTTGCTTATGGATATTTCTACGTGAATGTGGGCAATATTTGTATGTGAATTTGGATCAGAATTTTAAGCTAATCTTGCTCGGTTTCCCTAATGAATAATATCTCAGTTAAATTTCCAGGAGAATTACAACTACTCCACATTATAAGCGAATCTTTCGTTGGATTTAGAGATAATGTCTACTATTCTGGGTTTCAATTGCTTGTTTGATAGCTGTAAGGTATAGTTTCAAGATGAATCTTTCTAGAATTAAAGGTTTTCTGAGAAATCTTGCAAATTTTGTCTTCGTATTCAGCGCGATTTTTTATAAGAATAGTAAGCAAATAGTGATAGTGATAGCGATTCCTATAAAATCAAACTCAGAGATTTTTTAAGTCCTACAGATGAATTTGGAAAATGAGGATTGGGAGCAGCTCAGCAGGGTTGGGAGCAAATTGCATTGGATTGGATTTCTTTGTTTGAGAGACTTCCAGCCCGCGGAAGTACTGTTTTAGTACTCTAGATATCGATTATATTAGAATCCGAAAATTGCTATCTAAATTTATGTCTCAATTCAAAACTCTTTTATTACCTTTATTAGAGTTCTTAAAAAAAAAAGATTGGGGCTTACGTGTGCAAAGTACGATACTTCACGGTGTTTAACCCTTAAATGCGCACGATACTAAAGGATTATCATAAAAAATAAATTTCTTTTTAAACACGTTCACTGCTGTTAAACTAACATAATGCTTCGATGCAGTGCTCCCAGTTCACACGACTGCTTTATCGATGTCTATATAACAATTTCACTGGATTATTTCCCCAAATGGAATAGAAATAATTTATTTTTAAGCGTTTTCCGGTATGTTGTTTTAAAGCAACATTGCGCATTTAAGGGTTAAGATTGCTCCGAATGCTTTTGATTTATTCAATCAATTAATCATCCATTAAGTGTCTTTTGCTTAGAAATGTTGATACTAATGAGTAAAGCCTACTCTAATATTATCCGAATCTGAATCTTTATCAGGATTCTAAGTTTATCTTACTGGAGTTGCTGGTTTTCAATACTGTGGTAGACGTTGCGAGTGCTAAAAGTTGGAGCGTAACGAAATATGGTTTTGATTTTGGACGTTAAAACTCAGTCATTTCACGAACGATTTCCAAAATTTTTGCACCATTTGATCGGACGCGGTTCACTACGCGTCGATTGATTTTTAACATTTTACTATTGAAAAAATAATAAATGTGAAGCGCCTTCAAAACAAAAATCAACCAATCACGTGCATCTGAACCGTTGTTTCCCAACACGGACGACAGAGTCATAGACTAGCCGGTTTGGGTGTGTATGTGTGTATGTTCAACGACTCACAGCACAGCATCATCGTTCTACGACAAACCGCAGTGCGCTCTTGTCGTGTTTTTTCTCCTGAAATCTCAGTTCGATTCTGTGCATGTCTCGCCGGTCATAAACCCACCACTCAACTTCTCCCAAAAACATTTTTTTCTAACCCTTTTTTATAACCCTTCCTATGAAATATGTTTTCAGTTAGCACATCGATGGCCTTTTCGCAAGGCTTTGATAGATATTCGCTTGTTCTTGTCGATCAATGTTGCCTCTTTTCTACTACAGGCTCTTTCTAAATAATAACATTCATTACATATTGCTACGTAGTCTTACGTCACCTTTGCGCACAAACCCGTTGGGTGTCCTTTGTAGTTTTTTTGGCTCAGTCCTCCAATTTTCTGTCAAATAACACAACGAATCAAAACAAAAATCTGAATCCTAGTACGGAAAAGTAGGGTTCTCTTTTGTGTACCAATGGGGTTCTAAAGCAGTGAGCCAATTTGTAATCGCTAGTTTATTATTAATTGTTGGTATCATGCAACGATTACATGCATCTTCTGCTTAGGGAATTAGACTAATGCCTGGGACAGACATACAACGTACAGCGTTGTACTCCTTTAGTCTAGTACGTGTTTTTTTTTGTACTGGATTAAAGTATTTGACAGCTCGTACAACGGTCAGCGTTGTATATCTTCTTTTTTTTTGTACCTTGATTATCGAGATTTTCAGCCCAGGGCTGGTTCATCTCCCGTCGTAGTCACTCAAATACCTTTTGGGTATTTTCGTAACTTGTACGGGGGTGAGATTCGAATTCGTGACTTTGGCGTGAGAGGTACTGATGTTAACCACTACGCCGGGGTCGCCCCCCGTTGTATACTCATAATATATTTGCGTACTATAATTTTATTTTCCTAGTTTTCGCCCCTTCGACTGTTGGCACTTTTGTTTTGTTGTAGTGCTTTTTTATAAACAATTATATTCGGCTGGGCTCCCATTAGTATTATCTTCTACATCTTTTTCGTTTGTGCGAATCACGCCATCCTTTGTCACCATTATATATATATTATTGTCTCCACTTTTAAAAAATTGAACATATCTCATCCATTCTTTTGCGTTTCTTACTGTGAATTATGAACGCTGTTGTTCTGAATCAACGATTTCAAAACTAGCAAATTTACACATGTCTTCTATAGTAACGATAATCAAAGCTGTGTTCAAACTCCGCAACGCATGAAACCAGACATCCCACCAATTTCAGCTGGAATACCATTTTGAAATCTGCGAAAGGGATGCATGCATCAATCGGCGTTAGAAATTCAAAGATGCAAGTGTTACGAGTACATAAGCAACCAAATTTTGAATGAAGTTTGTCAGAAGTAGATAATTTATCATCTCCATGCGAAGCGCTAGGAGTGGAAACAGTCATTTCGTGTGGGAAATCCGCTCAAATAGCCTTGAAGTAAAAGCGTATCCTTTTGATAGTTCCGGATGTGGCAACGGCAGGTCTTTGAAAATTGAAAGAATTCTAGTTCGAACAACGAGCGGAGTGCTCCATTGAACGGTAGTATCCGAGTCAGGCAAATTACCCTTTACCATGACTACCCCACTGCAGGAAAGGCAAGAGGAGGAAAAATTTCAGGTTCTCATTTGACTCCCAAAAGAAACCTTCAGCAAGACGGGTCCTAAACTAGCTATTGCGACTTACCTAAATTTCGTCAAAAGTGAAGTTGTTTTCGACTCAATTTCGTCAAAAGTTGTTTTCGGCTCAATTTTGTCAAAAGTGAAGTTGTTTTCGACACAATTTTGTCAAAAAGTGAAGTCGTTTTCGACACAATTTCGTCTAAAGTTGTTTTCGACTTAATTTCGTCTAAAGTGAAGCTGTTTTTGACTCAATTTCGTCAAAAGTCAAGTCATTTTTGACTCAACTTAATCAAAATTGAAATTGTTTTCGACTCAATTCTGTCAAAAATGTCAATTTTGTCAAACATGGAGTCGTTTTTTTACTGAAATTCGTTAAACGTGGAGTTGTTTTCGACTATTTTTTTTTCATAAGTGAACTCGTTTTCGACTCAATTTTGTCAAAAGTGGAGCTGTTTTCGACTCAATTTCGTCAAAAGTAAAGTTGTTTTCGACTCAATTGCGTCAAAAGTGGAGCTGTTTTCGACTCAATTTTCTCAAAAATAATGTTCTTTTCGACTTAATTTGGTCAAAAGTGAAGTCGTTTTCAACACATTTTCTTTAAAGAAGTGGAGTTGTTTTCGACTCAATTTCTTCAAAATTGAAGTCGTTTTCGACTTAATTTTGTCAAAAGTGGAGCTGTTTTAGACTCAATTTTTTCAAAAGTGAAGTTATTTTCGACTCAATTTCGTCAAAAGTAAAGTTGTTTTCGACTCAATTTTGCTCAAAAGTGAAGTTGTTTTCGACTTTTTTTAATTTTGTCAAAAGTGGAGCTGTTTTCGACTCATATTTTTAAAAAGTGAAGTCGTTTTCGACTCAATTTTGTCAAAAGTGAAGTCGTTTTCGACTCAATTTCGTCAAAAGTAAAGTTGTTTTCGACTCAATTTCGTCAAAAGTGAAGTTGTTTTCGACTCAATTTCGTTAAAAGTGAAGTTGTTTTTGACTAATTTTTTTTCAAAAATGAACTCGTTTTCGACTTAATTTTGTCAAAAGTGGAGCTGTTTTTGACTCAATTTAGTCAAAAGTGAAGTTATTTTCGACTCAATTTCGTCAAAAGTGAAGTTATTTTCGACTCAATTTTCTCAAAAGTTAGGTTTTTTTCGACTTAATTTCGTCAAAAGTGAAGTCGTTTTCGACTCAATTTCGTTAAAAGTGGAGTTGTTTTCGACTCATTTTTTTTTCAAAAGTGAACTCGTTTTCGACTTAATTTTGTCAAAAGTGGAGCTGTTTTCGACTCAATTTCGTCAAAAGTCAAGTCATTTTTGACTCAACTTAATCAAAATTGAAATTGTTTTCGACTCAATTTCGTCAAAAGTTAAAGTTTTTTTCGACTCAATTTCGTCAAAATTGAAGTCGTTTTCGACTCAATTTCGTTAAAAGTGGAGTTGTTTTTGACTCATTTTTTTCAAAAGTGAATTCGTTTTCGACTTAATTTCGTCAAAAGTGGAGCTGTTTTCGACTCAATTTAATCAAAATTGAAATTGTTTTCGACTCAATTTCGTCAAAAGTAAAGTTGTTTTCGACTCAATTTCGTCAAAATTGAAGTTGTTTTAGACTCAATTTCGTTAAAAGTGGAGTTGTTTTTGACTCATTTTTTTCAAAAGTGAACTCGTTTTCGACTTAGTTTGTCAAAAGTGGAGCTGTTTTCGACTCAATTTAGTCAAAAGTAAAGTTGTTTTCGACTCAATTTCGTCAAAAGTAAAGTTGTTTTCGTCAAAATTGAAGTCGTTTTAGACTCAATTTCGTTAAAAGTGGAGTTGTTTTTGACTCATTTTTTCAAAAGTGAACTCGTTTTCAACTTAATTTTGTCAAAATTGGAGCTGTTTTCGACTCAATTTGGTTGAAAGTGAAGTCATTTTTGACTCATCTTAATCAAAATTGAAATTGTTTTCGACTCAATCCCGTCAAAAGTGTCAATTTAGTCAAATATGGATTTTTGACTGTAATTCGTTAATCGTGGAGTTGTTTTCGACCAATTTTTTTCAAAGGTGAACTCGTTTTCGAATAAATTTTTTCAAAGGTAGAGCTGTTTTTGACTCAATTTCGTCAAAAGTGGAGCTGTTTTCAACACATTTAAAAAAAAAGTGAAGTTGTTTTTGACTCAATTCCGTTCAAATTTGAGCTGTGGAGCTATTTTAGAGTCAATTTCGCCAAAAGTAAAGTTGTTTTCGACTCATTTTTTTCTTCAAAAATGGAGCTGTTTTCGACTCAATTTTCTCGAAAATGAAGTTGTTTTCGACTTAATTTTGTCAAAAGTGGAGCTGTTTTCAACAGATTTTTTAAAAAGTTTTCGACTCAATTTCGTCTAAAGTAAAGTTGTTTTCGACTCAATTTCGTCAAAATTAAAGTTGTTTTCATCAAAATTGAAGTAGTTTTCGGCTCAATTTCGTTAAAAATGGAGTTGGTTTGAATCTTGTTGGGACGGCAAATGAACAACATTCGTCTGATTTAAGTCTGTTGATGATTTGTCGACTTGTCAATCCCATTTACTCTAATTTGAGTAAATCATTGATCCAAGACATAATTCAAAAACGAACTTCATTTTAGTAACAAACCTGAGAGATTTTCGATAACAGTCTTCGTGTTGACAACACGTTCCACAACAAACTTCATTGCAGCTGATTGCAATATTGATCAGGAATCTATAAAGAATGACAGCAGGGTAAATGCACCCTTCTTTTTGGGGAAATGCTCCTTAAACTTTGGAAAAATGCTCCTTAGATGCGTTTGCCCGGTATAATTCAATCGGAGGTATTAACCCTCTGATTAGCGCTTGCCGGTTGTTTTGACGGGTCTTAAGTTTCTTCAAGATTGTATAGCGGAGCCTCGCTCCGCAATCTTCGAGGTAGTTTTGACAGGTTTAAATTTCATTTTAACGAGTTTTTATTTCATTTTGAAGAGTCTTAATTTCGTTTTGCCGGGTCTCAATTTCGTTTTGACGACTCTTAAATTCAGAAACTGAAAACCCGTCAGAAACTATACAATCTTGAAGAAACTGAAGACTCGTCAAAACACCCGGCAAGCGCTAACCAGGGTTAATACCTCCGATTGAATTATACCGGGCAAACGCATCTAAGCAGCATTTTTCCAAAGTTTAAGGAACATTTCCCCAAAAAGAAGGGTGCATTTACCTTTTGCCATAAAGAATTTAGGCAGTATTGTAATAACCATGAAGAGCAAACTGGTCAAGATATAATCATACACGATAAAAAAACCACCCTTGACATAGACATGCTATCAAACTAACCGCCGCCACGTTTCGGAGTACCACCAAGAACTGCACACAGCGGCCATGATGACAACCGAAATGTTGTCAAGGCCACCGAGTCTATAAGTGAAATCTATAGTCGCCTCAATAGACCCTTTCCCCGTTTGGAATTATTCCCATCTCTAACTCGATTGTTCCGTTTTCAGTTGCAGTGATTCCTTTCTGCCATCTCAAAACAAGTGATTTTTAAAACGCCTATCCGTGCATATATCCGTGCTTTGTTATCGTGTTCTTCGGTTCGAAATACCTAAGAAAAAAAAAGTGATTGCTTCTGTATTGAAAGGTAGTGATTGAAAAGATTGATTGAATCGAAGAAAAATTAAGTGTGCCGCCCATCGCAGTTAGAGGAGTGAAAGAAGGGGAACCCGAGCAAAAAAAAAAAAAAAAAAGCATAAACAAGTGAAAAGTGAAGTTTTTAGTTGGTGTGCGGGGTTTTTTTGGGATCGGATTTTCTCTTCGCTGGAATCGTGAGTTCTAAACGGCCACAACTCTGGATTACGGATTCGGCGACGATTTTCGAGGTTAGTTACTTTTGTTTTATTTCAAAGGGGCTATTCATAAACCACGTAGACTTTTCTGGGGGGAGGGGTGGGGTTTCTGGGCAAAGTCTACGCTCCATACAAAATTTCAAAAAATGTATGGAGAAAAAGTCTACGAGGGGACAAGGAGGTCTGAGATTTTCAAAAATGAATCTACGTGGTTTATGAACAGGTCCTATGGGCGATTTTTCTAGGGTTGGGGAAATCTTTTGTTTTACTTTTTTTTGTTGATATCTAGGCAGTTCGTGAGAGACTGAAACGTCAGTATCGGTTCGAAACTTTTAGGAATGAAAGGATAATTTTTAAAACAGTAATCGTCGCTTTTGTAAACTATGATTGAAACCTTGTTTGATTGAGTTGTCAATTTGTGTCCTAACGTGTGAAGGTGACTTTCGTAGAAATTGCTAATTTTTGACAGAAGAGTGATAATTTTTTGGAACTTGTTTTTGAGCTTGCATTCACTGCATAGGTGCTAATTAAACGTGATGTGAGTAAAAGGCTAGGATAGGAATATTTTTCATGAGGTTTGTGGAGTTTTACTCATTACATTTCAAGTAGTTTGTTCTGCGTAATGAATAATAAAAGTTTGAAATGTTTCTGGACTTGTCATTTCATCATGTCACCTACCTTCCTACCTTCAGCTTACCCTGTGAGGAAACACAAAGTTCATTTAGTTGTGTATCCAGGTACCTCGGGCCGGAGTCGCTGGCCTGCCATTTACGGATAATTTTGGATAGTTGAATTGATACGCGGGAAAATTTTCAACAGATTGATGTAAACATCTTGTAAATCTATCGAGCATTTATGAAATTATATGCGTTTAATGCTATAATGAAATTATAGCGTTTGACGTATGTAGTCTACGTCAAAAGAAGCCATTCTGTAGTCTTGGATGTTAGGGGGCTTTTAATTCAGTATCTGCTGAAGTTCTTTAAGATAAACTTTGCGCTTGTGGCTTTCTTAACTTTTTGTTAAATTTGCTTTCAGAGAAAAATATGAGCTTTTCTCATGGAAACTCTACATCTCCCCGATTTAGTTACATGGATCTGCCCCAGGGATCATGTTTAAGCCCTCTTTTGCATAACTTTTATGTCAAAGACATTTGTTCCATTCGGAGCAATCGCAGCAACCACTGACTGCGGTTATGTTAAATAATTTTTCATTCCATTTGTTAACGTCAAGCTGAATACAAGCAAACTATAACCCCCCCCCCCCAAGAATCTGAGTTTCATTTCTTAAGCATTTGGAAGCGACGAGGATTATTCTGGAAGTTTCAAGAGCTCCAGAATTGAACCCGAGGAAGGTGATCCACCACACCCAGATCCAGTGCCACTTCCGGTTCCGACTCCGAGAAGACCCCAACGACAAATCCGTTTGCCAGCAAGGTTCCAGCCATACTGGATGGATGGCTTAAGCGGGGAGATGTTCCATTCCGAGCAATCGCAGCAACCACTGATTGCGGT
>JAHHFK020005771.1:0-17019 GCA_024533555.2 Aedes koreicus | reverse complement strand
ACACGTAGAAATTATGAATTTTACACGAGACGTAATTCATATTTGTAAACAGTCGGGGAACGTAAAGAAAGATTTCGTGTAACATTATGTCTCCTGAACCTGACACATACACAATTCCACGAAACATGTGTTTGATTGAATTTATTTTCTCACCTCTTTCAACCCATTCTTATGTGCCAAATGATCAGGGAACAGAAATTTACCTGATCTTTTGGTAGTGTGTATGGACCAATTTAAGAAGCTCATTTCCAAGATCTGGTACGATGGACCAGGTGCGTGCAACGTGCGATTGTTTTGAGAATGGTCTTAAGCTCGTTTTCAATAGAAATTGCTTCAATAAAATTGACTCAGAAAAGAAAATCTTGTATATTAATTCTTTTAACACATTTTTAATGTGTATTCAAACTTATTGAACACCCTGTAGTCGATTGAAATGGAATTTGCTCACGTTAACTAGTGGTGGTTTTGTATTATGTATAATTATTCGATTTTTTTTAAGTGAACTAGTGAAAAATTTACATACGCTAGCGTTTTTTTCTTTAATTTTTTTTTCTTAAAAGTGTTGTATAGAATAGTGAAGTTAAAATGCTAACAAGTATTTCACACATCAAATAATGTTGAGTAGTTTTCATGGCCCCGAAATGACATGAACATCAATATAAAATAACTTTGAAGCTTAATTGATATTTTCGTTACAGTAATTTTCATCTACTATATTTGATATGAAAACAAACCGCAAAGCCAAGAGGGCAAAATATGTCTATCCATCCTGCAGGACATTTACTCAAATTTAAATGAGATTTGTTTTGGTTTTTTTTTTTTTTGTTTTGCAACAAGAATTTTTTCTAGTGCTGAAATTTTAAAAAAAAACCAAAAAAAAATCCTGAAGAACCACCAAAGTAATTTACCCGAGAGTTCCTCCCCAACTCAAATTTAATTTTAACACGCCAACAAAACTCCCCATAGTTCTATGTGTACTATGAAAGTTTTCCCAAACATCATTTCAAATCTTTCAAACATCATAAATTAGCTATCATAATGTCGCTCACTAATTTCAGTACCACTTGAAATCTGAGTTGACACATTCATTTTACATTTCCATACTTAGCGCATCCAGCGAATTCATGTTTCATATGCGACATATCCTTACTGGATACTGGGTACTCATGTCATTTCACAAGTCAATTGTTAAACATTTCCATGCCACACAAAATGTTGAAATCCTACCTGGAACACTTATTTTCCCATGCCTCGATGTGATGAGTCAATAATCGATACCCATGTTGTGACACACAAAAACGGTCCCATGGCAGCGAGTTTCATAGAACTCCCAGTGCGTTGTGAAATTAGGTTCTTTCATGATTTATGGCTTAGGCTAGCAGCGCACAGATAGCATGCCAGTTCTTTTATTTCTTTTTGTTGGTTCCCTCCCCAATATTTTTTTTTTTTTTTTTCTTCTCCTCGAAAAACAAAACACACTCCTTTTTTTTTCTTTCTCCCCACACTCACAAAAAAAAAACACCTTCAAAAGTTGTGTTTTGCTACCCTTCGCCCCCTACTGCACCCGACGCCCGCGCGGCGGCCCCATCAGATTTTTTAACGCGCTGGGGTCGACACCCTCGCCCACGGCCAAAACCAACAAACCTCTGTGGTTATACGTCTGTGCATTAAGGTTTCTAATCGTCGTCTCCACCGCCTCGGTGTCGGTGGTTTTGCTGTGTCATCCCACGGGTGTTCACGAAGAGCTTTTTTTTTAGACGGGATGGAAAATCTGCAACCAGACACCTGAAGAACTCAGCGTGTGGAGATGAGGGTGCCAACTCCTCGACCCACTAAAAACCCACCCGTGCCTTTAGCCCTGGACCCTCCCCCGAACCATTCGGTATTACTTCGAAGAGGCGGCTATTGTGCTTGTAAAGTTAGGTGGTCCCTGCGACCTGCCTTTGGTCGTTTCGCCATTTTTGTTGGAGATCGAGGACGATCTGGGAGGCTGCTACGCATACCGCGTCCCAGACGTCCCGGTCTTGACACATCCTCTGGACCAAGTTATCCGGAGTCGTGTCATGACCGTTTACGGCCATCATGCCGGATCTCGCGCCGTCGAAGCGAGGACATGCGAAGAACACATGTTCCGCAGTTTCTTCGACTCCCGCGCACTCGCTGCATGCGGAGGACTGTGCATGCCCATATTTGTGCAGGTATTGTCTTGAACAGCCGTGGCCAGACAATATCTGCGTTAAGTGGAAGTTCACTTCACCGTGTCGCCTACCGACCCACCCGGTTAATTCCGGGATTAGTCGGTGGGTCCACCGACCTTTGGTGGAGTTGTTCCATTCCCTTTGCCACTTAACCATGGATGCGGCTCTAGTGGTCTTCCGAATACCTCTTGTTCCACGTTGCTCGAAGCACTCTACGTTCTCTTTTATGACAATGCCTATTGGCATCATCCCCGCTAGGACGCAGACCGCGTCGCGTGATACCGTTCGGTATGCACTCACCACTCTTAGGCACATAAGCCTGTGTGTACTCTCTAGCTTATTTGCGTAGCTCTTGCTACTCAAGGCGGTGATCCATGCTGGCCCGCCGTACCTAAGTATGGACAGGGCGACACTGGCCAGGAGTTTACGCTTACTCCCTTGCACCGCCGAGCTATTCGACATCATGCGGGATAATGCCGATATAGCCATAGAGGCTTTCTTGTAAGCGTAATCGACGTGACTGACAAAGGACAGCTTGTCGTCGATCATAACCCCAAGATACCTCAAGAACCTCTTCGATTCTATTGTGCAGTTACCTGCACTAATCGTCGCATGTTGCTCCGATTTCCGATTATTCACCACCGTGACCTCGGTCTTATGGTGGGCTAGCTCCAATTGCCTGGAGCTCATCCATCTCTCCATAATGCCAATGGAGTGTGAGGCCGTTAACTCGACCTCCTCGATGGATTCGCCACATATCTCCAGGGTGATGTCGTCTGCGAACCCGACTATCTTTACCCCGCTCGGGAACTCAAGCCGCAGTACCTCGTCGTACATCGTGTTCCATAACACCGGACCCAGGATCGAACCTTGCGGGACGCCTGCGGTGATCTGCACACGTTTCTGGCCTGCCTCTGTATTATATACCAGTACGCGATTCTGGAAGTAGCTTCCGAGAATCTTGTACAGGTACCCAGGAACCTGAAGGCGTTGGAGCGAGTCGGCGATAGCCGCCCAACTGGCGCTATTGAACGCATTCCTCACGTCAAGGGTGACCACCGCACAGTATCGTACTCCTCGCCTCTTGCGCTGGATTGCCACCTCGGCCGTCTTGGTGACGGACAGGATGGCATCCACCGTCGACTTCCCTTTACGGAAGCCAAACTGATTACTAGACAGACCGCCTACACCCTCCGTGTATGTTGTCAGTCTGTTGAGGATTACCCTCTCGGGCACCTTACCCGCTGTATGGATCTCCTGGTGGCTTCCCTGTCTTTGGTAGCAACACAAGGGTCTGAATTTTCCGATCCCGGCGCTTTGTTCACCTTTAGCGACTTTGCTATCGCAATGAGTTCATCATTCGTCACCGTCGCCTCGTCGCCGACCCCCGTTGTGCCGTTGTCAGTGCCCACGTGGTCACGGGTGTTCGGCTGAGCCGTCCACCCTTCCGTCGCTATGACAGCGTTAAGGTCTGGGATACTGGAACGCTGGTCATGGGACACATCTACGGCGGCGGGGGGCCATGGACTTGGGTCGTGGCTCGGACTCCCCCCAACGATCACCTGCAGCAGCTCTGTGAACGCTCGGTTGGAGCCACCGATCCTCTGGTTTTGGCCATTACAACCCGGTAGGCGTCACCCCACGGATTCGTATTGGCCTTCTGACACAGATCCTCGAAGCAGGCTCGCTTGCTGGCCTTTATCTCCCTCTTTAGTGCGGCCTTCGCGGCGACTAGCGCCCCTCTACGCTCGATTCTATCGGCGTCTGACCGCGCTCTTTGCACCCTCCGTCTTGCGTGGAGGCATGTTCTTCGGAGGTCGGCGATCGACTCAGTCCACCAATACACCGGCGATCTTCCATTCCTCGGTTTGACTTCCCTCGGCATGGTCGCATCGCACGCTCGTGTAAGTGTCATAACGAGTCTTTCGCCGCAAGGTTCCTGGGTTTCGCGTAAGTTTCGTTCCCTCTCAAGCGCCTCTTTAAAAATCTCTACATCAAAGTAGGACGTCCTCCATCTGCGGGCGAATGGAGTGTATGCTCCTCCCTCCGCACGCTGCCTTGTATTGTGGACGATACAATAACGTACCGCCAAGTGGTCGCTATGGGTGTAGCCATCATCCACCCTCCTATTGCTAATAAGCCCAGGACTGCTAAATGTTATATCGATAATCGATTCCACTCCGTTTCTATGGTAGGTACTCTTGGTACCCACGTTGGCTAGGTCCACATTGAGCCTAGCCAAGGCCTCCAGAAGAATCTGGCCCCTAGAGTTGGTAAGGCGGCTCCCCCACTCGAGCGCCCAAGCGTTGAAGTACTCCGCTATTACCAACGGGTTCAGGCCAGTTAGCTCCGTTGTCATCCGATCGAGCATATTGGAAAACTGTTCGATCGACCACCTTGGCGGTGCGTAGCAGCTGCAGAAGAACACTCCATTCACTTTTACAACCACGAAGCCTTCGTTTGTGATGGACACAACCTCCTGAGCCGGGTACTCCGGATGATCTGAACTGAGTGATAAGGCGACCACACGCTAACAGCATACTCTATGATGCTACGAACGATCGAACAGTACAGCGCCTTGAGTGCATATATATATACACGGTGTTCAATAAGTTCGAATACAAGTTTTCATCATTGCGTAGGTATGCGCCATGTACATATTCTGCATTGGTATTGGTGTCAGCTTTAGCTTCATTCATACGCTACCGAATGTGCGCGGTGTTGACATTCTGTTAGTTGTTGTTTGTTTGTTACGCGCGATGAAAGAGTATCGGGACTTCGTAATTAAGCGTTTTTTGAACGGTGAGCGACCCGGCAATATATTCCGGCTGCTGAAATCGCATGGGGTCAAGCGGAACTTTGTCTACACGACCATCAGGCGATACCGGGAGACGTCCTCGACCAATGACCGTGCGAGATCCGGTCGGCCGCGTTCAGCGAGGACGCCACGGGTCATCAAGATCGTGAGGGAGCGTATTCGGCGCAAAAAGAACCGCTCAATCCGGAAAACGGCTGCAGATCTCAACGTTTCCATTGGAACCGCTCACATCATACTCACCAAGGACCTTGGTTTCAGGCCTTACAAAAAACGTAAGGTCCATGGCGTTTCGGAGGCTACCAGCAAAAAGCGGTTGGATCGAGCTAAGAGGATCCTCTCTCGGCACGCTGGTCAGGAGTTTGTTTTTTCGGACGAGAAACTGTTCGTGCTGCAGCAGCCGCACAATGTGCAAAATGACCGGGTGTGGGCGCCATCGAGGGACAGCATTCCTGAATCCAATATAAACATCCCTCGGTTCCAAAGTGCCGCGTCGGTGATGGTTTGGGGGGCAGTATGCAAACGTGGTAAGCTACCCTTGGTGTTTATTGAAAAAAACGTCAAAATCAACGCGGCGTACTACAAAACTGAGGTTTTGGAAAAGGTTGTTGCCCCCAGTCTCCGAAGCCTCTACGGCGATGAGCACTACGTGTTCCAGCAGGACGGTGCACCAGCCCATACGGCAAATGTGGTTCAAGCCTGGTGTCGGGACAATTTAACCGACTTTCTGGACAAAACTTTGTGGCCTCCCAGCTCCCCGGACTTGAATCCTCTCGACTTTTTTGTTTGGTCCTATATGATGGCGAAGCTGAACGAATACAAGGTCAGCACTTTGGATCATTTCAAGACGGTAATTCTCAAAATCTGGGACGAAATGCCCATGCAGTCCGTGCGTGCCGCCTGCGACGCGTTCGAGAAACGTTTGAAGCTCGTTAAGGAGTACAAAGGGGGGGGGGGGGGGGGGGTCATTCCAAGAGAAATGTTGTAAACGTTCCTTGTAAACATAGCTTTCAATAACATAAATCCAAAAAATAAAAAAACATGTTTTCATTTTTTTAACAAATTTTGAAAGTGTATCCGAACTTATTGAACACTGTGTATATATATATCGGTGAAACCATTGCCACAAACCCCCGCCACACCGTGTAATTGCTCATTGAACCGGAGTTTTTTATCTACAGTACCCCCTAGGTCCCAAATTGCTCGACCACCCCCTATAGCTTCTACCTGATGGAGTATTCCCCCCCTGTTCGGGATTGCCGGCGGGTGAACGAAATAACTTTGCACTTTTTGATGTTCAGTTCCATTCCATTGTCAGAACACCACAACAAAATCTCGTCGATGTCAGCCTGAAGAGCGCAACTGTCGAGATGCGATGATATAACCTTGTAGATTTTTAGATCGTCGGCGTAGAGGAGAAAGCGTGATTTCAGCCGAAAGCACAAGTCATTCACGAACAATATAAAAATCAGTGGTCCCAGAACGCTTCCTTGCGGTACACCTGACGTGACGGAGAAGACGCGTGACCGACTACCGTTTAATTTGACGAAAGCGCTCCGACCAGATAAGTAAGAGCGCAACCACTTTGTGATCCAATCAGGAAAGCCCAGATACTTCAGCTTGTCAATTGCAAGGGTGTGAGGAACCTTGTCGAACGCTTTTGAAAAATCGAAGTATATGGCATCAACTTGGTGACGATTCTCAATTTCCGTTGATAGGAAATTTACGTAAGACATCAGATTCGTTGTCGTGGATCGCTTCTTAACAAAACCATGTTGAAATTCAGAAATCAGCGGTCGAGATACAGCGTAAAGAGCTTTGTGAACCAATTGTTCAAACACCTTGGCCATACAGCATAAAATCGAAACACCTCTGTAATTTTCAACAGCATGTTTGTTACCAGCTTTGAAAATCGGAGTGATTGAGGCTAACTTCCACGCTTCGGGAAAAGTACCTTCACTGAGTGACCTGTTAAAAATAGTCGTCAAAGGCATCAGCAGTGAGTCAGCACATTCTCTTAAAAACAACGGCGGTATCTTGTCTGTGCCCGACCCTTTCGACACATCCAACTTTTCCAGGGCTGACAAAACTTCATGTTGGCTCACAACTAGAGCAGGACAATTCAAATTGAAAGCAGGACAGGATTTAAGACTGTCAGCGGAAAAAGTTGGTGACGTTTGAGTGTGTACATTTTCGAATAAATCGGCAAACAGATTAGCTAGCTCGTGAGGTGAATCGGCCGAAGTTTCTTTAAAAGTCATGTCGGTAGGGATCCGGTTAGATTGCTTACGGCTTCGAATATACGACCAAAAGGATGACGGGTTCTGCTTCGCAGTCTGCTCCAATCGTCTTATATAGCAACGAAAAGCAGCGTCCTGGCAATTGGCGTAATGGGTTTCGAGCGACTGTAGATTGATCCGGTTCACAGTAGTCCGTGATCGAAAATAGCGTTTACGAGCTTTTCGCACAATGTTACGGAGATGCTGTAACTCAGTTGTCCACCACGGTTGCTTAAACGAATGAGGCCTACTTGTTCGACGTGGAACATATTCCTCCATAATGTCGTACAATTTGTCATAAAACATACGTACCGTTTCATCCGTATCTTTTGCACGAAACATTTCAATCCAATCGACGTCCATGAGAGCGTTATTCAGTTCCGGAAAGTGGCAACGTCGAAAATCGAAATCATCAATGATGTTCGAGTCGCTAGCTGGTTGCACGTAGGAGGCATTCACGTCAATGCGAAGAACGAATGGCTTGTGATGGTTGTCAATTCGGAGGAGGGATGACGGAGGTTCGATAAGTTCAACATCGTTTGGTTCGTTAACAAATGCCAAGTCAAGTGTACGACCATTCGAGTTTAGCAGCCTGTTGATCTGATGTAGTCCGGAGGCAATCATTGATTCAACCAGAGCGATTTCCTGTTCAGTCGATGCGTTGGACGGCAGCAAGCTGTTGATCTCTTCATCGTAGGACCATACCAACTGAGGTAGGTTGTAATCTCCAACGATGACAATATTATCAGAATCCGACGCACTTTCACAGATTTGCTGGACTGCTGCGGAATGCGCTGAGTACAATTCCGGAGACGAGTTCGGTCGAAGATAGATTCCGCACACAAAGATCGTCGCCTTGTCTAGTTTGATACGCACAGCGATTTGCTCAATACTGCCACAGTCAACAAGGTCTACCGACGTACAGTTGAGGTTTTCTTTAACCGCAATTAAAACTCCACCCCCTCGCTGAAGGTTGCTAGAAGCTGCACTGCGATCACACCGAAATATCGAGTAGCTGGCAGCAAACTCTGAACTAGCGATATCAGAACGAAGCCACGTCTCAGTGAGTATAATAACTTCGTATTCACAGGCAGAAAGCTTCAGAAAGAGCTCGTTAGTTTTAGTACGAATGCCTCTCACATTTTGATAGTATACCGTTAAATATTGCAGGTCGGTTTCATTCGAGAATTCGGGACAAGTCGAGGTATTGTAAGCAGTTTCGTTCATCGTTATTGATCCATTATGACGTTCGTCTCTGCGTTGGTCGAAATATTCGGGTTGTTGGATCCTGTCTCGGGTATTGCTAGGACGGCTGGCTTCCAAAAAACCTTTCTCGGAATGCTCCTTTCCTCAAACTCTCTGAACGAGATCTCACTGGGCCAAGTGGAATCCTGCAAAGCCTTCTCCTCAGTTGTATAGGCATCCTTACTTTGTATGACACTAAGTTCAAGGAAAGGCACATCCTTTCCTCTCGGAGCCAACTTCACGATTTTTAAATCATTGGAGCCTAACCGTTGTGATACTAACTCTGTTACACTGTCATCAGGAGTTTCAACGGATATGTCGGACAGATACAACCAAAACATGCTGTCTGCTGTGGCGCAAGTAATTGCAGATTGCCCTGAATAGTCAGTTCCACGACGGAGTTGCGATGTCCTTTTCGGAGTCGGTTCAAATTTCATCTCATTCTTCAGTTCCTCAAAGTTTTGAGACACGGCAGCATTCGTTGAAACCATGACATTCTCGAGATGTGGCCAGAAAGTACAACGCAAACTTTCAAACCGTGAAGAAAAATCTTGCCTGGGATGGATACAAGTCATACAAAGCCAGGAAACATCCGAACCGGCACATGAAGCAGAATTCCGTGGCCAAAAAGCGTGCAAGTCTCTTACGACCGTGTTTTGGCGGATGATACCCCATTTGGCATAAAGACGTTTGGCATACGGACGCTTGGCCGAATGGACGTTGGGCCGAAATCTGTCTATTAGAATAAATGTATTGCAGAGAAAAACAAATAAGAATCTAAAAAAATATTTTCAAACGCTATAGATCTAAGATTGCAAGAACACAACCGAACAATTAAATGATTAAATTACAGTGACAGAACCGTGGTTTGCAAAAGCATGGCACTCTTAGCACGAACATTTTATGAACTGTTGACGTAGTGTGAGAGCTCAAAATTTTGAATTTTCTTGAAATGAACAATCCACCAGAGCAACTCTCAAAAATGTATCGGGAAAATCAATATTCAACAGATATTCTCTTCACAGTTCAAGATGTTTGCAGTCAAGCCTATAAGTATTATCGTATCCCGGACCTTTTGTTATGCGGAGAGAATCAAGCTAACAACCATTTTTTTTTGGGTCAACGGATACCGGGATTGTGACGGTTAGCTCGAGTTTTTGGTGCGCATCAAAGGACCTTCTTTCAGTCGTTATGAACCAGAGCTGAAATCTCTTTCAGTTTACTATGCGCGAGGTGAAGTGCAGAAAAAAATTCCTTGTTTTGTCTAATGCATGGCAGGTATGAGTTTTTAGATGGATCTGATCGCGATATTGAAATAAAGTAGGTCAATGTATATTTATGTGTATTTTTCATTCAAACTGTGAAATTCTCATATACTTGTCCCATTTGTTTTGCTTTAGTTTGATCATATTTTGTCTCATCATGTTTTGATAATCGTCAGTAATTTTTCTGCACAGCTAGATTTTTCTGAGCAAATTTACTGTCACTTATGTTCAAAAGGACGAATAACTGATTTGAGAAAAGTCGAAATTTAAAATCAGATTCTCCTGTGAAATGCCATTTATTTATTTATTTATTATTATCACCGTCTTCGATAAAAACAATCGTACTGACTGAACGACTTAATACTAGTTTACAATATTTTAAAGTCTGAACAATTCTACTTATTCGATTTTTAAAATCATTTTTGGATATATCAAAGTCGATTCGTCACATACAGCGAGCGAATAAAAGTGCGAAGACATGAATCACACGGATTATTATATCCATAGTTAGTGCGGTGATAAGGAACAGCAAGCATCGGATAATTTCGAAATCGATGAGGACGAACGTTCAGTGAAATCTGCTCATGCAGCGCAGGGCAGTCAATAACGCCGATTAGGATGTCAAAGACAAATCGTTAACGAAGATGTTAAATAACAGAGCAGTCAGGTGGTACAGGACACGACTTACTGAATCACATTCTCGAAGAATTCGGCGAAGAGGTTAGCGGCTTCTGCGTTAGAGCTAGCATGAGCCTTCTCATATGTAATGTTGCAAGGGATGCTAGCAGAGGATCTCAGTTTTCTAACGAAACCCCAGAAACGTGTTGGTTCCTGTTTGATGCTTGCTTGAATCCTGGATAAGTAGTCGTCGTGAGTGGATTGCAAAACAGATTTGAATGTTGTCTCAACTTCTCTTAGAATGGTTTTGTCGGCTTCAGATTTCGAGAGGAAATAGTGATTACGTGCCTTTCTGAGTAAGTTGCGAAGATGTCGCAACTCAGAGGTCCACCACGGTTTGTTGAAAGCCGAGTTAACCGCACGTCGTTTGCGCGGTACAAAAATGCTGCAAATTTCGAAGAGCTTGTCGTAAAATGCTGCAGATGTTTCGTCGATCGTTACGGTCCTCGCGAGAAAGCTCCAATCAACCTCTCCAAATGCTATTTTCAACTGATCAAAATCACACCTGTTAAAGTCGTAGCCAAAACTGTCAACATCGTCATCGAGCGAGGTCGGAATAACGTCGCCCACGTCGAATAGTAAAACGAACGGCGCATGATGGTTGTCAATTGGTAAAAGTGGTGCAGGAGGCTCAACTAGATCTAGAAGTTCTGGCAGACTTACAAAAACTAGGTCAAGGATTCGACTGTTGATGTTCTCGAAGTGGTTAACTTGCCGCAGGCCGGTAGCGAATAATGCTTCGATGAGAGACTGCTCGTGTTCTGATGAAATGTTCGTAGGGATGTAGCCATTTAACTCTTCGTCCAACTGCCATCGCAAATTTGGGAGGTTGAAGTCACCCAAAGACAAAATGATATCCTCTGCTGACGCACTGTTTACGAGACTCTGCACTGCATTTGCATGGTCAGAATATCGGTCAGCGGACGAGTTGGGGGGGGGGGGGGGCTCGCGGTTTCCCCCCCCCGTATATGGGGGGGGGTGCCCTCTCTCCTTTCTGCCCCGTCCCTGGGGGGGAGGGGAAAAACGTGTAGTCGGGAGAAATCTCTGCGCTTTCGATATCGTCACGAAGCCAGGTTTCGGTGATAACGAGCAAATCGTAGTCGCAACTGGACAGCAGCATACGTAGACGAGCAATTTTGGTGCGCATACCTTGCACATTCTGGTAGTATACCGATAAGCTGGATCTTGGCCTGGAATCGGAGAGCGATTCAAGTCTTGTTGAGCAATTAGCGCAAACGTACTTGCCTGAATTCACGTTTTGGAAGCCCCTTTCTCCGCACCCACACGTAGGGCTGGGACGGCTGCTGGTCGCTGGCTGAAATGGCTCGACTACGATGGGGGGATTGAGGGCTTCCAGAGTGCTGTGTTCGGTGCGTCCCGGAGTAATATTTTGTGATAGAGTGTTGCTTGTAGCTGCATTGTCACTGTTGGGGTAGCCCTGAGTGCTACTGGTTATGCGCCGGAATTTGCAGTAGACAGTCTCCAAATTTTTTGGGAGCTGTAGTCCTCGAACTGTAGGAACATTATTCCCTCTGGCCATGTCGAGGGATCAAGTGCGTTGTTCTTCAAGACTGGATCGAGACCAACTTTGAACGAAATAAATGACATATTGCTTGTGTCAGTACCTTTGGCCACCTGTTTTACCACATTGGGATTGTAATCCAATCCTAGGTTTGCCTTAACCATTTCCACAATAGCTTCGTTCGTCACATCAGGTTTAATACGAGAAAATACAGCCAACACTTATCAACTGGTTTTATGCTGATAGGTACTGAAACTACGTCTGAGTTGAGGTGCTTTAATCCGGATTGACACACAGAAGATGTACGTACTCCTGAATCGAATTCACGGGGCCGTTTATTGGCAAGTATCGATTCACTAGCTGTCGGCCAGCGATTGAGTTTTGAGGGACTGTAATGACAGTACAGGTTTGGAAGAGATCTTTTTTATATTCGTTTTCGGGCGATTAATAGCATCAGTAAGCGATGTCAGAGGCGATTTTTCATCCGCATGTTTCGTTATGGTTCGGAGATGGGAGTTATCGAACAAATCAGCACAATGATCACACATCCAGTATAGGTTTTTCCGATGTGACGAAAAATAGCCCAACAGTGCCCGAGACACACCAGAACATGTCATGTGGAACATGGAACCACAGTAACCACGGTAGGCAACATAATCAATGCCAGTAATGGTCAGAGTACATTTGGCGCAATTTTTCTCCATGTCCCTCAACGGTGATCGCAACGCCTTGCTGTAGACGACACGTAGCACAAGTGGTGATTTAAAACGTTAACGAAGCTTTATAGCGATGATAGGCTTGAAAGCTTGGACAAAATATTGTCGGCTATCGATGTTTGAAAAGTTTCCCCTCACAAAACAAAATCGAGCGAAGGGAGGTTGTAGGGGAAGTGTTTAATGACCACTTTCACGAAAATCACAACACTTATTCTTAAAAACTAGCTCAGCACACAAACAAGACTTCACTCGCAAAGTTCTAAGGTAAACATCTATAACACTAAGAACAATGAATCAATAGTTATAGCACGATATGAAACGGAAAAAAAAACATAAGTAAAATTTGCGCTCGGAAGGTAAACAAGTGCAAGCAAACAGTGATGCCATCATTTTTCATTTCATTTTCATTTCATTTTCATTTTCATTTCATTTTCATTTCATTTTCATTTCATTTTCATTTCATTTTCATTTCATTTTCATTTCATTTCATTTCATTTCATTTCATTTCATTTCATTTTCATTTCATTTTCATTTCATTTCATTTTCATTTCATTTCATTTCATTTATTCATTTCATTTTCATTTCATTTCATTTCATTTTCATTTCATTTCATTTTTCATTTCATTTCATTTCATTTCATTTTCATTTCATTTTCATTTCATTTTCATTTCATTTCATTCATTTCATTTTCATTTCATTTTCATTTCATTTTCATTTCATTTTCATTTCATTTTCATTTCATTTTCATTTCATTTCATCATTTCATTTTCATTTCATTTTCATTTCATTTTCATTTCATTTTCATTTCATTTCATTTCATTTCATTTCATTTCATTTTCATTTCATTTCATTTCATTTCATTTCATTTTCATTTCATTTCATTTCATTTCATTTTCATTTCATTTCATTTCATTTTCATTTCATTTTCATTTCATTTTCATTTCATTTTCATTTCATTTTCATTTCTTTTCATTTCATTTCATTTTCATTTCATTTTCATTTCATTTTCATTTCATTTTCATTTCATTTTCATTTCATTTTCATTTCATTTTCATTTCATTTTCATTTCATTTTCATTTCATTTTCATTTCATTTTCATTTCATTTTCATTTCATTTTCATTTCATTTTCATTTCATTTTCATTTCATTTTCATTTCATTTTCATTTCATTTTCATTTCATTTTCATTTCATTTTCATTTCATTTTCATTTCATTTTCATTTCATTTTCATTTCATTTTCATTTCATTTTCATTTCATTTTCATTTCATTTTCATTTCATTTTCATTTCATTTTCATTTCATTTCATTTCATTTCATTTCTTTCATTTCATTTCATTTCATTTCATTTCATTTCATTTTCATTTCATTTTCATTTCATTTTCATTTCATTTTCATTTCATTTTCATTTCATTTTCATTTCATTTTCATTTCATTTTCATTTCATTTTCATTTCATTTTCATTTCATTTTCATTTCATTTTCATTTCATTTTCATTTCATTTTCATTTCATTTTCATTTCATTTTCATTTCATTTTCATTTCATTTTCATTTCATTTTCATTTCATTTTCATTTCATTTTCATTTCATTTTCATTTCATTTTCATTTCATTTTCATTTCATTTTCATTTCATTTTCATTTCATTTTTTCATTTCATTTTCATTTCATTTTCATTTCATTTTCATTTCATTTTCATTTCATTTTCATTTCATTTTCATTTCATTTTCATTTCATTTCATTTTCATTTTCATTTCATGTCCATGTCATTTTCATTTCATTTTCATTTCTATTTCATTTCATTTTCATTTCATTTTCATTTCATTTTCATTTTTTTCACAGAGTTCTCATTTTTTCACAGAGTTCTTATAATTTTAAGTCTTATTTAAGAATACTTAATTCGTTAAGAAATTGATGGAATTTAACACCGCTTATTTTCAAGCTCTGACGAACCATTATGTTGGCATGGGTGATGCGCTTTTTATGCACATCATACCACGGGTACGTTCCCGTAGAATCCGTTGCTTGCCTCCGCCCCCCGTGATCCTTGTCAATCGATGCTGGTTGATAGTGACTAAGAGGAAAAAGGGAGACAAAGTTTACTTCTGCCGTCGGTGGAAATGGGAAAGTTTTCCGCTTGATCTTCCATAATGTTAACAACACAGCAGATAACTTTAAACAGCATGCGAAACCCAATTGGTTTGTGTGTGTGTGTGTGTGTGTGTGTAGTTCACTTACCCACGCTGCACATATTATCTTATAAGTTTCGGTAATGTGTTTTCCTCCTCGCCAATGCAAGATTTCGTCGAATAGTGGCAGTCGAGTGAAGAATAGACCAAAAAAAAAAAAACAAAACCTTCCGAAAGAATATGAACATAGGAGCCGAAACGAGACAAACGCCGATGTAGAACAAGCAATGGCTTTCAGACAAGACAGCGCCAGCTCATTCCAGGCGTCTAGACCAATGTACAATAAATTTATAAGTAGGTTTTTGTTTGTTTCGGGAATGAAGTCACGCCGTTGCTTCCCGAAAACTTTGCGGTTCAATAGAAAACGTTCAACGATGGAAAACTGGACTCGAAAAATTAGCATACAAATTGTTATTAAAGTTGTTTCTGCACACATTTTACGATGGAACTTTTTAATAAAATTTATCTGGTTCGTAGCAGCAAATCAGCGCATTTCACAGGTAATCATTAATCTCTAAAGAAATGAAGCATGTCAATTCTAATCACCACCTTTGAAAACTATTGGCCCCGAGACGAAATTGACGTTTCCAGAGCAGATTCAATTATATTGGATATCAGAAATCAAATTATAACCATCTTTCGGCACTTAGATGAGCGAATCATCTTCGTTCATTTCTCTGTCATCGTAGCTATCGTTCTATTATTGAAACTGGCAGCTGAATTCTCTAATTGATAGATAAACAAAGCATCTATACACTCAAGTTCCTGTTATGGCTGCCGGAGAGGAAGATGGCAGGGTCATAGTCAGGTTTCATAATAAGGGGGGCGTGCTCTTTCTCAAGATTGGAGGTTCTGGCTTAACAAAATCAGATTGAATGTTATTGAGGTTTGTTTAGCTGGCGGAACGCTTTTGCGAACTCTGTGAACAGAATGTTCAAAAGGTTGCAAGAGGACAGTGAGCGAGATGTAAGAACGAAGGTCCAAAATTTGATTTGCCTCGACTGGTACACGACACAGGAGGCGCGATGGTTGGATTAAATTGGTATAACGTAAAAATTGTGGATCGTCCGAGAAACTTTGGACAAGCAGCCATGAATCAAGTATCATAACGAACCATCATATCACAGAAGCGGTCCTAAAAAGACGTCTCGTTCAAAAACAGAAACTAACCATTCCCGTGAAATAGCTACAATGTGGCCGGATTTGGATGATTTTGTCCTGCTCGCACAATGTCCTAAATTCTATCTTTATTATATTAGCCAATCTAACATCTTCCTTTAGTTTAATTATTCATTCGTGCCAGATATAGTGATGGACCAGTTCGTTCTGTTTTTCTTGGCTACGCCCATGGAAGAAGCTCGATAAAGATTAAGATCTATCAGCTGGATTGCCATAGTTGTTGGGGCGCGCTTGCTAGCTGAAAGTATGACCAACCGTTTTTAGATGTTATGATGTGATGGTTGGCTCCCGAGGTATCATGCGACAAATCTAGTACCAAGATACAAAAACCGTTTCCGTGAAGCTGTTAGATGCTGTATAGTGCCCAGAATATGAGGAGAATATAGAAAGGTTTCTTTATGTGAGGCGGATTATCTTGCTTCGATTTTTAGATAAAAAACATCTCTAGAAAAGTGTGTATTTTTTCATTTTTGTCCGTTTCAGAAGTTTCTCGTACAATTTGAAAAAAAAAAATAATAGCTACCGTATGTGATAGTATTAAACTGTAGTTTGGAATTCGTAAAACGAGATTTTATAAATTATTGGGCTGAAGTGAAACAAAATTTCAAGATGTTTTGTCCATAGTAGATAAAATTTGTTTTATTAGTAATTGTAAAAACATGAGAGTGGCTGAAAGCATCGATTCAGCTCCACCCTGCGCAATCGATTTCAAATCCCGTTCTGACCATTCTCGCAAATCTTGAGCTTGTTTGGTTGCAAACTTGAACTGTACTGGCCCTTTGAAGTTACACCGTGTCCAATATATTCTCATACAAACTACATTTATTCCCTATTGACAATTCATATTTTAATATTGATTACATTGATTGAAAGGCAATGTCATACAGAAATATTTCAGCATATGTTTTGGATAACGTTTTAGTTTTGCCGGCAGAGTT